>VDFB02047230.1:405643569-405770077 GCA_007258455.2 Sequoia sempervirens | reverse complement strand
GAGAGGGAAGCCATGGATCAAAATCTTGATGATATCTATAAACAACACAGAAACAACATGATATTTGGAAATTATTCTCATGATGATCAACCTGGTTCACCCCTCATTAATGCAAGATATTTGGATGCCCATCAACAGGATGAAAGGTATAAGAGACGAGCTCAACAAGAACAATGGTCACAACATGAAGACCAAGACAATGAACCTCGTGATGCTCATGTCAATACAACGTATACCAATGACTTGTTCAAACAGTCTAGACCAAGCTCACCACTTCAACATACCTCAAGGTTCACAAGTGATAGGCTCAAAAGAATTGAACGCGAAAAGAAAGCCTTTCTAGATGAACAAGTTGCAAAGCAAGAAAAGTTTAGACAACTTGAGGAAGAGAGCCAAGCTTTATTGGAAGTACAAAGGAAACTCGCTCAAGAGGAGCAAGATAGGCGGTTAGCCCACCAATTAAACAAACAATACAATACAAGGGGTGCTAACAATGGACATAATTCTCCTCCCTCCACCCCTTCTAGAACACCAAGAAGTAGAAGGCAGTCAAGGACCCCTTCTAGATCTCCTAGTCCTAGAGGAAGAAGGGCCTCTCAGTATGCTCACTATAGGAGGAAAACTCCTCCCAGAAATTCAAGACCACACTCCCAACATGTACATCCTGGTTCCCAACATGGAGGTGGTAGCTCACATTATGACTTTGATACTCAAGACTTCATGCAAATACAACAAGAGCCTATCTTCCAATGGTATGTGGAGAGGTATTTGGAACAAAACAAAGATAAGTTCTTGGAAAGTCTAATCAACAAGGGTGCCAGAGTCCCTTATAATTTTGATGTGGACAACAAAATACAAAAGCAAAATCCCTCTCAAGAGGAAGAAATCCGCCAAATGAAGCAAATGATGGAGAAAATGATGCAACCTAAGAGCTCATTCTCACTAGACTCAATTTGTCCTAATCCATTCGACAAGAGTGTGAGTATGAAAGATTTTCCAAAGAGGTGGAATTCCCACAATACGATAAATATGACGGCAAAGTTGGTGATCCACACCACCATGTGCATCATACTATGAGCTTTGAATTCCATCAGATGACTCTATTTGATGAGGTTGTTCCCAGAGTCTTAAAGGACAAGCAATGGAATGAAATGCATCAATATCACTCCTCCGCCAAGACTTTTAGAGAACTTGTTCATAGATTCGCTCAACACCGCGATATAATCTGTCAAGATCTGTTACTATGTTGGACCTATGCAACTTGAAAAAAAATCAGGGGGAACCCTTTGTTACCTTCTTGCAAAGGTGGAGGAGACAATGCTCTCGGTATCCTAGGATGATCCATGAGGATGAAAAGATTGACATACTTGTTAGTAATTTGGTGCCTGAAATGAGATATGAGATCAAAAAGATAGTCTTCACTTCCTTTGATACCATGATTGAAACTGCATGCCGCATTGAGGATGTTCTAAAGAACAAGGCATTTTGACCAGACATAACAATAATACCAACAATGGTCAACACAACAATAGGGATAAAGGGAAGAACAACAATTGAAACAAAAACAAACAAATTGTCAATGATGGAGTTGTGGATTCTTCCCAATCAAGAGATCAAAGTGTTCTTAATTTGACTAAGGCTGTGCAAGCAATGAAGCTTAATGCACCTCCACAACAAGAAAGTAAACCAAGATATCAGGAGAGGCCCAAAAACCAGAAGCTGCAATTTACCAAATTGGGTGACTCATCTGAGGATATTCTCAAAACTCTCATTGCTAACAACTTGGCACATCCTCAGGATCCTGCAAAATTTCACATTCCAGATCCTAAGCCACATTGGTGGGATGACAAGGCATTCTGTAAATTTCATAATGGCCCCGGCCATACTGTTGGAAAATCATGGAAACAGCCATCATCTAAGATTTTATAGAAAGTGGAAAGCTTTCCAAGTTGATGGCCTAAATACCAATGCTGATCATAAGGTTTTAAGGAACCTTTGCCTAATTACGGCTAAGGGGGAAACTTCTAAATCATGCATCGGCAAAGTCAAGAATCAACTACACCTATACAACGACAGAAAATGTGATAAACATGCTTGAAGTTCTGGAGCCAAGTGTTAATATGATAAGGAGTAAGGACCCACATGGTTATGACTCTCCCCCTATTTCTGACAACCAACCTATTGTGGTGCTGAGAGGTCCTCATTCTAGGTTATCTTCCCAAGCCCCTTAATGCTACTGTGGAGTCAAGCCCCTATTATTCTTAGAGGGCCTAGTTCAAGTCCATCCAACAAATCCAAGCAAGTGGCATCCAAGAATGTCACTATAAATTCCGCCACTGCTCTCAAACCAAACTACAATCTTGTAGATCAGTTACATAAAACTCTAGCACATATCTCAATCTTAGAGCTTCTAGAGTTCGTCCCTCTAGGCATAAGCAGATCCTTGAGGACGCTTTTATGCACATCAAATGTCCCCAACAACATTTGATATACACCAATTCCCAAGGCATAAAATCACATTACTAGCCCACATTACCTTCTCCTAAGATGATGACAAATCCCTAAGCCATCCACACAATCTTGCCCTTCACATTGAAGTCATGATTCATAAAACCCGTGTCAGCGCTGCGTTACTCGATGGGGGTGCCGTTGTTTATCTGTACTTTGAATCTGTTAAAAACTTTGGGCTATTCAGAGCAAGTGATCGACACTAGAAAGAAGATCACCATAAAGGCCTATGATGAGGCAGAACGAAGTTCTAAGGGATTGGTTGTCCTTCCTGTCAGGATTGGCCCAGTTGAAAAAGATATCTTGTTTCAAATTGTTGATAATGGACCCCTTGCATACAACATTTTACTGGGTAGACCATGGATTCATGATATGCAGGCAGTGCCGTCTACCTACCACCAGTTTGTTAAGTTCCCCTACAATGGAACAAAAATTTGCATACCAGGGGATAACACCTTATCAATTAACTCAATCTCAGCTAATGTTCATGTCCCTCTTAACCGAGCAGCAGAGGATTATGAAACAACTTTAGCAGACTGTCAAAACAAATTTAAGTCAGTAGACCTTGGCATGGGGGGGGTATCAACTTGACTCTTTTGCAAAGATGCCTGTTTCCCCTAGGACATATGGAAAGCCTTCACAAGAGATGAAACCATCATCTTCAGCAATGACAATATTTGACAAGTTTGTTGAATCCTCAGTACCAATACAAGATGAAAAAGAGGAAGTAGCTGTTCGAGATTGGATATACAAAGAGGAGAAATACCAGCACAATGAAAATTTCTCCCCCTCTCCTAAGTACTATGGGAGAGGATATACTTTTGTCAAGAAGATGGGTTATCCAGGATATGGCCCTCTTAGTCATAGGTTAGATGCTAGAGCCGAACCAGTCAATCATGATTTTTTTGCATATAAGTCTAAGAAACCAGTTGGCCTAGGCTTTATGAACAACAATAAATGCACTATCCCCATTTCTGATAGGCGGGATAGTAAAGATGACACAGAATATGTACCAGATTTGACCAATCAACAAGACATAACAGATGATTGGATACCTTCAACAAATCTCCTTTGGGAAGATTCAAGAGATTTAATAATTGATAGTCCTCCTATCTCATTTGCAATAGATAGTGACTATATGAATGCAAGATTGACTATGGATAGTGTCTCCATCCCAGCTGCAATGGATGGTGATAATTCAGATAATTTTGTGATTGAGAAAATTGCTAGAGGAGAGGAGCCTCTTCCAAATCTTGAGGCTTCTACATCACGAGGCTCCAACAATAATTCATAAATAGACTCTCATGAGTTTGAATGGGATTCACTCTCAGATGCAACAGTTGACTTGGATATGGATGTTGTCCACGCTTATAGTTCTCAACCTGATGTAACTGACGAGTCATGTGTTAGATTAGAAGATTGGAACCCACATGTCGCATTAGTAGATGATTCTTCGCTTGCTAGGATAAATTCTGATTTAGACACTTTAGAGGGAAACTTGACAGATTCCAATTCTACAGTCACCAGAGATGACATCACCTATATCCTTAATCTTGAACCGGTCATTAACCTACCCCTTGTTCACCCCAACCTTATTGATTGGTCTCAACGGTACCAAGAGCCTCAACTCTTGACATTTCACAATGACTATGAGATCACCTGCTATCTAAATGCCATTGAACCTATAGTCTCTTCCACCAGTGAACCGGCTACTAGTATGACAGAACCTGACATCAAGTACCTTAGTCACAAGATAAAAAGAAAAGAAAAAAAGAATAAGAGTTCTGATGGCGAAAACCACTATGTGGCAGTGTCAGAACCAAAAAAAGTAAAAATAAAAGACGTATCCAAAGGTGAAAACCTCCCAGAGGCACCTACGGATGAGGTACTTGATAGTCTCCCAAGCTATTTCTAGGATAGATCATCAGTATTGGTTGAACCTACAGAAGCTGTTAATTTGGGCACAGAGGAAGTTCAAAAAATTGTACACTTGGCTAAATCTTTATCACCTGAAGAAAAGAAAGCCTATACCGAGTGCCTCCAAAAGAAGGAAATTAACTTTGCATGGACATACTCAGACATGCCAGGGTTGGACACTAATCTCATTATGCATCATTTATCCATAGCTCCAGGTGTGAAACCAGTCAAACAGAAGTTGAGAAAAATGCACCCTCATATAGCTCTTTTAGTGAAAGCTGAATTAGAAAAGCTCCTTGGTGCAGGATTCATTAGAGCCATAGACTATACTGACTGGATTTCCAACATTGTACCTATTTCTAAACCCGGAGCAAAACCATTCAATCTACAATTTACCTTTAGAGATTCAACGGTGAGCATGCCCAAAGGATGATTTCCCACTTCCTAAACATAGACATGATAGTGGATATGACAAATGGATATGAGATCTATCTTTGATGGATGGTTTTTCCGGGTATAATCAAATCAAGATAGCCCCGAGGATCAAGAAAAGATCAAGATCTACATGTGCCCTCGGGTAATTATTGTTGGAATGTCATGCCCTTTGATTGAAAAATGTAGGAGCTACTTTACCAAAGAGCTATGACAACCATCTTCCATGACATGATGCATAAGAATATGGAAGATTATGTGGATGACACCCTGGCTAAGTCTAAGAGAAGAGGAACACATTTGGTTGATTTAGAAGTGATTCTAGATCGCATGGAACAATTTCAACTAAGATTAAACCCAAAAAAGTGTGCATTTGGTGTTACTTCTAGAAAATTATTGGGATTCATCATTTTAGCTAAAGGAATAGAAGTGGACCCTGAAAAGGTTCAAGCCATTATAAAAATGCCACCTCCCAAAAATGTTAAAATGAGGAGTCTCTCAAGGGCTTCTTCAATCCATAAGGAGGTTTATTTCAATAATTATGTATAGAGCACAACCTTCAACAAAAATTTGCATACAGTTCAATGTGTCCGAATGAGGATTGCCAAAAAGAGCATGGATCAAATTAAAGAATACTTAAGTAAATCCTCCCATTTTAATGCCTCCTATCTCCGGTGAAAACCCCTCTCATTTTATAAGTGTCTCAAAATTTTAATGGAATCTTCTTCGCTTAGGGCATTGTTGGCTCAATTAGATGAACAAGGGAAAGAAAGGGCCATATATTATATTAGTCGACTTTGTTTCATGAGGTTAATTATAATAGTATTGAAAAAGCTTTACCGCGTAGTGTTTTTCAGCTTCTCAAAATAGACACTATATGCTCAATGACACCATAATCTCTTATATCAGTACCATCCTCCTCAACATTGTTTCCAGAAAGTCATTTCACGCGACTTGCTAAATGGATGATGATTCTTTCTGAATTTGATATAGAGTATATTGAGCGCAAAGCAATCAAAGGCCAAGCTATTGCAGATCAACTGGCTAATTTTCCTATTCAAGATAATATGCCCATTCAAGTCAACTTTCCAGATGAGCATCTTATGTGCATGACTGAAAGATCCTGGAAACTATTCTTTGATGGTTCATGCATGCAAAATGGTTCTGGAGCTGGTGTGTTGTTTGTTTCTCCTCATGGGTATACTATTCCTAAATCTTACAAGTTACTCTTTCCATGCACAAACAACATAGCCGAGTATGAGGCTTTGACAAATGGACTAAAAATGGCTATAGAGTGGAATATCACAGAACTACATATCTATGGGGATTCTCAGCTGATCATCAACCAAGTCAATGAACAATACCAAACAAAAGATGACAAGTTGGTACCTTACAAAAAATGGTTGATTCATTGGAGGATTCGTGATTTTTTACTTCTTTGTCACCTTTCAAAGAAATCCCTAGGGTCGAGAACAAAGCAGCTTGATGCTATGGCCAATTTTTCCACTTCTTCGCTTAGAGGAACATGAGTCCGATATGAATTCCCAGTTGTTTTCACGTATATCCCATATTTGACTCACCAAAGCCATATCATTTGTAATTCCTTGTCAACTCTTTAATCCTCCCACTATGGTGCTATTTACTCATATCTTCGTGATGGCATCATCCCCGATACATTTAACCGATTTGAAAGAAGAAACCTTATCCGCAACGCCTCTCGCCATTCCCTCATCTCTGGTGATTTGTATAGGAGGGGTCTAGATGGAACACTTCTTAGGTGCTTAGAAAAGGAAGAATCCGATCAAGCGCTAGTTGACATCCACGAGGGCATATGTGGAGGACATCCTAATGGTCTTTCCATGGCTAGGCCGCTTAGAGAAAATTATTGGCTCACGGCGTATAGATGCAGTAGCATTTGCTAAGTCTTGTGAAAAATGTCAGAAACATGGACACCTGATACATGCTCCAGGTAGGGAGCTAATTCCTTCTATATCTCACTGGCCATTTCAGCGATGGGCCTTTGATCTTGTTGGGAAGATTCATCCCAACTCATCAAGTGGGAATAAGTTCATTATTACTGCTACTGACTACTTCACAAAATGGGTAGAGGCTATTCCACTTTCTATTGCCTCAGGCAAGACAGTGTCTTTATTTATTTTAAACCATATCATCTGTCAATATGGAGTGCCATCTGAGATCATCATTGACAATGGAGGTCAGTTCAAAAACAAGGACCTTAAAGAACTCTCGCCAAAGATTCAAGATAAAGCAACATTGGTCCTCCATTTACTTCCCACAAGGAAATGGTCAGCAAGTAGGCTTTCCAAACAAACCATTCTCAAAGACTTGCATGCATCAGCTCTATACAATGGTAGAGATCTGCACCTACAGATAACCGCCCCCAGGGCCTATAGAATCAGTATTCACTAACCGGGCTACTCCGCTCACATACGGCGCTGAAGCAGTGTTACCTTTAGAGGTTGAGATTCCATCACTTCGGGTCTCTCTCAAAGGTCTAGTTACAGATGAAGACTATCGCGCCATGAGATTGCAAGAATTAGAACTTTTTGATGAGAAGCGTAAAGCATCATTTGACCATATGAGGGTCTATCAAAAGAGGATGTCCAAAGCCTTCAACAAAAAGTTTCGCCCTAGAGAATTCCAAGTAGGAGATCTTGTCCTGCGAGAGAATCCTAAGAACCAACAGAACCGAGAACAGAAGGGCAAATTCGAACCTAATTGGCTTGGACCCTACATAATCACAGCAGCTTTTGGCACAGGTGCCTATCTACTATCTACTGAAGAGGGGGAGCAGCTCCCTGAGCCTATCAATGTTTTGCACCTGAAGAAGTTTTATCCTTGATGCCCGTTCTGTCTGGGGGCATCCTTTGTATATAATTATGACCCTGAAAAAAGTTCCAAAAAAATTGATATATGATACTGAAAAAATTAGAAAAAAAAATTGATATATTGTCAAAAAATCCAAAAAAAAAATTAAATATGATGCTGAAAAAATACAAAAAAAAAAAAAAATATAAATGTAAAAATAAAAATAAAGAAAAACTACTCGGTGAAAACCTGGAAACAGGTGCCTTGGTAGAAAAAATACAAAAAAATATATATATATATATATAAAGTCCTAAAAAAAATTATTCCAAGTGGTGAAAACCTGGAAACAGGCGCTACTTGAGGCCTTTGCATCCCTATTTATTAGCATGCATCCTCGACACTTAGCCTTTCTCCATCATGCCTTGTCCTTATTGCCTTGGTTTGGAATTGGTCTTTGTCTTTGTCTAGGGGCATCACTGTGTTAGCTTTGGTCTCTTGGATATGCTTGTCTTTAGGACACCTCGCAAACTGTGTTTTTCAACACAACCCCTGACATCGTGTGTTTTTCAACACTTATTAGTTTGGTCTTATCCAGTTCGGTCATGTGATCTTACCTACTTGCAAGCATTCGATCCTTATCCTCGAACTCAGTATTAGTTTACACACTTAAAATTTTTTAATTGCAACACTTAATGCTTGAGATATGCCATGATCTTTTCTTTGTGTGCTGACTGATATTGATTTTCGTTGAGTGTCCTTGTCTAATAAGTCTCTCCGTGATGCATAGCTAGAGGACTTGGGGCATGGGGCATGTTTTTATTTGCTTTCTGCTTGTGGGTGTTGTCTTGAACCTCTTCAATGTCTCTTGTTGTCTCCTTGATACACTTAAGAGATTTATGGCATCATCCTTGAATGTTTTGCACAACCATTCTCATGGTAATCTTGGCGTTTATGTCTTGATGTGAAGTGGTTTTGCTACATTAAATTGGGTAAGCTAACATTGTAGTCATCTTGACCTTCATGTCTTTGATGCTCATGTTAGAATCTTTCCACATTCCAAGCTGATATAAATCACATTCATATCTTCATAGTTGCGTTTGTGACTAGTGATGATTGTGTGATTGTCCGATGTCCGGTAATAATGGCCCAATGATGAAAATAAGTTCTCTTACATTCTCTAATGAATGATGAACACACAAAAACCTATGTTACCCTATTGCAAGTACACCTTTGCATTTTCATGTAGCTTGCATTATTTAGACTTCATGTTAATTTGCACTTTTAGGCTGTATTATGGGTTTGAGAGGGTTTCCTTCATCTTTCTTGTGGATTTTTCATCAACTGTGATCACATTCTTCATTTCCTTATCTTCTTTCGTGATCTCAATCGAAATTCCCTATCTTAAACAGTTGATTGATTTTGATGCATCCTCTTTATTGAGGAAGATTCTCTTCCTTCTCTCCATTTCTTTCCATTTCTTCCAAACTTCTATCTTCCATTCGATTTCACCCCACTTCTTTTCTTCTAATTCAACCTTAGGGCATAATTTTCTTGTTGATCTACCTGGGTTTTGTGATTCTTATATTTTTCAT
This sequence comes from Sequoia sempervirens, assembly GCA_007258455.2. Taxonomy (NCBI): domain Eukaryota; kingdom Viridiplantae; phylum Streptophyta; class Pinopsida; order Cupressales; family Cupressaceae; genus Sequoia; species Sequoia sempervirens. The sequence continues at coordinate 405,760,799 of VDFB02047230.1, read as the reverse complement.
CTTACATCAAGAACCTTATTTTTTGTTTGATTTGATCAAAATTTTCAATTTATTATTTCTCCTCTCTCATTTCGATTTCGATCACGAGGGGGCAGTACCTATCAAACTTCAATCCTTGATTCAACTTTATCAATTTATTAATTGCTTCTCTTGGGGCAACCTTGCTTGAGATTCTTATCTCTCACTTTGGATGTGATCCCGAATCGACCTCATGTTCAAATGCCTTTTGTTTATGTTTGTCTAGATGTGATCCCGAGTCGACCTCACATCTGAGTTGTTTTGTGATCCCAAATCGATCTCACATTGCAACTTCATTCTTTGACTGCATGTGATCCCGAGTCGACCTCACATTAGTCAAAGAGGGGCAAATGTATGCAACCTAAAATGGTCACCTAGACTTTGGGCCCCATTTATTTAATTTGTCAACATCAACTTTCTGAATCAATGATTGTCGCATTTTCAAATCAAATTTCTTAATCAATTCATGACTATTTCAAATGTTTCAATTTTCCCTAAGGTTTGAATGCTTCATTAATTTTATTTAATCAAAAGAAATAAATCCCTTTTAATAAATAAAATAATGTTATTTAATTGAAGTTAATATTACTTGAATAAAATGATGCTATTTAATTAAATCTATTTTTAATTAAATAATTTTATTTTTATTTTATTAATATTCATTTCTAAATTACATAATCTTATTTTATTTTATTAAAAGAGATATTATCATCTTAAATTAAATTAAATAAATGAAATATCCTCTCAAGAATATCCTGTGATGAAAAAAGGGAAACAAATCAGTTAAAAGGGAAATAAACTAAAAAAAAGAATTCCAATCAAGATTTGTTTCTATTTTTCTATTTATCCCACATTGCTTCTGAATTTTCTTCAATTCCACTTTTGCCTATAAAATGATCCCTCTCATTCTCATTTAAAAAAGAGAGAATCACGAATTTTTACATCAGACTTATGCTACAAATTTGAATTTTATCATTTGAGATTACATTAGTTTGATTATATAAGCATCTTATTTTTAGAGCATATAGTTTAATATTACATTTTAGCTTAATCTTCATAGTAGATTAATTTGCAAAATAATTCATTTATGGCATTGCATGTAGATTAATTTTCATTTCAATAAATTAGTTTGGTTTATTGCATTTTACATCCATTTAGATTAGTTTTCATTGTTGCATTGCAAGAACAGGATTCATGGAGATTAGCATTCTTGCTTCTCCTCTTTGAATCTCTCGTTCCGAGATTGTATTTGCAGGGGTAACAGGGTTAATCTGAGGGCCACAATATCAATCCCTGCTCTTCTCGGATAGAGAGCTGTGAATTGATTTGCAAGGACTCATTATTGAGTACCCTTGCATGCAAGGATTCACAGAAGTATAACATATTTTCAGTTATACACCAGTCAGTGAAACATGATGCCCTCGATGAAACATTACCCCAATGACCCCTTAGCTCTTGCCAATGAAAATTTTGTCATCGAGACAATGTGAGAGTCCTACGGAATGGAACAATAGATGAATTCTGATCGTTGTGACAATAGAAACATCCTACCGATAGGCAACACAGACGTTTATTAGTAGAAAATGCAAAATGGATCGGGGAGACCCTGGTTTCTTCATGCCAATATGAACCCTGATGTGAACTATTCAAGACTCAATGAAATTTACGGGGCTATATGGGAAAAATATGGGTGAAATATGCACACGGTAGGACCAAATATAGAAATTTATGAGTAAAATCAACATGCAAAATCATCAAATTTTACAGTTCTAACAGTGGTTCCATCTGGGGATGAATGATTGTGAGATCATTGCAAGGATCCAGAGCTTTGGGTGAGCAAAATGGAAATGGACACGAAGCGTGAATGCAAAATGGAGATGAGAAAAACCCTAAACTACTGTGAATGGAAAAGAATTTTAAAGAGGATAAGCAAGAGTTGTCCATGCACTAGCAACCCTTAATCCTCTGTGTTTCAAATTCATTAGTTCTGAGCTGTTACAATCTAAAACTCAAACCATAATTTCCCCTGTCAAATACCTGGTTTTGTCTTGAGTTCATCAGATTCTTCTTAAATACATTCATGCAATCTTTCTTGTCACTGTTATTAAAAGTTCTTAGAGAATCATCATGCACGGTTTGGCCCAAAATCCCTACACCATTCAGCAATTCAAATTCTTCATCATCATGGGACAAACCCTTGTTATCTTCAATATATAAAATGCATGCATATTCAATACAACATTTTATATTATCTCTCTCACTGTTATGAATTGTGAAACATTCTCCCAGCTGTACTAAAATTTCATCATCAAAGTGCTTCTCTTGAGAAACAAACAACTCTGTCATATCAACACTGTCTAGAACAAGCAAATCTGAAACCTTTTCAACCACTTCAGTATCACCATTTGGAGACAACATTTGATTATGACTCACATCCTCAACATCAAGCATACATGAACCAATCAAAGCTAGACCTCTATCATCCTTGGTATGCAAACAAATGTCATCTTCACATGGGTTAGAAATTTCAAAATCACATACCTTATCCTAAATGGACATAGACTTTTGATCAACACCAAAGGTTTCACCATCATTCCAAGAAATGCATTGGGAGTCATAAAAATCTTTACACAAAGATCTTTCACTGTCAAAACAAATGTAAGCAGGATGCACAACTTCAAAATCACCTTCATGTGCACATCCCTAGTATTCAGGAGTTAACAAATCTAAAATTTGTTCACAGCTAAGTGAACAAGTCTCCACATTTTCATCACTATAGTTGCATTCTTCACTTTTATCATCATCAAAGAATGAGAAATCAAAAACATTATCAGCGCAATCATTTATTGCATTATTTTGCTTGTCTAAAATTATCTCCTCTCTTTCATAAAGTGGATTTGAAAATACCTGAAGTTCATTCATGTGCATACCTTTGCAAGATATCATATGATCCTCTTTTATCACTTCATCATATACTGGGTTTAAAAAATTTTGGAAACCATTTTCAGATATGCAAACCTCTTTCTCATCGAATGTGTCTTCATAGCTTTCAACTACAGCTAGAGGTATTGTATACTTACTATCAGATGAATCAATATTTCCCATTGCCTCTTCATCCTGATCTTCATAAGAGGTAGAAGAATCCATTGACTGCAGATCAAAATCCTCAGGTTCAACATCATAATCTGAATATTCACTGGATTCCTCACAACATGCATTGCTCTCCCTGTCACAATCTGTTATGCAAGAGAAATCTCTTGTATCATCATTCTCCGAAGATGAGTACCTCTCCACAACATGGTGAAAGGTATTTGAAGTCAAATATACTGTGTGATCTTCTCCATTATTTCCCATCAACATTCCCTCTTCTTGCATTCTTTGGGCTACAACACAATTATCTTAGGAATGTGGCTTATCACAAAATTCATAGAAGTAATTGTTACTTACCATATAGGTTCCCCTCTTTGTCAATGGATCAGGAGCCTCCTTGCTTCCAGGCCTAGTTGTTATAGGTTTTTTGTCCTTCCAGTCTGTATTATAAGGCATGTCATGCAACCTTGCCCTCTCATTTCTGTAAGTATTCTCCTATCTGCACTGATAATTGTTGTTTTGCTGAGGAACCTTAGGATTGTCTCTTTTACTAACTATCCCAGTAGCCTTCCTATTGTTTTCAATTGACAGTGCTATCTTCTGTGCTTTAGCCAAATCTCTTGGGAATCTATTTCTCAATTCATACCCTATTTTAGGATCAAATGCATTCAAATAAACACTCAGTGCTACAGAGTCCGACAACTTTGATCCAAGAGGTATTTTATTCTACAACTTATTGAATCTCTGATTAAAATCATAAATTGTGTCATTTTGATCCTTCTGAATGCGTATTAATTCATGAAGAGCAGCATCTGGTGCATTTAGATTCCCATATTGCTCAAGGAATTGATCGTGAAATCCTTGGAGAGAATTAATAGAAGCTGCTGGTAGGCTGTTGAACCAATCCCTAGCATCCTCAATAAGTGATATCATGAATAGCCTCATGCGTAAATCTTCATATGGCACATCCAAATCTTGGATGAAAGCATTGAAACTTCTTAAATGCTCCTCAACAGTAATTGCATTACTCCCTATAAACTTTGGAACAAGACTTCTCCAACTACCATCCATTGGATAAGGGGATAATTGAATCCCTGCCAAATCAAATTGTTTGATCATTGTTGTGTAATGATGAGGAGGGGTGCTAGGTGGGTACTGATACTGGTACATTGGACTATAGTGTTGTGTATGATGATGTGGCACATACTACTAACCATAAGGTGGCTGTGGTGAGTATGTATTCTGTTGTGCATGATATGCATTGCCTCCATTGTGAAAATTTCCAATTGTACTATCAGGCATTGGAGGGGTCCAATGCCTTCCTGCATTTGTGTATTCATTCTTGTCCAATTGCAGTCCTTTCTTTTCCAATTCTTCAATTCCTCTTATCAACTACTGCTTTTCAAAATACTTTTTTGTTCCATACACAAATTCCATTCTTCGTCAAATTTTTTCAGAGTCGCCACCTACTTTTTCAAAAGTAGGAAAATAATTCTTTCTGATCTTTTCCCCAACGGAATCACCCTTTCTGAAACTTCTCAAATTACAAATTTTTCTTCAATGAATCTATATGATAGTCTTCAACTAGATTTTCTGAAATAATCCCCAGCAGAGTCACCAATTTGTTAGCTCTCAAAAACGCAGGCGAAAAACCTCAAGAGGCTACCAATCTCTTGGTACGTTTTAGGGTAACAGACAAGGTCAAATGAATTAAACCTTCTACTCTTTAGGTGCTGCTAAACCTAGGTGGGTGTACCTATCTGAATGAAGCAGACTTGACTTATGATTATCTTTCTTGCAATGATTTGTCCACAATGGCAGATGGAAGTGAACAAATGAATTCAAACTGATACAAATAGCAATCTTCTAAATCTAAATCCTAAAATGCTCAATTAATAGATGTAAAGGAAGTGAATGAATCTAAATGATGAAATTGCAGAGACCAGTTCCTTATTGGGTATGCGGAGTCAAATGAAACAGAAGTGGGCAACTTATTCTGGCAAAAACTCAAATTGCTGGCATATCATCTGTTTATAACTTGTATAAACATGCAGGATTATGACTACTGAGCTCTACTTTAATAATCCAGATGAATCTCCCTAATTACTGTGATCAACTAAGAGGATTTAATCTCTCCTTGAAAGAACCAATCAATTAATCACACATATACAACAAATGTGTACCGATAAACTGAAAATAAACTTGTTATATCAATTTAAACAACCAGAAAGAATCAACTTGGAGACAGCTTAGCAATACATTGCAATAAACTCAATAGACAATTGACACCAGAAATAAACCGCCACAACAACTGATTTTCATTGAACTCACCATTTGAAAACATGCATCATAGTCTCTGATATGAGAACTTTATTCTACTATATCCATTCCTAATCTACCTACTATAATAATCTGATCTTATTGATCTCCATTCACAATTGAGAATGAATATTTATACACCAGCATCCGAATAGACACAACGCTTCAAAATTCCAAAACCCATGTCGGCCAAACGCCATAATCGAGCATTTACATGTCGACCAACAGTTGCACTTGGGCCCAACTAATCATCTCTGAATTATTCATCGAGACACCAAGTATGCCAAATAATATCATCCCATGTTCATCATCTCTGAATTATTCATCGAGACACCATGTAAGGCAATAATATCGCTGGTCATCCCGTGTTCCTATTCGCTTTCGCCATGACCCTTTGTTATCGGGGAGATATCCCGCAGATCACCCTATGTCTCACTGAGACATACTTTTCTGTCATATTTATTCCAATCACTGAGACATAAGAATATCTCCCACCGATGTGTTCTTTTTGTTTCATTCACTGTCATCATAGCCTTGTGATATCGGGAAGACCCTCCGTAGAGTATACAATATCAAACCAAAAGTCTTCATCCATCTTTGAGTGTCGCTAAGACAAATAAAATTTCATGCCGATATAGTCCATATGTATTCCATCAGTGAGACCCACGGCGTTCGCCAAGAACACACTCCGAAGTCGCGCTAGTCTCACCGAGATGCCTTTTGATAGAAACTCCATGTGTAATGTCGGTGAGACTGAAGGTCACTCGCCAAGACCTTATTTCGATAACTTTAACTCTTACCAATATGAGTCCTCTCTCCACTGGTTGGTGTGACATTGTAAACTCACCAAGACCCTTCATCGTTGCACATAAGTCCCCCCGAAAACTTGTTGATGATTACCCTATGTCGGTGAGACTAAGTGAGTTTGCCAAGATGCTACCCAGATGAAAATCTCTTGCCTAAATATGAATGCATCCACTACCGGTAGGTGAAACATGATGCCCTCGGTGAAACATTACCCTGATGACCCCTTAGCTCTTGTCGATGAAAATTTTTTCGTCGAGAAAATGTGAGTCCTGCCGAACGGAACAATAGATGAATTTTGATCGCTATGACAGCAGAAACGTCCTGCCGATAGGCAACATAGACGTTTATCAGTAGAAAACACAAAATAGATCGGGGAGACCCTGGTTTCTTCATGCTGATATGAACCCTGATGTGAACTATTCAAGACTCAATGGAATTTATGGGGCTATATGAGCAAAATATGGGTGAAATATGCACACGGTAGGACCAAATCTGGAAATTTATGAGTAAAATCAACATGCAAAATCATCAAATTTTACAGTTCTAACAAAACCCTTTTGGGAAAAAACTCCACTAGAATCAATAGTTCTTGTATTATTTAACCTTAGAACAAGATTACAATAATACTGTATCAATCCTTGGTTGATATGCTTCCTTGCCTTCAACAATCCTTCTTCACAACTTGCAAATAAAATCTCATAGAACTCTCATCCACTTGCTAAAATTAATAGACAATTAATGAGCATGTAAACTCATAAGATTTTTACAAATGAAGAGCATAAAGCTCCTCCCAAAAATATATGCCTAGATTGGGCAAGTAGAGTTCTACAATGTAATATGAAGTCAAACCAAAGTCTTCCTCAATTTAGGCGCCCCAAACTGAACACTTAACTAAACTTTGGTCAAGAAAATATCTTGCAAACTTCACCTCACACTAACTCATTTGACTACAAAATACAAAGAAACTTTCTGACGAAATATGTATAATTAGATGAATCGTCGGGTACCTGTGTATTTAATGTGAAATTTTCAATTTTTTTAAAAATTTGTGCATGACGTTCGTCAAAATTGCGACACTCTATGATTTTCGTCGCTTTTTCGACGAACGTCGAGCATAAATTTTAATAAATAAAAGTGAGTTCGACAATTTATCTATACTTGTGATAGTGTTTTCATGCTATACTTGCGAATTTTGTAGACTTGTGACAGTTTGTGGAGGTTATAGGAATTTTTTTGTTGTTGCAAAATATCAAAATTATTAGATTTTGTTACCTGTCTATGATTAAAAACTATTAGTGTGAGTTTTATATTTTTTGAAGATCTAAATATTCAAGCTTGGTAAAGAAAAAACATGTAAGATAATATTAGTGCAGAACAAAATGAAGAGACACTTGCTAGATTGTGGGCTAGATTGAAAAGAAAGGGTGATGGGAAATGTTATTGTCCTTGCAATAATTGCAAGGGCTTAAAGATGAGAAGACTTTTAATCACAACAAATGAGAAACATTGTAGGTAGCATGGTCATGTTGAAGGGTGGCATGATTATCGTTCATTGGTAAGTTGTTCATTATATGTATTTATATTGATTGAATTTGTAAATGTTTATATCATTTTAAAATTTTATATATATATAAAAAATCACTTGATCATGATCATGGTTTATTTGTGTCGATCATTATTTAAAGGTGGGGTGCCCTAGGGCACATGATATGGATTATCATGGCCTGGAGAATGTGGTTTTGCAAGTGGAGGAACATGGAGCTATGAATATCAAAGATGAAGTTAATGATCCTATGGAAGAAGATGATCATGTGCCAGAAAATAGAGTCGAAGATGATTGTACAAATACATTGATCCACGACACATTTAGTGGCACAACTGATCATGATGATCAATATGACTTTGATGATGTTCATGATTTACCTGTACTTGAGAAGGCATACGAGCCCCTTTATGAAGGCTCCCAAATAACTCTTCTCTCTGCTATATTGTTGTTGGTGAACTTGAAGGTTATGGATGGTTTATCCAACATAGCAATCTCATGGATGTTAAGTTATGTCATCTATGTCATTTTTTTCATCTATTTTTGTTGTTAGTTCATCACTAGTATATAAAGGATGAAATATATACCATTAATATTCTTTATATTAACAAATTATTTTTTTGTTGTAGATTGATAGGTGAATTTTTGTTACCACCATCAAATATTTTACCTCGCTCATACCGATATTTATCTGCCATTAAGAAAGATATTGGAATGGAGTATCAAGCAATAGATGCATGTCCCAATGATCATATTATATATCATAAACAACATGAATTTGCAACAGAATGCCCAAAATGTCATATCAGTAGATATTGAACAGATCAACTAATAAAAAAGGTGCATCGCAAGGTTATTCGTTATATTCCCATTATTCCACATATACAATGATTATTTAGGTGCGAAAGCTTAGCGCAATTTATGGATTACCATGCATAGAATAGAAGTGGAGATGACATTCTTCGAATGTGTGCAGATGGTTCTGCATTTAGGGACATGGAGGAAAACCACACTTTAAAGAAGAACCTTGTAATCTTAGGCTTTCATTGGCAGCAGACGATGTCAATCCATTTGGAGAGCTGAGATCTATTTACTTGGTCTGGCCTGTTTTTGTTATCAACAATAACATTCCTCCATGGATGTCAATAAAGAGGGAGCACATAATGTTGGCAATGATTGTTCTAGGTATTTTTTTACATCAATATTCTTTAACGTAGTAGCATCTCATTTGTATTATTTGTTGCGTAATGACATATTTTTTTCATTTAATAGTCATGTACAATAATTTATATATATTGTAGTAAAATGGTTATAATAATTATGTAATGTTTATGTTCATTCAATTAGGTAAGTACCAAGTTAAAAATATGAATGTATATATCAAGCCTCTTATTGACGAGTTACTAAAGTTATGGAATGGTGTCACTATGTATGACGTCTCTAGACCAATAGGACAAAGGCAATTTCAATTCCATGCAATGCTTGTATGGAAAATTCATGATGCCCTAGGGCTAACACATTTTTGTGGTATGTTATAACGTTCGTCTACACTTTAACAATATTTAATTTTATGAAGTAGATATCATGCATGTTTTTTAAATAATCTATTCATTATATATAATTATTAAAATTGACATATTTAATCCAATTATATATGATCTTTCAGGTCTTCAAACGAAGGGAAAATTTGCATGTCTAGTTTGTGGTCCAAAGATGAAATCTCATCATTCAACAAGTTTAGGAAAGTAGGCGTTTGATGAGTATAGGCACTTCCTCCAACGAAATCATAAGTATCGAACTACTGAAAAAATATTTTCAATGGGAAAGAAGAGACTACATCAAAACCACAAAGAATGACACCTCACCTATGGAAGTTGGAATATAATAGAATTAATCATCAAGGTTATACATCAGATCAAATTGTTTATCTATCATGTATGATATGTTTGGAATTTATATTTTTATATTGTTTTTTGTTTACTCATGTTGTAATTGACAATGATTTTCGTTGTTAATTTGTTTAACTTATATGCTTCATGAAGGTCATCAAGGCATTAATGGCTAGCTTCCATAAGGACTGAAAAGTTATCCCAGACAATTTAGTAGGTTGCCCTACTATGAGCAGCTACAAATTGTGCATTTGTTTGATACAATGCATATCAGAAAGAATATAATAGAAACGTTATGGAAAATATTGGATGGAAGGCATGAAAAAGAAAAAATTGTCAAAATTTGTAGTGACATTCAGGAAGCCAATCATGCAATGAAAAATGTCATTCAATTAAATAGCGATGGAGACCAAATTAATATAAGCACCCTTCCTTGGTTATTAATGGAGTAGCAAAGCAATGCTATAAAAGAAGTCATACGAAAAATTTGATTTCCCACAGGATTTTTTGCAAACATAAACAATATCATAACAAAGAAAGGTGAATTTGGGTCAGTGGATGAAAATGCATGATTGGCATACCTTCATTAAGGTAATTATTTTGGTATATTTTATATATATTTTATACTCCATGTACTTTTCAAAGGTATTATGTTTACTAGTTTTGGAAAAATAATGAAAAGATAATTTTATAATTGTTGCACGCTTCTACCTCTATCTCTCCCGACAACTTTGACAACAATGTCAAGAAAGTTATATATGATCTTGGAAAATACATGAGGTAAGTAGTGATATTTTTTCAATTCATTGTATTCATCTTATAATTGCCATTTGTTTTACTTGTTATGTAATATACTGTATATTTTTGTTAAATCTCGTTAATATATTTGCGCTTTGAATCACTTGTAGATGGCTGTCATCTAAAGAAATCCATAAAGAAGATATAAATTATTGGAGATAAAAATTCCTCGTCTAATGTGTGAAATGCAAAAGTGTCTACCTTCGACATTTTTCAATGCACAAGAACACTACCTCATACACCAAGTTGAGGAGATTGAATTGTGTGGACCTGTACACACAAGGTCAATGTGGATGGTTGAGAGGAACTTGAAATTTTTGAAGGATTTGGTTAGAAAAAGAGCACATCTTGAGGGTTTTATGGTGGAGGGATATATGGTATACCAAACCATGGTGTACATTACTGAATATCTTCCTAAGTTTGCAACAAAGATTCATGTATATCGCATTTGGGATCCCAACTCTATTAACAAATTCGAAAGGGAGTACTTGATGGGGAAAGGTAGATTGAGGAAAGTGAGAGGTAATTATAAGATGGTCATGGAGATTAATTAGAATAGATTTTACATTGCCTTCAATTGCTTGAAAAGAAACAACAGAGAACTAGTCCAAATGAAAGAACATTCCACGCACTAATAGAAAAGTACTGGTATTGTATTACTCTAGAAAATAAGTCGTATACCATGGTAATTAACTAATTATATGTCGTTTGTGAATTTCCTTTTTTTTATACAATTGGTCAAGAGTGGGATGCACTACATTTGTACATTGCAAAAAATCTTGATTGGATGATGGTATGGATTGAATGATGTCAACAATCCGGTCGTGCATTAACATGGGAAAGTGTGGCTTCATTGGTTAAAGAAGCTCATCGTAATGGAGATTCCAATGTTACACCAAGGGAAATTGATTTAGTATATGGTTTAAGAGATAAATAGGTACGTATAAATATATTAATCACCCATATTATTTAATTATTTTCAATTATATTGATGTATATATATGTTGAGTTTTTTTTTCTTTGCATACATTCGACCAAGAGTAAATATGTTTATCAACTGATGATGCAATAATTTTTACATGTTTGACATATTGCAAGTGAAACACCACAAGGCTATGTGGTGCAATGGTCATAAATTTTGAAACAAAAAGTTGGATGACACGAAGAAAACTTGTGATTCTGGGATAACTGTAGTCTTTTAGGTGACTAATGTTTCATCTAGAAGTGACATACATCCAGAAGTCTCAAAAAATTGATACTATGGGATTTTGGATGATATACTTGAGTGTGACTTTAAGTCCTTCAAATTAGTTATGTTCGTCATCTAATGGTACATGCTACGATTGAATGAAAATGATCCCGAGAGAACTGTTATCGAACATGATAATGGATTTACCATGGTTAATACAAGGTCAATTGAGTAAGCTAGAAATGAGCCCTATGTTCTTCCAAGCCAATGTGAGCAAGTATTTTATTCAAAGGTTCTAGGTAAACCGGGTTGGTCATTTTTTGTTAGACATGATCCAAGAGGAAGGCCGGTAAAGTATAATGTGGTGGAAGAAGAAGATACCGAAGAACTAGAAGATGATGTAGATGATGATCAGGATCAACAGTTAGTTGATGATGTCCCTGATGAAGATGTCAAAGAGGAGGAACTAGATCATGATGATGTAGGAGTTAATGTTCATGAAGATGATATCTGTGGATGATGATATTATCAAAACTTATATCAATGATGATGATGATGATATGACCAATCCTTACAATGTCGAATCTAGATTGGATGATACACAAAGAGTTGGATGAAGAAGAAGATCAATGGCATTGAAATGTATGAGTTATGTGATTATATTATCTATTTGATATTGATTTCTTGATAGAATTATATTTGACTTATATGGTTACATAATTAATTCATGATGTTTTTAATTTTTATGCCATTACATAATTAATTCATGATGTACTTTTTAATGTTGTTAATTCACGATGTTACAACTATTGTAGCTCTCCTAGAAATTTCCATATGATCAAATCCTAATTACTGTACGACTATTTATGATTAGATATTATTTGATCATATCTTTGGTTATTTTATTCCCAAAAAAATAGTGTTTCCTCATGTTGACCCCACATAGTGACATGTAAATGGGGCCAATGTTGAATTTTTTTCAATTTGTGCTTGTATGGAGTGAAACTTGACATGGTTAGCCTATGCATGTGTTGATGATATGGGAGGGTTTCGAGACTCAAACATGACATCATGCTATATAAATGCATCTTGTCCTTCCTAATAATACAAGTTGACTTATTCTTCATCTCTTTCATATATTGTTCCTAATTATCAAATGGTGGTAAGTGATTATTCCCTTATATATCATTGTATAATTAATTTTTTCTATATTGATTTATATATTTTTATTATATTATGTGGAGCTCCAAAAAGTTAGAGAGGAGTTCAAGTTAGGAGGTTCAAAATAAAAAATCATCACTTGTCTCTCTATCTACTCAATAATCAAAAGGCCATCAACTCTTCCATCCTAGTTGAGAGGATTGATTATATTATGATTTTTTTATGTTCCTATATAGCTTTCTTGTACATGTATTTTGTATTACTAACATGTGACATTGTATGCATATATTTCTTTCTTGTATATATTATAGTTTTACCAACATATACTATTGTATGCTTGCATGGCTTCTAAGTTAATATATATTTTTATTATTATTGATCCTTTTGATATTTTCTATAAGTTATTATTAGATGATACAAATTGGATTCCTTTTATTTTTTTATATTTGAAGATACATAACTAATTACAAGGATAATATAAAGAAGATATATCTATATATGTATCATTTATGTTTTTATATTTAGGTTTAAGGTATGAATTTAAGGTTCTTACAATGACTTTTCAACCAATGGTATTATTATATCCTATCTCTACCATTCTAGTTCTAAAATAAAACACACAAATCAAACTTAAATATTAATTTGAATTTCACATGTTATTTTGATTTTTGGCCCTGCGCGCGCAGGAGCACGACATAGATTAGTGCACCGAGACCCTAATTGGAAAAATAGGGTAGGAGGAAAGCCAGATCAACGAGGTTAAGGGAATTCAAAAAGGGAAAATTGATGACCAAGGGACAATGAGTACTGTAAGTGATTTATATCTTTTATATTGGCACCCCCATTCTCTTTAACTTGCAATTTTCATGCCTTTCCAAAGATCTTGTCATACATTTATTGTGATTCAATGACTAAGAGCATCTGCCATAATGACAAATAGTAGAGCTGTGGGGTAGGTCATTGTTTGATAAAATATCTCCATTCCTCCCTTCCAAGCATTTCTTAGAGGTAATAGTTGTCCACTTCTTCTCTTTATTAAGGATTTCTCTATGCAATTTTAGCATTAATAGCTAGATTAAAATTATTGATCAGCCTTAACCCCAACCCTCTCTTATTCAGGATGTTGAGTCCATATTTTTTCAAATTGAAAAGGAAAACCTTTTTTTGTTCCCATTTTTTCAACATAGAAAAAATAAAGCCAATAGTTTTGTTCATTACAATGCAACCCTTCATTAGAGATAGCATTAACAACCGAGTTACCTCTAAAGATATGGTTAATTTTGGTTTTAGAGAAACCCCTAATCATACTTATGCAATCATCCATCATGTTTTTGAACCTCCAAGGTGAGAAAAAATTACCTTTCAAGATTTGTATAATCAAATTTTAGCCCTATGTTCAATCTCAACATTAAAATAACCCTTATCCTTCATTCTTATTAATCCCTACTAGGAAGCAATAGTTTCAGCCTCATTATTGGATTTTTTGTCGATATACATAATGCACCCAAGCCAAGACACCAACACAATTAAAGGTTTTGAGATTGATGTACACCCAGGGGTGTGACTAAATATCCAACCTCAATTTGATTGAAATACAAACAAAGTGTATATTTTCAACACAATATCCTCACTAGGCTACTAGGCCTCAAATCACATCCTTTGATGAAATTATTGAATGAGGCTATACAAAATCCACCAAATCATGGATTAAGCACTGACACAAGTCCCTAAACACTATCCCAACTAATTCCACAAGATTATTTTACAACATTCATGCATTTCATTAGTCTTTCCTACCAAAATGGCTACAAAATTACCCCTGTTTTATAAAGGAAGGCCTTTCCAACCGCTTGGTTCTGTTCCACAACCTATTGATAGAGATTTTTTATGACAAAAAACATCAGATTTCACCATTGTTGGGCTAATCCATGCCCCTTTTGTCATTGTTCTACAAAACCCTCCATTTTCCCTCAATACACTAGGGTTTTAGAGAAACACCATATACCGGACCTCCCTAACTCAACTATTGTCTTCAACGCATTAAAATAATCCTAAAATAGGACAAAAAACCTTCATTCATACTGATCCATCCATCAAATTGATAAACCTTGACTTAACAACCACAAATTCACAAGAAAATTGCCCTTGTCAGCCCTAGGGCATCACTTTAATGCCAAGTTTCTTGCTTTAATAGACCCCTAAATGCAATGAACCTATATAATACCATGTTTCACACCAATCCAATGAGTTACAGTTCCAAGAAAGTGGGTGGATTGGTGGATCTCATTTGTTTTTAGCCCTCAAACCCTTACACAGGCAAAACAGGGCAGTCCCTGTATTTGATTATTTTCTCCCACAAAATAGTGATTTAGCACTTCAAAACAAATGAAAATGAAAGGTAACACATATATTTATCTACACCAATGATCTCAGAGCATTTCAAGCTTGTACAAATCCGTACAACACAAAATAACTTCAGAAAAATAGTAAAAACATAGAAAATTGCTTCAAGAACGTGGTATTTGATATGAAATTTTGGTATCAACTCCTCCAACAACCTTTTCTCGGGACTTGGAAGTATTTTTAAATCATCTTAGACCCCAACTACCTTCAACCAATGTACATAACTGACTTACAAACACTTAACAACCCATTATTTTGTAAATTGCAATTTTGACAACTTTTAATGTCAACAATTGCAACTTTTTACATTATCAACTAGATGACTTCCAAGCACCCTAAACACATTGAAAATGGTCTTGTTAGACCTTATTCACCTTGAATACATGAATCCCTATAAGAAAACCTATTCTACCTACTTTGACAATATTTGACCATCATTGACAATTTCTTCACATATTTGATCTTGTTTACAATATGGATCAATGAAACAATAAATGGTCTTTTAGACCTTATTAAAACATCAAAAAACTTTGCAAACCTCCCTAGACACTTCTATGATCAACCTATAATGCTCTAGTTTTGAACATAAGGTGTAGGTGCTCCTGCACCAGAGACTCCCCAATGAGCTACGCCTGTATCGCATGGAGTCGTCTTCCATTGATTGTAGAACATATTATTGACCACCATTCACAAAAAAATAATATGGTTGTTTGAGTGGAGAAACTCAAAGATAGGGTCTTAGCAACATTTAAAATTTAAAATTTCATTCTTCCTTTCTTATCATGCAAACTTGTGACTCAACAAAACAAGTATGCAAGGCCAACAACTTCAAAGCTAAGAATGGCAGATTGATAAATTTTTAACATTTTTTCTTTGCAATGGGATGGGAATATAATATGATAGAAGTGGTATAAGAAATGCATCGTTTGAAGCATCAAACCAATATGCAAAGATGAAAGAAAGTGTTAACCCCTTAAACTGAAAAATTTTCTTTTAACTTTAAGTTTATTGGGTAGCCAATTCTTTTAAGTTATCAAATCATACCATCATACATAATCAAAATGATGTTGTTTCTAATGACTCTGAGCACTAACTTTCACTATTTGAAGATGTTGAAACCTTGTCATAGAGAACTAGAACATTGATGCAACCACTCATCCTACCTTAAAACATACCAAAAGTCTCCTAGCAATTAGACATAGGAATATTTAAGATGACTTAAACAATTTTTATTGCCAAAGCATAAACTTATGATGACTTAACCAAGCCTAGTACATACTCCCTCCTCGTTAACCACTTAAACATATGGAGTTTATCAGTGGACAGCTGAACCACCTCACATGTGCACTTGAATTATGTCTATTAGTGTTCTAATTCATCTTTTTCAAGACAACTTAAACCAAAATATTATGTATGGTGAAACCATTCTTCTGCACACTACAAAAAATTTCAATGGAAATTTGCATTAAATGCAATTTTTTGCTATTTTTAGTCATGTAGGTGTCCAATAAACCACTTGGTGGTGTTTCCCTTCAAGTTTATTTACTTGAATAAAGAGAAAAATTCCTTTTATTACAATTCGAGAATACATTTGAGGCCTTGGTTGTGTAATTGGTTGGACCATAGTCACATTTAACACTTGTTACAAAGTTTGGGAGTTAAAATGTTAAGTAGAAGTCTAGTAAATCAAATAACTTGGATTAAGACTGTGAGATTGTGAGGTTGATAATGAATATCATTCATTACCTTTGCCCCTCAATTGTCATGAAAAAATCCTTGGAACATTGCCATACATTGTTCATGTAGGAAAATTCATCACCGAGTCTAGGTTTTTTAGGCTTCCATAGCCTCAACTACTGTGAACTGAATCTCCCAAACTCCATGTTTGTGTTAGGTTGTAAAATAATGACATTTTAAAGTCATTAATTGCAAGGGATAGTCTCCTTCATACATTGATTTGATTTGTGATGGACACATTTGGACGGTAGTAACAATAACTTGCAAACTATCAAGACTTGATTACCTTATAACCTCTCAAATTCTAGCGATGAAATGATAGATTAATCATAATGTCACCTTGGGATCACATCACTATGAAAGAACTTCATCCAACATCCTTATGAGTGTAGGTACCACCAAATAGGTATTTCCCAGATCTGTCTTCCTCGAGCGAGGGAAATTTAGGAAGAGAAGAGGAAAGTGAGACATGTAGTAGGTCTAAAAGAGGGAGATCAACTAGAGGTCAAAAGATTAGAAGAAAATTCTCTAAACACATGGAATTTTTTCTTACTGAAGGGGGGTCATGTTCTTATGATGATGAGAGCATAGGCAACATTGAGGTTCCCTTGAGGTACAAACATCTAAGGAAACAGTGGGTACCCAAGGAACTTCCTCCAATAAACACTAATTTTTGTGTCAACGAGAGGATATATCGCATATCACCATCGTCATTACATGGTTTGGGCCTATTTTGCATGGAAAACATAAAGGTTTGTTACAACAAAGTTACTGAATTGATGGAGTAAGTTGGACCCTGTTATAGTTACAAAGATTGGATGAAATTGGTTCGATATACATGAAGTGTGCGTAGGTATGCACTGGCAACAAATTATATACAACTAAAAGATAAGGATCAAAATAAGGGAGTGGATATGTACATTGACGGAAGGCCAAAAGAATTAGGAAATATTGTAGGGTTTATAAATAGTACACGACCTGGGTCAACAAATAAGCAACCCAATTGCATATTTGAGGCGCGCAAGGGAAACCGTGTATTCGTATGTGTGATAAAATCAATAACTGCAGGGGAAGAGTTGCTAATCGATTACAATTTGAATTGCATAGATACAAACATAGTTACTATGGGGGTTGTACGTACTATATACCATTTTACCCAACCTCCAATTAATGACTCCAATATACCATTTTATTATTATGTTTTTTTCATAAGTCTATTGGTTTCATTTCGGTAATTTTTTTTATATTTAATTTTTGTCACAACGGGACATTAATCGTACAGGGAAGGCTCCAACCCAGAGCACATATCGCGATGTATCTTTAGGCACTTCTACCCGACAGGTTTACCTCATTGTAATTGTACAAATTAGATACGAGCAAAATGTTTTATTATTATGTTTTTTTCATAAGTTTATTGGGTTGATTTTGATAATGTTTTTAATATTCTTGTTGCAGTCGGTTGATCAGTGAAAGGCACCAGCAGTAGAGGAGAGCATCCATAGGGAGGTGTAGTCACTATTATGTGATGATGACATCACATATTCTACAAACAATCTGGATATGATAAGGAAGACCCAAAAAAATGCAATGAAGAAATCCTTCAATTGTTATTCATAGTGCCTCAAATAGATGAGATAAGAGAAAGGGTTAAAATATTGAATGAGAGAGCATGAAACTTGCAAGTAAGTTGTCATGAGATCTTTAATTATAACATAAGTTCATTCATGGTTTTATATTTTGTACTCTTTTATGTCATGAGCTAAAATATGTGTTGTTTTTACAGGATTTTTTGCATCCTAATGATGTTGTTGGCCATGATTAGGGTATTGCAATTCTTGCTCGAGGAGTAGGGGTTGGTACAAGTGTCGATCTTGATCTTCCTACGCATACATCACATCAACTGACCCCATCATCCGTGCCTATATTTTTTACTGAAATGTCAGCAACACATAGCATGCAGACATTGGGTAGTGCACCCTCTGGCAACGAACACATGCCAAAACATGCGTTAGGACATGTACTTGGGGATGCAAAGGCCACTAGTACTGGTGATGTTTTAGCAGCATTTCTTGGATCTTCCTGTATTACTAGTACGAGAACATTGCTGGTCACATTTGTGGTGACTGAGGATTTCGTTCCCATAAAGATAGAGAAGGTCCCAAGTACTTTAATATGTTTTAATTATTATTATATATAATCCAATTGAAATTTAATTATTGATCACTATTTTTAGACTAATGATCCCATGATCATTTTGCAGGAAATGAATTTTTTTTATAAACATCAAAATGATATTACATTGGAGATCTTTGGGCCCACCATACAGACATGGTGGAAAGCCCAAAATCAAGATTTAAAAGATGAGCTCATTAACCATTTAGTTGTGTTGTTCGGTAATAACACATTCAACTGAACCAAGGTCCTTAAGAAAGTTGGTACCTATCTAAAGTATGTGAGGGACCAATATAGGTCACATTTAGAGAAGAACAAAAAGTACAAGCATCCCCCCATGATTTCAGAGAGGGAGTGGAAGGACCTGGTGTCGAATGGAAAGGAGAAGGTTAAAAAGAAAAAAGGAAAGACACCACCGGGCCAAGGAAGGTATGTGATACTATCAATAATGTAATTATATACTTGTTACTCTTTCTTTTTACATAATCTAATGTATTTCAAACTTTTCATAGGCTACTCAACACATCGAAGGCAACAAAGGCAAGACTAGAAAAACACAGAAAACACAAACTTGGCTCTGGTGGTTATATGAAGTTAGCTGCACAAATTGAAGTATCAATAAATGAAATATTGCACCCAAATAATAAATTGCAAACAATTTTGGTTTTATCACACTATAGAACCAAAATTCATGATCTTGTGCAAAAATGTAGGGCTCTAAATTCAACAGAGTGCCCACAGAAGAGGACCTGAAGATTGTCTTCCAATAAGGCTATGGAGTCGTGGTTGAACGCCCAAGACTCTTGACTAGGCAAACACAAGCTTCCACTGCATCTGACACATGTAAATAAACTCAATGAAGTTTATTTAAAATTGAATACTTGTGCAATCTATTCAATATTAATTTCCACCATAAAGTAATTATGTGCCTATTTTTTTTAAACAAGCAAGCAATGATAATACTGCACATGACATTGGAATGCAGCCTAGTGAGGGTGGAGCACAACCTAGAGATGAAGGTCATGGTGTGCATCCCTGTACTGGATGTATTCACATGTTATACAAAATGCAGTATGGATTAATACAATTAAACATTTTTAATTGTAATTGGTGTATTAATTAATGTAACCTTTCATGTTTCAACTTTAGAGCATGTAGAGTGCGATCAACATGTTGAGTATGATCAGGCTAGAGAAGATCAGGAACATGATGTGGCCCCATCAGGTAAAGAGGACCACTATAATGTTCTTTTAAACATATTTAATTGCAATTGGTGTACTAGTTAATGTAACCTTTCGTGTTTCAACTCCAGATCAAGATTTAGAGGGTGTTCAACATGTTGAGCATGAGGCTATAAGACAAGATCAGGAACATGATGTGGCCCCATCAGGTAAAGAGCACCAATCTAATGTTCTTTTAATTAATGAAATACTTGTAACAATAATAATAAAACATATCAATTTAACATTTCTTTGTTATTGCAACAGACCCCCCCTTGCAGCGGCCTCCACGTCATGAGTACACGACTAGGCATACATTAAGATCATGAGAAGAGGGAAAAACAATTGAAGGGGGGAAAAATTATTTAGAAAATGATACTCCACTTTTTTTTTAGTTGCAAAAAAGAAACAAAAAAAAAGTGATTGTAATCATATTATGACAACCATATTTTTGATAATATGTAAAAACTGAAAGAATGAATGTTATATGTTAATGAATGAATGTGAATATGTTAATGAATGAATGTTATATGTTATTAATGGATGAATGCATGAATATGAATATGTTAATGAATGAATGCAATATGTTATTAATGGATGAATGAATGATTAATGTTATATGATCAGGTATGGGGAATTGAGAGTGATGTGAGGGGGAGAGGGGCCAAATGAGATTCCACCATCATGTGGTTGGCCCTGTTAAGTAGAGAATATTAAACTATTCTCGAAACAAAGAGAATCTCAATAAGGTAATGCACTTTTCAATATAAGAAATGCTTCATTTGAATCATCAAACCAATATGAAAAGATGAAAGAAAGTGCTAACTTTTCACTATGGTGGTAGAAAAATGATTCTTTATACCTTGGTGCCTTCATTTTTCAAGCCAATTTCTCATACTTTGCATAGCTCTACCATGTTTGTGGATGTGATATGTCTCCTACACAAAAAAAATGTACTAGTTTACGGCCTTAAATCTAACTACATCCAAGTATCTTTTTAATTCCTCTATCTTTCATCAATCTCTTTACTATTTGAACCTTGTACAAATGTTTTAGATGAAGAACCCATTATTGTGAAATGTGCCTCCAGTTGAGTAAAGTGAATCCATGCTCTGCATCATAATTTGAAGTTGTTTCTATTCCAATGTTCTGAGTTTAGTTTGTTTGTATGGATTTGTATGAATACCATATTGTGTTGTGTGTGGATTTGGTTTCAAAGATCTATTTCTTTTGTTTTTAGTGGTGACATAACTCTAAAATTTGACTTTTGTGCATATCAAGTTAGTGGAAAAATTGATAGCTTTGAAGGGTTTAGAGGCTCAATTGAGAGAGATACATGGATATTTGAATCTTGTTGTTGATGGGAGGCTTCCACTTAACCATGAAATTTTGTACCATCTACAGGTATGCAAAAATTTCTCTACTTACATTCATTCAAGAGGCTAGATCGCTTATCTTTTGTCATATGGTTGGATTAATGTGGCATACAATGTTAATGTGGGCTATAGTTTTTTTAATATGTTCAAGTTATGCATAGTTTACAATGAATAGAGGGTGAAAAGGGGTGTGTAAATTAAAACAACCATCTTTAAGAATCATTCTTTATACTATGTTATATTTATTCATTATTCCTAAAATTCTTAAACATATAGACTAGGAAGAGAACTCTATTCAATACATGAGTATGTACTACATATATTGTTGTATCCAAGCCATACAATCTTGGATATATCTAGGAAGGCCCAAGAAAGGAGTTGCATGTATATAAGTAGTTGATTGGATGTCTGAGAAGTTTTGGAAGAATAACAATACAGGATTTGTACATGTAACAATAAATAACAATGCACTAGTTTCAATAAGAGTTGCATGGACATGGATATAGACACATATGTGATTTTTTTTCAATGCCCCCCTTCTATTGTTATGGTATTGATCTTATTACAGGTCCTCTCTATATTGCTAGCATTGTATTGAACACTACCTCTAAAAAGAAAGCAACATTTTGTCTACTCTCGTACAATTGTTCTTTTTGTAATTTTAATTGTTTTCCTATACTACAACTTTTGGAATATTTTGTAAAAATGAATTTACAATTCAGTATGCAAATTCATCCATGTTTCAAAACTTGCAACCTCAAGATGGATAAAGACTATCTCACAAACCCTTCCACTAGCACACAACAATACAACACCTGCCTGTGAATATTGAAATAATTAATCAATTTGCATTCTCACATCACTGATAGGAGCCTGCTCAGATGAATGAAAGGATAAATAATGTAATATAATAATATAAAAAATAGATTTATGGTTTCAATAATGTAATATTATGAATATATTTTCCTTTCTCTCCTATCTTGTTCACCCATGATAAAGAGTTAGAAATTAAAACACCAAAAAAAAATGAATACTGTTGTTCCATATTCTCTTCTTCTCTTATTTTCACATATTTAAACTCTTCACTTAATGAAAACAATTGACATAGCTCAATATCACCCATTGTTGGCTTCAAGTGCTCATTACAAGTAGCCATTTTCCCATGAGTGATGTAGTAATAACTAGCTATCTGTCCTAGATCATTAACCTAGAAATATTCACTTTTCCAATCATATTTCACCAAATTACTTTTGTCCAAGATAGTTGTAGCTGAATGTATTTGTTAACATAAAGAGTTCAATTATCAAAAGCACTAACAAGTACCATTAAATTAAAATGCAAGGGTCATACTTGTCTAACAATACCATAGTAAAATTACTATGTGCTAAATTGAAAATCACAGCTATGCTTACCAAGTCTTCCCTTCTCTTTTCTAAGGTATTGTCTTTCTATAAAGCATCAACAGATAGACCATATAGAACTGTGTTTCGTAGCATGTGAATGTAAAGATAAGTGTATTGCAACCATGTGCATGCCTTCCTTACATTTTGAACTGTACCTAGGACAATTTCTGCATTTAAATGATCTACTAATTTTGGGATAAATTGGCTCTCAATTAGTAATTGTTGATTCGTAAGGGACAGAGAATATTGCAGCTCACTATGACCTGTTAATATTATTCCTTCTCCATTGGAATCATACTGTGGCCTTCCATATATTGATTTTCCAAAAAGTTCTTTATTGTTAGCATGGGCATCTCCAACATGGAGCCTTTTTCAAAGGGATGCTGAGGTGTATGATCCTTATTGGGATAGAGGTGCAACAAGTATGTGTTAAGGTCCCTGTTTGGCAATGGAAATTGTGGCTATTTGGTACAATCTAGTGTATTTTAGCATATTATTAGATAAAGCTACCAATTTCCTCAACCATCTATTGAATGTGTCAATCTTGAGAGGAGAAAATTGTGGCCATTGATGGAAAGTAGGAGGCTAGGTGCATATATGATATGTCCACGTGGCATGAACTAGTGGATTTCAACAATGTTTGCACTTTGGTGAATAAAACCACTCAACACTTTAGCTATCCACTAATTGGTCGTAATCACTAATCTTTGGGGCAAGTTGATCTACACTTTCAATGTTGATTGATGTTTAAGTAAAGCCTATAGATATCAAGCAGTTTTATCAAATAGTTTTGGTGAAACCATGTGGTGTGATCTAATGAACTTTGGTGGATGTAGGTACTTTGATAAATCATACCATTCAACACTTTAGTAGTCTACTAATTTTCTCAAGTTGTTGATCTTCAATGTGAATCAAAGGGTATATAGTCAGGTGCAAAAACATAAGTTTACATGACATGTCTTGGTTGGATTTTGAAGTCAAATATGTTCAAGTAATTTTGGGTTGAAGAGAAGATCTCCCTTGACCATTAATATTGATGTAAAATTGATCTAGACCATTAATTGAGTGGGGTTAGAGTGCATTATAAGGGATGATCAATTAGATTTTGCAGAACCATGTGGTGTCATCTGGTAGATTTTGGTAGATTGGTCCACCTTCCACCTTGGTAGTTCATCTATCCATTGATATCGTTGATCATCAAAGCCAAAGCATCTCAATTGTTAATCTTGTCTTATGTTTAGGCAATTAAGGTGGTGGATCTAAGTAATGAATAGGAACCATTTGAAGGATGCTTGGCATAGTAAGATTAACTCTTATTGTTCAAGGAGTTTTCTTATAAGGGTATAGTTTTAGAGGCAGACCATGATTTGGATGCCAAGTTGCTGCTTGGGAAGATGGTAGCTGATAGTTGATTTTTTCCCATAGTGTTCATGGAAACTGAGGAGATTGACACCCTAAGTTATGGGTTGTATTCCAGCCATTTAATTGGCATTAGAAATCAACAAATTTAGGTCTCTCCAGGCATTATGCCTTTGCATTTGAGGAATATTTTTCCTTGTTCTACAAAAAATTTGATCCAAAGGAATGTCCTATAGTGCATGAGGTGTGGGCATCATGATATTGAGCCCTCCAAGTATTGAATTTCTCCTTTGAGATACAGTGTGGCAATCATAACATACTTGAAGGTTCTTAACAACTCTAATAGTTGTACCAGGGGCAATGTTTAACAAACCAAATGCAATTGCTAACTTTTCGTTGTAGTAGAAGCATAACACTGCCCCAATGCTTGAACCAACAGTAATGTAATTTTTTTCATCTGAGCGCAATATCTTTTCAAACATGCTCCAACATTCAAAAATATGTTATTTACATTAGAAGGCTTGTCCTTTAACCTCTTAAAAAGTGAAATTCTTTATGAGATGGACTTTGAATAAGATCTAACAAAATAATTCCATGGGACGATTTGCATTAAAATTGAATTCTCTTTTCTAGTATTCAATGTGATATATATTTTGTTTTATAGAAAAAACCACCCATGCTTGACATTAGGGAAGAATGAAAGAACTAGAACAATACCAATGAAGTCCATGTGCAATAATCTTGGAGATGAATTTAGATGTAGTGTGGCAATTAGAACATACTTGAAGGTTCTTAACAACTCTAATAGTTGTACCAGGGGCCATGTTTAACAAACCAAATGCAATTGCTAACTTTTCACTATGGTGGTAGATAAATGATGCATGTGGTTGGCCCTGTTAAGTAGAGAATATTAAACTATTCTCGAAACAAAGAGAAGCTCAATAAGGTAATGCACTTTTCAATATAATTTTTGAACGAATAATTTTTTTTTTTAAAACTGCAGGGTTTCGTCGCAATTTCAATGAACATAGCCCGACGGACCACAAAAATTTGTGACGAGGTTGTTGTACATGCGACGTAGTTTTCATTGTCATGGAAAATCCACCTCATTAAAATAAGGACGAATATTTCATGTTTTTTCGACGCTTTCAAATGGGCACTTTGCAATGTTTTGTATTTTTTGGCAGTGATAGATGGACGAAGTTACGTCGATTTTGCGATGGAAACTGCCAAAATTTTCCATAGTGCTGACCGTCGATGATAGGTCGTGGTTTTGATGAATAAAATTTGATCGTTAAAGTGACAAAATTCCAGCAATGAAATTTAAAACAGTGTTGCGTCGGTAAAATCGACAATATTTTGTTGATATGTCACCAAAAATTTGTCAAAATTTATAGTAAAATACAATAGTGTCAAAGTTGGTGCCCAAGAATGGGCCCACTTGATTGAGCCTTGTAAATATCTTCTCATGCAAAAGATGTTAATTGAAAGATGCCAACTCGGACGCCCAAGGTGGTCCCAAGTCAATCTTAGTTAACTAGATTATATCTCTCCACCAATTCATGCAAACATTATGCATGATTGATCATCCCCACTTAACTAAAAGTATCCACCTATTATCTTTCATGCAACTAAAGTCAACTCAAGTCAACTAGCATTCAACTCAAAATAACTACATGCAACTGAAGATAACTGAACCATAAATGAATTGAAATGAACTGAACTGATACTGATACTGAAATGATAGTGCCACTCCACTCATGTAAATATCAATCCCTAATTTCTAAGATCTAAAAAATGCATTACTGAAGTGTTATCAATCCTCCAAATAGTTAACTGAAGCAAGGTGGGTTCCACCTTCCATGTGGGCGCCCCAT
The DNA here is from genome assembly GCA_007258455.2 of Sequoia sempervirens. Classification (NCBI taxonomy): domain Eukaryota; kingdom Viridiplantae; phylum Streptophyta; class Pinopsida; order Cupressales; family Cupressaceae; genus Sequoia; species Sequoia sempervirens. The sequence goes on along the minus strand of VDFB02047230.1, from coordinate 405,734,438 downwards.
GTACTCCTATCTTGTAGGAGCTCTTCTTGGACATCCCCACATGTTCCTATCATTTAGGAATAATCACAAATGTCAATTTACATGTTCATTTCATTTGAATTTGATCTCTTTCTAATCCTAGTGTTGGGAACACTTTCCAAGGACTTAGGAGATACATGAAATATGTTTAGGATTGCAATTAAATGGCATCCTATTCACAACATTCTCCCACTTGACATTATACATTGCAATAATTATAAACAAGAAATAATTATTATAAATCAAGTACAGGACTCAAGTCCAATGACCTTCCTACACCAAGAGAACTTATCTATAGGAACTGGTTTCATAAGATAATCTGTAGCATTGATCAAAGTGTCAAATGTCTTAATCAATACCTTCCCACTCTCAACCATTTCTCACACAAAGTGATACTGAACATCAACATGCTTCGTACAAGCATGATACATAGGATTTTTGGCAAAACAAATAGCACTATGAGCATCACATTCAAGTCTAATTTTCTTGCAATTAAAACCAATACCTTTCCCAAGTCTTTGTAACCAAACTGCCTCTTTAGAGGCATGTGTAGAAGCCATGTACTTTGCTTCTGTGGTGGACAAAGAAACTGTGGGCTGCCTCTTACTCATCCAACTAACCGCAAATCCAAACAAAGTAAACACATAGCCGCTTGTCGACCTCCGACTGTCCAGGTCTCCTACCCAATCTGAATCAACAAAACCATGTATTTCCAATGATCTATGCATAATATCAATATCATTAGCACCATGATAAACCAAACAGTAATAATAAGTACCTCATAAATATCTAAACACCCTCTTAATGTAAGTCCAATGTTCTTTACTAGGGTTATACATAAACCTACTTAGAACTCCCACTGCTTGGGCTATATCTGGTCTTGTATAGACCATTTCATACATCAAACTACCAACTGCACTAGCACATAGAATTTCAGACATTTCCTCATGATCAAAATTAGATTTAGGAATCATGTCTAAACTTAACTTCATGCCAACTGGTAAAGGAATATTAATTGGTTTACTATCCTACATGTTAAAGTGTTTCAAAATAGTATCAACATAGTTGCTTTGACTTAAGCAAAGATTTATATTACCTCTATCTCTACTAATCTCCATACCAAAGATATATTTTGCAGCTCCTATATCTTTCATCTCAAATGTGCTAGAGAGTTGTGCTTTCAATTCTTTGATCATTACCTTGTTGTTACCTATAAAAACCATGTCATCAACATACAAGATAATAATTTAAAGTTGATCATCAATAAATTTTATGTAAACACAATGATCTTCCTCACTCCTAACATAACCAATTTTCAATACAAAAGCATCAAATTTCTAGTACCACATTCTAGGTGATTGTTTCAATCCATATAAATATCTCTTTAACCTGCAAACCAATTCTTATTTTCCTTTTACAACAAAACCATCAGGTTGCCTCCATTAAATCTCCTCATCAAGATCCACATGTAAGAAATTAGTTTTCACATCCATTTTCTCTATCTCAAAATCATAAGCAACAATAGTAGATAAAAGGAATCTAATAGAAGTTAATTTAGCAACAAGAGAGAATATTTCATTAAAGTCAACTCCCTCTCTCTAGGAGTAGCCCTTGGCTACTAATCTAGCCTTGTACCTTTCGAGATTACCATCTGCTCCAACTTTCTTTTTAAAGATCCATTTACAGCCAATGGCATTTCTTCCTTTGGGAAAACTCTCAAGATCCCATGTGTCACAAGTATCCAAGGAAACCATTTCCTCATGCATAGCTTGTGGCCAAAGATTGTTCTCATTTGAAGAAAAAGCTTCCTTGTGAGATCTAGGTTCATCATTAGTACTCATTAAAGCAAATATACAACGAAAATTAGGTGGGCTATGCCTATCAACGGGAATATGTTGTCTTGTGAATCTTCTCAAAGAAGGTTTGTGTTCCTGAATATGCTCATCATGAGCATCTATCTCAGAACTCTATGAACTCTCCTCATCCAATCCATCCAATTTTTCTTCAACATGTGCATCTTCATGCTTCTTAGTATTTATCTCAAAATGCACTATTCGAGAAGTATGCTTCTCCTTTGGTTGTTCTTCTCCTGTATAAGATCTAAATTCCTTGAAAAATCACATCTGTAGATAAAGTATTTTTTTTGGGTTAGAGGATTCCAAAGCTTGTAACCTTTTACATTTTCACCATAACCTATGAATATGCATTTTTGTGCTTTTGGATCCAACTTAGGCTACTTTTCTTTAGGCACATGAACAAAAGCCTCACAACCAAAAATCCTTAAATTTGCAACACTAGGTTTCCTACCTAACCACATTTCATAAGGGATTTTATCTTCAATAGATGAACTAGGAGATCTATTGATTAAATAAAAAAGTACTTACAGCCTCGGTCCAAAGGCACCGATCTAGCTTAGCACTACTTAACATACTCCTAGCTCTTTCCATTAAGGTTTGGTTCATCCTTTCTACTTCTCCATTTTGTTGAGGTGTATATGGAGTAGTTTTTGGTCTCACAATTCTTGCAAGCTTACAATAATCATCAAATTCCTTAGAACAATATTCATCACCATTATCTGTTCTCAATACTTTTATCTTATGATCTGATTGTTTCTCAACAAAACCCTTGAATTATTTAAACTTATTCAACACATCATATTTGCTATGTATAAAATAGATCCAAGTGTATCTTGAGACATCATCAATAAATGTGATATAATATCTAGATTTTCCAATAGAGTCAATATCCACAGGACCCATAACATCTAAATGAATAATCTCTAATAATCTTTTAGTTTTATTTGTTCCATTAGGAAATGAAGATCTAGATTGCTTTCCAAACACACAATGCTCACAAAAATTATTTTTTCCAATATTATAATCAAGAATACCGTCAACCAATTTCTTATTAAGAATGATCCTAAGACCTTTTTCACCAATGTGACCCAATCTATGGTGCCATAACATACATATATTTTCAGCTTCAGTTACATTGGTTGATTTATTCAAATTGGAGGTATTAAGCTTAAAGAAAGTTCCAATCCAAGATCCTTTAGCAACCACCATATTCCCTTTCACCAATCTGCAACCACCTTTTTCAAATGTCACATGCATTCCAGAATCATTGAACTTAGATACAAAAAGTAGATTTCTAGCAAGTCCTAGAATATGTAAAACATCATTAAGGGTCTTAACCCTACCATCACTGAAACACAACTTTACTTCTCCTTTTCCCACAATATTTTTTGTGCTATTATCTCCAAAGAAGACATTCCCTCCATCATATGCAGTATACTTAGTGAACCACTCCTTGTTAGGAGTCATATGATAGGAGCAACCTGAATCAATAAGCCAAGAGTTATCACTAATAGTATTAGATGAAATGACCAATGCATCATTATTTTCATCCAAGGATTTATCTGTACAAGCATCAAAAGTATTTTTCTTGTTCTTACAATCCTTCTTTACATGTCCCAATTTCCCATAGTTCCAACACTTTACCTTACTCTTACCAGGGGTTTTAGACCATCCTTTGGACTTACCCTTTCCTTTCTTGTCTCCCTTACGTTCCTTTTTCCTTAGGTCTAACTCTTACAAATAAGTCATCTTGGGATCTTGTTTTAGACTTCCTCCTCATCTCCTCTAATAGGAGAGTAGAAATTATATTGTCCATCTTAGGATCTACACCACTACCACTTATATCAACAATTAGATTTTCCCAAGACTCTGGTAAAGAACAAAGTAACAAAATGCATTTATCTTCATCTTCTAGCTTTACATCTATAGATGTTAACTGACTTAGAATCAAATTGAAAGCATTTAAATGATGTGCAACAAAATCACCATCTTTCATCTTTAAAGAATACAACTATCTTTTCAAATACAAATTATTAGTAAGACTTTTGGTTTGATAGATATCACCTATCCTCTTCCATAATTTATATACGGTAGCTTCAATTGAAACATTCAAGAGAACATCATCATCAAGACATAGCCTTATGGTCCCTCTCTCCTTCTTATCAAGCTTAGCCCAATCCTCATCTGACATCATTGTAGATGGATTTGTATCATCACAAACAACTAACCACTGATCTCTCTCTTCAAGGAGATCCTCCATTTTTAGTTTCCACATCTCATAAATAGATCCATTAAATCTTTCAATATCTAAATGAGAAGTGGAACTCATTGTAACACACTTCTTTTATAAATCTGCAATAATACAATAGTAAAAGCTCCCACTACAGCCAAAAAACCTTCAAAATTTTAAGAGAAAGGAGTCCCAAATTCTAACCAACCATTAGCTCTGATACCAAATGTTGAAAATGAAGGTAATATTGTAGCTTAAAAATTGTAAAACTATGAGACTACAAATTTAATTAAGTGTTCTTTGTCACAATTCTTTGTGTATGATTAATCTGTTTAGATCAATTTTACCAATTGTAGAAGAAACAAAAGATTGTAGAAGAATGAGACAAGAAGATAGAAGTGACACAACATATACGTGGAGAAATTTTTTTGGGAAAAAACTCCACCAGAATCAATAGTGCTTGTATTATTTAACCTTAGAACAAGATTACAATAATACTCTATCAATCCTTGATTGATATGCTTCCTTGCCTTCAACAATCCTTCTTCACAACCTCCAAATAAACTCTCATAGAACTCTCATCCACTTGCTGCAATTAATAGACAATTAATAAGCATGTAAACTCATAAGAGTTGTACAAATGAAGAGCATAAAGCTCCTCCCAAAAATATATGCCTAGATTGGGCAAGTAGAGTTCCACAATATAATCTGAAGTCAAACCAAAGTCTTCCTCAATTTAGGTGCTCAAAACTAACCACTTAACTGAACTTTGGTCAAGAAAATATCTTGCAAACTTCACCTCAAAGTTGGTGCCCAAGAATGGGCCCACTTTACTGAGCCTTGTAAATATCTTCTCATGCAAAAGATGTTAACTAAAAGATGCCAACTTGGATGCCCAAGGTGGTCCCAAGTCAATCTTAGTTAACTAAATTATATCTCTCCACCAATTCATGCAAACATTATGCATGATTGATCATCCCCACTTAACTAAAAGTATCCACCTGTTATCTTTTATGCAACTGAAGTCAACTCAAGTCAACTAGCATTCAACTCAAAATAACTACATGCAATTGAAGATAACTGAACCATAAATGAATTGAAATGAACTGAACTAATACTGATACTAAACTAATAGTGCCACTCAACTCATGTAAATATCAATCCCTAATTTCTAGGATCTAAAACATGCATTATTTAAGTGTTATCAATCCTTCAAATAGTTAAATGAAGCAAGGTGGGTTCCACCTTCCATGTGGGTGCCCCATGTGCTCCTATCTTATATGAGCTCTTCTTGGACATCCCCACATGTTCCTATCATTTAGGAAAAATCACAAATGTTAATTTACATGTTCATTTCATTCAAATTTAATCTCTTTCTAATCCTAGTGTTGGGGAACACTTTCCAAGGACTTAGGAGATACATGAAATATGTTTAGGAATGCAATTAAATGGCATCTAATTCCCAACAACTTCCCCCATAATTAGTTCTTGTCCTAACCATCTTTTCCACAAAATGGTTATACCTAGAGGTTTTCATTTTAATTAGATCTATGAAGGTTTTCTCAATGTTAACAACATTCTAAAGACCTATCAATCACATAAGAAATTCTATTTAAAGAACTCATTCACATTTTTTCCAAAAGAATAATTTTTATTATAATCAAAAAGGATTTTCAATTTCCTTGAGTTTACATAGAATGACTATTAAGATAGTCTAAGGGAGAATATCCCTCGGATTCACTTTCTGATACATAGCTACGTGGGGTATAACCCTTAGATTTTTTCTCATATCTATCTTCGAAAGGATAATAACCCTTAGATTTTTCCTCAGACACATAGTTTCTAGGTACATAACCTTTGATTTTCCACTTGTGGCCATTACAATAACTTCCACTAAGGGAAGAACTTGAGGATCCCTAAATATCATGACAAGAGGTAAGTAGTTGAAGATGGCATCATCTTTCACCCTTTCGTTCTCTTGACTAATTTGTGAAAGGGCATGATTGCAAGTCTCAATATTGCTTAGCCAAATGGTATTTTCATAATTAGTTCCGTCAATGGTATGAACAAGGTCTTCTCTTTCCTTCTTGGCTCATAGGTAGTGCTCATTTTCTATCGCTGACTTACTTGTAGTCATCTTGAGACACACCATCCTAGCACAATAATTTCCAAATATTAGATTAACATAATGTTGGATTGGAAACATAGCGAGCACAAAGGTTCCAGAGCTAAAATTGGTAGCTTTGATACCACATGTAATATTCCCATTGTTCTCCCTAGTAAATCTACAAAATTTTACCCACATGTAATTAACTATGCATCTAATGTAGAGCAATAAAAAATTTCCTTTTCTATTCAATAATAAATTCATCATTTGAAATATAACTTTATCCAAAATTTTCCATTGTATAATCAAAGAATCATTCCAATAATATAAGTATGATTTAACTTTACATAAATATATTCAAGATAACATTTCACATTACAATTTCTATAAAGATGGACACATGATCCATACATAGCTTAAACAAGCTTACATGAACTAGAAATACAAATGGTCTAGAATGTCCTTCTCCCAAATCTTGGCCGCCAATTGCATGAGGAGAAGCATAACTCAAGAACTTTCTATGGTTCCTTGCACATATACCAAATTGGTAGATGACCCTACTGTTCGACAAAGAGATTGGTTTGGTAACCTCATCCTTCAAATAGCCTTTTATGAGAATAGTGATGTGTCCTACATGTATAGAGCTTACCATAAAGTCAGCCTCTAATTCTATGATATTCTCAGCCTAGTATGTATTTGGATCACAATGAATTGACAGTGTAGACAGTGGCTACCTACACTACTTTGGCCAAAGATTCAACACTCAGTACTTTGAGTAAGGGTCATCTATATTCACCACTACAATTTCTCAATTTGTATTTGACCATCAGTATTCTATTCTATTCTAGGTTATCCCCTTTCCTGTGGATTATCCTAACTTGAGGAATAACCTTCCCTTTTACTCACATTAACTGACATAGCAATCAAATATCTCAAATAACTCTATCTTATGCTACACACCTAAAGTATTACAATACTTCATAAAGTACTAACAATCTACATATAGTATAGATAGTATTTATATTCATGTAATAATATAATCATTGTATACATATCTATATGGATAAATATCAAGAGTAAGGTTTCACAAAACAAGAAACTACCAAGAGATATGTAAGCATATCCAAGCATCTCACACAAGTAAAATAAAATATTTCAACATGATAATATAATAAACAATATTTGCAACATGATAACTATATAGGAGAAAATTTGCACCCCTTGGGAAAATCCCCCTTTCACATACCTTCACCTTAGAAAATAAAATTTGAAGGAAAAATTCCACATCACCCACCTGCCTTCCATCCACTTGGCATTTGTCCTATGCTTCAGTGAGAGAATATTTTTTAGTGATGAATGCACAATACACAGATGTATGCATGTCGCGCTGCCATCCTTGATGGATTCCTTTGTTTGAAGTTGGTAGAGGCATTACACACCTGATTGGGGCAGAATTGTAATGTCCCTCTTCAACTAATTGACCTAAAAACACCTTATTCCTTCCCATCCCACCTTCAAAAACATTCCTTCTCACTTCATTTGACCCTCTTGCAATCTTCTAGCAATCTTCTACAACTTCTTCACTCTCTCAAGTAGAATTCCAACATCTTTATTGTGATCATTGCAGTAGCTTTGAAGCTCCATCAACTCCACATTGCAAGTGTGAGGCAAGCCATAGAAGTGTGGGCTTGGAGTCTTGCAAGACCTCCCTTCATCACCGCTGTGACTGTGGTGACTTTGCCAAGTCCATACCTTGCATTCTCCTCCATTGGCTAGTGAGCTTTTGGGTGGAGGTGGTAATGCGTCACTCCTATCCTTTGTGATTTGATAGAGTAGCATAATATTGTTTTTTAGTGTTCATTTCAATATTCCTTTCTTTCTACTTTCTTTAACACATAGTCTACTTTGTTGCTTTTTGGTTGTTTGTGGAGGTGGGAACACCAAAATGACGGTCTAACTAAGGCAGTTCCCTATACATCCCCAAAAATTTTCCCTTTCTTGTGTGTAGGTGAATGTGTGTGTGGAGCTAGCTAGCGAACACATGCTTTTATGAGATCATCTTCATCACCCTAGCATTTATTTACTTGCTTTATCATCTTCATCTCTATTTCTTGTACTTTCTTGTCTTGTTTTTCCTGTCACAATCAACCAGCTAGGCTGTCAATCATTGTTTAGGTAGTTTGTACTATACTTGGTGTTTTCTAACCATACAGACACTAGCACGCTGCACTGTCATCCCAAAACTACGTTTCCATCCTTGGATAGAGAGTTGTCTGAGGTACAATACTGACTCCAAAAACCAGCTTGCCTAGCCTAATCTTGAACTCTGGGTTTGTAGAGTGATAGAAGTACTACATAGTGCTCTTCATTCTTGATCCTCACCCCAAGGCATCCTTTAGAGTGAGGTAAGCTAGGGTATCCCTCTGCTCTCGGCTCTCTGTAACTTGTAGCCTTGATGTGGTTGGCTCCCTCTCTTACATTTTTGATGAACTTGACGTGAAGCATTTTGGTTCCATTTGGCAATGTTGAAGGGTCCTTTCCTCGCATTCTAGGAGTGTTGTAGGTGTGAGTTTTGTGAGACATGTTGCCTTACAGCTCGACCTACAAACCCTAGTAGGCATAGTTGGAAGGTTCTATAGGTATTGTGGAACGAAACCTTAACTAGGTCATTGTCCTATTTTAAACCTTTGGAAGTCTTTGTGAGAGTATCGTTTAGCGTGCATGATGGCCTCTTTCCTACATCTTCCTATCCCCTCTTCACAACCTACAAGTAGTGGTCCAGGTATAACATTCACCTCGCAGGACCTGCTGATGGGATTTAATAAAGAACCATCTCCTAGTTATATCCCTATGCGAATCAACGGGAACATTGTAGCAGGTGTTCTTGTTGACCCAACATCTTAGGTGAACATTATAACTAAGGAGATCATGTTAATTAACTTCCTACATAAAGATGGGTACAACACACCTATGATCACCATCCGTACGCATAACAGACTTTCCGTACCTCCCCTTGGTAGCATTATTTTGTCAGTCCTTTTTGGATGTAAGTCTATAAACTTTTTGTTTTACATAATCTCGGGGTCTGAACTCTTCAAAGTGAAGCTGGGTATCCCCTAGCTAGTAGCTATGAATGCAGTTCCCTTAGTTGTGCATAAATTTCTAAAGTTTATTCATGAGGGCTTAGTGCATGTGATCCATGACACTAGTTACAAACCACTAGTTGCACGTGGCATCTATTCTCTAGATCACTTTTGGTTTGCACCTATTAGTCCTCTCCTACCTAGGAAGGACCTCTTGTACCAAACTTATTAGAAGTACAAGAAAGGGCACTTAATTCCTAGAGTGAGATACCCTTCATCACTTTATGATGTTTCACATAGGGCCTGCTTAAAACCTGATAGTGATGCCACCAAGGCCTGTAGAAGAGAAGAAGAGAAGCACTCTCGGGGTTTCTCTTCTTCCTCTAGCCCTGTTGTGGTGCCATCGGATTCTTCTCCTCATTTGTGAGAGAACCCTATCGTGCCCTTTTGGTGAAAGCCCAATCATCTTACATTGGAGCTTCTTGTTCTACCCATGGAGCCTAGGCCCATTCAATATGGTAGAAGGAAGGGTCTCCATAGGGAATCATCTATGTCTTAGCCTCTGCGGCCTTCCACCACTCCTACTCCTAAAGTAGTAAACGAGAAGAGGCCCACCACTGAGATGCTAGAGCCGAAAAACACCATGATATGACATAGATCAAGGTGTGCAAGGTTGTACCATCACATGAGACAAAAAATCATAGACAAGGATGATTGTGACTCATACTAAGAGCGCAATTGTCCCAATCTTTTTGTCATAACCAACCACAAGCATAGAAAGACAAATAAAGACAATAAAGATGATTCATGAAACATCGTTGCTCCTCTAAATTCTATTGCCAGGACATCCTTGAGGAACTAGCAACATGACTGCCTGAAAGAGACAAGACAAGCCAATCATCATGATATGTCACTGCTTTTCTAAATCTTGTTGCCAGGACATCGTTGAAAAACTAGTAACATGAGAGTCCAAAAAGACAAGACATGACATTCATCATGATACGTCACTGTTTTTCTAAATCCTGTTGCTAGGATATTGTCAAAAAACTAGTAACATGATGAAAAATCAAGCCAACCATCATGATACATCGTTGCTTTTCTAAATCCTATTGTTAGGACATCACAGAGAAACTAGTAACAAGATGAAAGAGAAAAAGACAAAATTCCAAGACAATGTTTGCCAAGTGTGTCTGAATGTCGAGTGTTTTAAATGTCGAGATGCGAGGTGTCAATGTTTGACGATGTCGAGATGACGAATGCAAAGGATTTCCAAATTTAGGAAGGACACATCCTAAATGATGTTGAGAGGATCAATCCTTAAATGTTAAGAGGATCCCTCAAAATGCCAGATGTCAGTGACGATGCCTAGGTAGGACACATCCTGAGGCACAAATGACAAAGGTCATTCTTTAGAAGGACCCATCTGAATAATAACCAAGAGTTGACAGTTTGATTGGTTATGATAATTTGGCTTGTTTTGACTAAGTTTGACTGAAGTTGACTGAATTGACTTGTGTTGACTATATGTCGATATTGACATGTTGATGCGATTGACTTGTTGAATAAATGATTGTTGTAATTTGTTTTAAAAAATTTCTTGTTTGGAAATGATTTTTCTAGACTTGAAGACCTTTGACATGTGTACTAGTGTAGTTCCATGAACCCTAATGGACTGACCTAGTGCGGCCTCGGGGGCTCTTCGATAGATGGCCTTTCCTATGTCATGCACTCAGAGACCTCGTAGTTCGACACAACCAATGAATTTTCCATGATGACCAAAGATTGAATAATGATTTTAATGTTGACAGCCTAAGAGGACTAACCTAATGTCTTGGGGACTCACAGATGAGTCTTGCCTACGTAGCAAATGTGCAGAGACAATGTTGTTCAGAAAAATGACAAAGACTTGACTAATATGATTGACATGATGAAATGTGACTCTGTTTTTGAGATTTTGATAGTTATTTGGATTTTTTTGTGTTTTCTTGCCATGTTTTTATTTTTTTGTGTTGCGTTAGGATGTTTTATGATTTTTTTGGATTTTGACATTTTTATGATTTTCTTGGACTTTTGACAGTTTATAATTTTTTTTGGATTTTTGACGTTTTAAGAGGATTGTGACAAATGCATGTGAATGATGCCTATGCATGAGAATTCAAGGACAAACATGATTGTGCCCCTAGTCAAGCTGAATACCAATTGACAGGTGATGACAACGTTGTTTGACGTGGGAAAGACACATCCCGAAACAATGTGAGGATGACAATAATGCGACTAAAAGATTAAGGTCTATAGCCAGGCCAAGAACAAAGTCAAGGAATGTTTTGGATGATGTTCATGTATGGACGAAGCTCATTGCATTTGGAATGACTTGGTTAGGACTAGATGGGACAATGGAGTATCCTTAGACCATTTGACAAGGGAAAGCCAAGGTAGGTGACAAACATGAAACGACGAGAGGTGGCCTTGGTAAAGGACGAGGGACATGAGACTAAGGGGATTGTCATATGATATTCAAGGACTATGTTGTATAGGATAATGATGTTATGATGACAATGACATGATGTTTCACAAATAATGTACAACCAAAGGATAAACATGTCAAGAATTTTCCCAAAGCATGATTTATGTGTGTCAATTTTATGTCAAGACCAAGGTAGGTGGGCAAACAAACAAAAATGATATGGATGAAATGGATGTGTGTAAATGTCATGAGGAAAGCATGGGAAATGAGACGACTTGCCCCCAAGTGTAAAATTCCACATAGACAATTTATTTTACACATGATGCCTATTTTCCAGGTTTTCATCATGGTACTTATCCAGGGCGCTTGTTTGCTAGGTTTTCACCGTTGGACAAAATTTTTCTCTTTACTATTTTTTTTTGACTTTTTGATTTTTTTGGTGTCACCAAGACACCTGTTTGCCAGGTTTTCATCAGGCTGACAATTTTTTTGTACTTTTGATGTTTTTTGATGACCTTGATGCTTTAAATGACCACTGACTGTTTTGAACCCACTAATGGTGCCGATGTAGAGACTAGTGCCATGATATGCCAATGATGACCTTTATGAAGTAGCTGCCTTGTCAGGATCATAGTGCTTGCCTACAAATGATTAATGTCATCATGGTCCTTTTCAATACTAGAGTTGGCCTTATCAAAATACGCACATCGCGATAGATTGCCATGAGAGTCCTCATGATAAAGAGTTGCTGCCAAGATGTGACAGATTTGTGATGTGAGATCTTTGGACTTTAGATGAAATGTAGGATTATGATGGGTGATAGTAGATGTGGAAGGATTGTTGGGACATTTGGATGGATCACTTTTCCTTTGCCAAACTTGGGAGGGTGGGTGATGGAGTTTAGAATTTTGATTGGGATAGTGTTTGGAACCAACACTTGTATATGCCTTGCTTGATGACCATTTTGAATGAGGTGGAAATTTATTATATATGTGAAAGTCCTCTTGTCTTGTGGCTCCACATTGTGATTGAATTTTTCTTTTGACATATTTTCTTTGCTTGATCCACTTGTCATTGGGATCCATTTTAATTTCATTTGTCCACTTGTCTTTTTGTCTAATTCAATGGCATTTGACATTTGATTTTGACCTTTTGATTGGTAAGACTTTTGTTTTTGTTGGTTCCAAAGGGAAGATTTAAGATGTTGAGAATGATCGTTTATGGTGTGGATAGAAGAGGTGTTGGCAGCAATCTTATGACAAGGATCACTCATGGACTCTATTTTGACATTTGTATTTGATAAAGTTACCCTCAGTATCAAGGAGGTACCACTGACATCATTTGATATGTTGACTAAAGAATAGCCAAGACCTTGATGTCTGTAATTTTCTTGAATTTGTATTGGTTCTCTAATGCCTTGCATATATATGCCTAGTCCTTTGCCTTGATAATGCATGCTTTGATAGATTATGTTTGTGATGGGGTATTTATTGTTTTGAAATAAAGATGCTAACCCATCATGATATATGTGGAAACTATTACTTGGAATGTTTTCATCTACAAGGAAGAATGCTCTAATAAAAGTAGATGATCCTAATTGATAGGTTGTCTTAGCTTCATTAACATGTTGGACATATTCTTGATTAACATCTTTGGTTTGATCTTGTGATATGTCAGATTTAGTAGATTCTATTGGTGCTTCCAAGTCGATGTCAAAGCCATTGTTATGGTCAGTGTCATGGAGTCCAGTGAATTCGGCTATAGCTTGATCATTTGAAAATATGCCCATAGTGAAAGACTCTTGTTCTTGAGGTAGATCATCTATGTGTCCAATGGTAGCAAGTGTCTCATTTTGGAAAGTGTCAATGGTCGGGGCTTGAATATGGTCATCAAGTGTTTGATCATGAATGGTGTAAAGGTCAAGGAGTGGATCATTTTCAACTTCTTGGTCAATGGTAGTGTCTTGGTCGAAGAGGGGATTGTCATGGATGATATAATTGGGATTTGAGTCTTTGTCAAGGGTAGGTGTATTTTGGATGTCATTATTGTCTTGAAGGACTTCTTGGATGGACTTAAAGATGGGGTCATGGGATGGACTACCTTGTTCTTAACATGAGGGTGATGGTATGATGTGATGCTTTGGACTTTCGTTTTGACATGTATCCTCAAGTTTAGACAATGGGATTTGACTTTGGACAATGATAGAATTTTCATGACTAAATGTGGCTTGTGAGGGAGTGACTTGAAAAGGATTAATGGATGAAGGACTAGGATAGGACATGGAGAGTTGGACTGGACTAGTATGTGAAGGACTAGGATATGACATGAAGGTATGAAAGGGATTGGTGGAGGATGAACTAGGATAAGACATGGACACTTGGACTAGACTGGTGTAAGATTGACAAAAATAGGACGTGGAGACTTGGACTGGATTGGTGTAAGGTGGAACTAAATAGGATGTGGAGACTTGGATGGGATTGACATGGCATGATGTGGAGACTTGAAATGAGCTGGTAGATGGTTGATAAGGCATGTAGACTCGTAATGGACTAGTGGACAGTTGGTTTCCCTTGTCAAGGTTAGGATAAGGGTAATAACTGGACATGTGTTGGAGATTAATGGTAGGATTTTTGTTAAGTGATTCTTGATAGTGAGGGTTGATGGATGGAGGACTTGGACTGATGGGTTGTTGGTACAAAGGACATTGGTTTTTGGACTAGAGGAATTGTCTCTTAAAGTCTAAGGCTTGTTGGTATTGACCTTTACAGAGTAACTAGTATTCAACTTGACTAGCAAGCATATCAAGAGTTTTTTGAATGGAAGACATGGTGGTGGATGGCATGATGTTATTTAAAGAGGATGTCAAATTCAAAATGAAAACCAAAATGAATGATGGAAGACTAAAGTGTTCTAATGCAAAATGAAAGGTCTAAGGGAACTCTAAGGTGCTATCAATTTTGGTAGAATTATGGAAAAGCTTACTAACCATTCAAAGTTTGATCCATGTCTCAATTTGGATTTTCAAGGGACCTTTTTGAAGGGATAAATGACAAAGTGAGGTTTCCAATAGACTTTTGAGTTGGAAATGGCTCACTAAAAGGACAAAGACTAAAAGAGGTGATTTTGTTTAAGTCCAATGACAATTTACTCTTGAAGACAACTGTTTGACAAAGAATGGCAAGGATTCCTATCCTAAAGTCTGCAAAATGCAGACCTTAAATGATGGTAAAGCCTAAGGATGCAATTAAGGAAGTGCAATGATAGACCTACGGAAAACTAAAAATGCAACCCAAAATACAAGGATGGAGGAATTTGAGCAATTCTTGATCTGATTGTTGACAAAGGCTGTAGAAAAAAGATGTATGGAATATGTTTGCAATTGTTTAGCCTTGGGTAACTTTTGACAGTGAGAATGTTTTCTAAGGTCATAGGAAATTGGGTCATTTTAGGCTTCAAATGCATTTCAATGTAGCGAATGTGTCACGGGCTAAGAAAATGCATAGTTTGAACAAGCAAATGCGATTTAATAGAGTGGTTGTGGTGCAGAACTTAGCAAATGCATTGCAAAATAGGCAGATGCAATGTTTGAGCAAGCGTATGTAGTTCAACAGAGCAATTGCAGTGCTAAACTTAGCAAATGTGTTGCAGGATGTCAAATGTGGCGTGAAATAGCGAATGCGTTTTAGTAGTTGCAGTGCAGAATGCAAAAAATCTAATTTTCTTGAAGTTTTGGTCAAAAATATGAATTGTTTGAAGTTGACTGTTTGCTTCTAGATTTGTGAATGTTGTTTTTTTTGTTTCAGTATCTAGAAAACACTTGGAAAGCATGATATTTAGAGTGTAGACAAACACAAAAGAAAACAAGCACAATCTTATGGTTAAGCCAAGACAATATCTGCTAGATTCCAAGTGGGTTTCCCTAGCCGCATATTCTTAGCGTGTGAATCTAGAAGCTTGGCTACATGGGCTCCCCCTTACAATGCACTCTCTTCTCAGGCTAACCAAGCTTCCAACCCCCATGAAACTCCCATGGCAAATTGATCACCTCTACTAAAAACTGCTAAGATGTGGATGCCTTCACAACGACCACTGTTGCACTAGCAAATAAAAGGTTTTTTGGCTAGTACACAAGAGTATTTAGTTCAGGAGCCCCGTTCAAGTGGCCATACATGGGGAAAAGCATTAAGCTCCATTTAGGAGGCACTCCATCCTGAAGAGGTTATGCTCAATAGGGTTTTGGTGAGTACTACTTTGTCCGTATGACACATCCACACTCGTAATCCTAGGATTTCCCTTAGGATTCACATTTATATACCAATCGGGGGTAGCTCGACCAAAGAACTCCATTTTTGATCTAAGTCACCTTGGGGTGAGTAATTTTTCCCACCAAGGAAGGCCCAAGTTCTAGAGTCAATAACCATTTCTCTTACACCCAGGATTGCACAAGTGCGCAAGGGGAGAGGATACTTTAATTATTGAATCGTAAGGGTTACACAAAAATAAGGTGGGTCTTGTTTTCTGATCACCTAGTTTGCACAAGGTGAGAGCATAGTCACTTATCACCTTCAAGCATAATCTAGAAGAATCAAAAACATGTTCTTTTTAGTGCCCCAAATGAAGTGTTTTCTAATCTAAAAATCACAATCACAATGTTTCAAAATTAGAATCCTTGGAAAAATGAATCTGCAAAACCACAAGTTAGTAGTTTGAACAAATTGTATTGGACCCTTGAAATTTAAATGCCACACGGTGCCAACCAAGATTAGTAACTAAAAAACACCTATTCTAATCAGATTTCCAAAGATATAATTTACTACAAAAATAAATTTGGAAAAACCTTAATGCAAAAAATTACCAGGTGAATGCGGCTTGGCTCTGCAAACTGGAATCTGGTAGTGAATGCATCAACCTACAGGACAGATGTATCTCAAGATTCAAATGCATCACGCAGGCTGTCGATTGTAGCTCAATACTAGCGAATGCGTCTCTGTAATCGTCAAATGTGGCTTGGCTCTACAAATGCATCGTTGTATTTGGAAAATGTGTCACGACACAGCGTTTGTTGTGTTGTAGGCTACAAGTGCGTCGTTTTGTACTTGTACCTATAAAAATTAAAAAAATTGAAAACTGTATAGAAACTGCAAAAAAGAATGCCAGGTTCACCAATGTAACTGAGGATATTTTATGGTGTTAGTAGATTAGTGCATTAATCAAAAAAACCAAAGCTAACTATGAAGAACAATGGAGGACATAAGTAAAATAAGAATGATTATACCAAATAATCTTGAGAACCTCCATGAATCACCTCCATATCCCTTCTCAAATTGCTGCAAATGTGATGGTTCCCTTAGATTGAATTTGTGAGCAATCTAATGACAAAGATAAGCCCTAAGCAAGATTTGAAGGATCTGAAATGACTATATGCTACACTATGCTATCATGCAAATAGTAAGCATTAAACTAAGCCAAGTGAAATGTAAATATGACTATTCCCAGTAAAGCCTATGACAAGAATGCAAGATTGCCTAAGACTCAAAGACATGAAATCAAGTATGCAAAATATGACGTGCTAAGAAGTGTAAGCGTGAAATGAGAGAAAAATTGGAATTTTATAGAAAATGAAATTTTGGATGGACAACCAAGATTAAAGTTGATGAATGCCCTAAAATCAGTGGTCAAGATTGTGTGTGACAACCCATAATTAGGGTTAGGGAAAAAATCTAAAATGAGTGGCCAAGATGCAATTTGAGAAAATCAAATCGACGGTTGAAAATAAATGTGTCAGGAAGATAAAGATTGACACAAAAAAAGGAGAAATCTAAAAAATTAGGAATCAAATAAAAGTTATTTGATTTTTGGAGGAAAAAACATTATTTTGAATTAAAACTTGATTTAACTCAAAAAAGGAGGAAAAATCATGTGACAACAAATAATTAAAACCTTTAATTATTTACTAAAAAGCGAGAAAATTAGAAAGTGGGATAATTTAAATAAATGATTTTATTTAAATTAGAAAAAGCGAAGGTGGACAATAATTAAATAAATTAAAGAATCCATTTAATTATAAGAAGACTTTTAAGAAAAAGTGACATATTTAAATAAATAAATAAAGTTTATCTATTTAAATAATCAAGTAGAAATTGATGGACAAGAATAATTAAATAAATTAAGAAATTTCTTTAATTATGCAAAGACTTTAGACAATTAGCGATGTATTAAATAAATAAGTAAAATTTATTTATTTAATAATCAAGAAGAATAAAAAGACATGAATTAATTAAACAATTATAAATTATTTAATTAATAGTCAAAAGCGGACCAAGGACATAATTTAAATATTTTAATCATGCTAGGATGAAAGTGGTAAAAATAGAGCTTGCAGGCCTAGGTCATTTTTATGTGTCTACAGAATCTTTTCTCAAAAATCCTTGCAAGCTTTTTCAAAAATCACATTCTCAACTTGGACTCCTAACGGAACATGTTTCCTTCATCATGG
The DNA here is from genome assembly GCA_007258455.2 of Sequoia sempervirens. Lineage (NCBI taxonomy): Eukaryota > Viridiplantae > Streptophyta > Pinopsida > Cupressales > Cupressaceae > Sequoia > Sequoia sempervirens. The sequence goes on along the minus strand of VDFB02047230.1, from coordinate 405,716,184 downwards.
GTTCACAAAGAAAGAACTTCAGAACTTTCCTTTGAGATGGGAGAAGCTTTTTCCCATGGGAGAAGCATTGACCTTTCCCTCACGAGGGGGCATCTTCTTCTTTTCGAATTCTTGTATGAAGTCAACATTTTTTGAAAGCATTCCTTGATGATGAATTGATTTGAGAAAACATGTCTCTTTTACACTTTCAAATAGCATGTCCCTTGAGTGGACCCCTCTTCCTTTGAAGGGTTCTTGAGGGACCCCTTTGAAAGACTCTCAAATTTTTGATGGTCCACATGACTATCTGCTTGTTTTCCTATGTGGCTGCTTTGTTTCTAGCACGTTTTGTTTGTGGATTAACATGTCGCTTTGCAGGTGCACCTATAAATCTTGCTTCCAGTCTGAATCTGCGAAGTCCCCTTACATTAGGCCTCCTTCATGATAGAGAACTTGGGGGATGCCTTCTTGCAAGTCTTGTTAGCTCTCATAAACATAGGTAAAATACCTCAAGAGGTTGCCAAACTCTTGGTACGTTTCTGGGTAACGTACAAGGCTGAATGGTTTAGACCTTCTTCTCTTCAGATGCTGCTAGACCTAGGCGGGTACACCTATATGAATGAAGCAGGCTTGATTTACTTTTATCCCCTAAAGAAATTTATCCACAATGGCAAGTAGGAGTGGATAACTGAATTTTTATTTTGGTATAGATTGTATAAGCAATATGAAGGCTAATCCTAATATGTTCAGTTAACAGATGTGAAATATTTAAAATGAAGTGAAACTAAATGATGGAATATGGGGGATCAGTGCTCTGTTGGGTATATGGAGTCCAATAGAAATAAGAGTAAAGTGACTTATAACTGGAAATAATTCTAACTATTTGGCACTTCTACGTTTATAACTCGTATAAATAGGAAAGGACATAATTATTAGATTCTTCTTTAATAATACAAAATAATAATTCTAAGTTGCTATGAATAATCAAGAGGATTTTTATTCTTTACTTGAAAGGGCCAATCAATTACACCACACAGATATAGAAAATGTGCACTGATAAATTGAAAATATGCTTGATATATCAATTTAAACAACAGAGAAATATTAAATATGGAGACAAACTAATAATATCTTCAATTAACTTAACAAACAATTGATACCAATATAGAGCCACCGAATCAGATATTTTCCATTAACTCCTTCAAAATTTACACGTGCATCTTGATCCTTTTTGATGTAATAATGTATCAATCCCTATTCTCCTAATTCTTCTATCTATTCTAATCATCTCCCTTTTGGCCTTGGTCTCTCGTACTTATATGAGAGGAAAATAAGCTTCAAGCAAAAGGTTTCACCTTTTAATAACAAAGTATAATTAAGAAACATAAATAACCAAACAACTAACATATGCTCCAGTTCATTATTCTTTGAGTAAGAAGCTCGTGGTCATCTAAGACCTGTGCAAAGCCCTTACTTTATGATACATTCTTCCTCATGATGACCCCGATCAATCCTCATCTAAGCCCAAATATTTTTCTTTCCATTTTCTTATTGTTAAGTCATTTGGCCATTTGAATTCCTGTGCAGTAGTGAAGATTGTAAGGTGGCTCTTCCATCTGTTATCGAGCAGGTTTTTGGCATCTACAACAAACTTTGTATAACCATTATCCAATGTCATAATCCCATCAAGAAGAGTGTGAAATTTCTCCAAATTGATGTCACCATCACCCTGAATATATGTCAACCATTGAGGAACCATTTGTTCAAACTCATTCTTCCATTCATCTACATCCTTGAGTCATCCATCATCTTTAATAATCAAAGGACTGAAAATGTGTTTTATTGAATCAATTGAATTCCCTCTATTATCTACTTTATTCTTCATGTCAATCATATACTTATGCTCCTCAATAACTCCCTTCACCATCTCTTGGGTAGACTTTAATCTCAGAGGTGCATCAGGATCCCTTTGTGTTGCTTTGCACAGATTGGTTAAAATATGGTAAGTAGGTTGCCATCTTTTCTATAATTCCTCTAAGATAGGGGAATTAGTATTTATTTGTTCTAGAGATTTTACCAAATGACTAAAACCCTCATAAACTCCGCTTATCTTCTCTTTTAAAACTTCAACTCTGTGCTTCACTATTTCCTTTAAGGTACCCAAGATGTGTTTCTTGACATCATCCATATTGTGTTTCTTCAATTTTTCAATCTCTTCTTTCAACTGTTGAATTTGTGGATCTTCAACTAGAGTAGGTGGATGATAGACAACTATTCCATCTCCTTTTACACCTACGACTTGTTGAAATTGTTTCTTTAATTTTAAATTTTTAATGACTAACTTATTTATTTCATCATTTGATAACTTGAGTATTTTCTCATACTCTGTTATCTTCTTTTCCATGTTTTCTACTACATCTTTTGTAAACATGGTTGAATGCATAGTTATGGTTGTTGCTTCTGTTGGAGTAGTGTCCTTCATTGTCCTGATCATTGTAGATCCTCTCATTTCCTGTACCACATCTAGAAGCCTTGGCTTCCTTGTGTTCTTTTGCTTTGTCCATAAGGCAAGGGTTTGGGTGGTAGGATTATATCATGTGCCTAAAATGCGTTTTGAATCAAATTTTGCAACCAATTTTGGATCATCCTAGGCTCTAATTTGATCTAACAAAAACATCTTGGAGAGTTCCATTCCAGGTATGATAAACATATTACTATTTAGCACCAACTCTCTTCCTTCTTTGGGAGTAATATTGATGTTATCAATATCCAACTCTGGCATTGTCTGGGCCTGTACCTTTGTATGCTTTGAATCATTAATCCCAATGAGATTAATCTTCATCCTGTCATCAAATTGTTTCATTTTTATTTTTATCTAAAAATCCCTGAATTCCCTTGTATGGGTGAAATCATCATCCTCCATAAACCACAAAGAAGTGACTATTCTCTCATCATCTTGTATCTCATCAGCAAATTCTTCTGATATTCTTATTTTTGGATCATGAGGCTCCAACATCTTTTGTTGCTCTACCACTTCTTTCATCTCAGCCAGAGTCAGGACTACTTCTTTTTCTTCATCACTTGACCCATAATCAACTAGTGACTCAACTCTTTGTTTCTTAGTAGGAGGCTCATCAGTTGGAGATAGAGGAGATGGATGAATTGGTGAAGGAGGTGGTGTATGCGATGTGGAGGCTATGGATGATGGTGGTCAGGGTGGAGATGGTGCATTTTATTTCTCTTCTTGATCCCTTTTATACATTCCATCAAACTTACTAAGAACCAATTGCATCCTTTTCAACAAATTTGGTTCTTCAATAAAGAACCCCTTGAACTTATATTTTCTTTCTTTTGGTCCTTCCATCTCATCATCATTAACCATTTTTTACTTGTTTCAAACACATCTGAAAAGTATACCAAGTTCCTTATTACATCCTCTTCTAGATCAAATGCATGTGTTATCGCCCTCTTTGTAAGCAGGGTCCTTCTGATATTGTTGATGTCACCCTCTGGATCACAAATTCACTTTTCCTGATCTAAGAGAAAAATTGGATTTTATGAAGCTTTGCACTTCTTCCAACATATCTGATCCAACGGATAATTCCTCAAAAACTATCAAGTCTGGAAAGAAAGTCCCCTTTCTCTGATTCTTCATGAGACTACACTCTGTCCAGAGCATTTTCCAGATAAATTCTAAAAATAATACTCTACTAGGCACAAATTTTGGTAAGATATGTGGGGCCTGATCACAACCATACACCCTAATGATGGTAAATTGTGGCATTAAAAACCAATCAGCATAGTTGTGTATGAAACCCTAGTCTGGTTTGTATTGCATGGGTCTTGTAACCTCCATTAAAGATTGTGGTAGCCTTGGTGTAGGAAAACCAATGGCATCAATTATTCTGATGGGAAATTCATCCATAAACACCATATAGTTAGCTTCAGGGAACATACTATCCCAAACATAGCACCAATTTTGCACTAGGAGCATAACTCCATTCTCATGTGTGCTCAACTTCATCCTTTTAGTCCACTTCGTTTCATTTTGAAATAGAATTAAATGACATAGTAGGGAATATTTTCTAAAAGTGATAGGGTCCTTAGCTTCCCTAACCTATAAGAGAAATTCATGAATATGTTCTTCAATAATAGAAGCAAAATCAAACACCACATTGGATTCAAGGTGTTGGATAATCATTTTCGTCCTCATTAATCCAATTGGAATATTGTCTTTAGCATCAAATCCAAGAATCTGGCATAATGCATAATAGGTGTTTTTAAAATAAGTCTAAAAGTTAGACACTAGAAAGGGTTCAACTTTTGAAGATATAATAGGAAGGATTCTATTCTTGTCACCCCTTTTCATGTGCAGGGGGAGTTCATCAATTGTATAAGTCCTCTTCAACCTTTTGTACTCCTGCTCTAGCCTCCCCAAATCTATTTCTGTGACAGCCTGCTTGTTTAGGTGAAAACACCTAATTATAGCCTCCTTGGAGATATCTACCAGACATTGTCCATCTAGGAGCCTAACAACTTTTGATAGTGCATGATATCTACTAGTTAGAGCTCTAATCAGCTCGACTTCAACAAAGACATTAGGAACTATCAATTTGGACATATCAAGAGTCCATGGGTTTGATACCAAGACCTTTTCATTTCTATTCTTATAAAAATACCAATGCAAATTCCACCCAGACCGTGGAATTATTGGATCTCTACACCCCTGAGCTAAATCCTTAAACACCCTCTTATAACCTTTATCAAATGGAATAGGTAGCCGTGCAAGTAATGGCACTTGTAATGAAGCTTTATTGGATTTTTCCTCTTTTTTAGTCCTTACTTCTATTTTCTTAGGTGCCATTTCCTAAAACTCAATGCGTGGTGAGTAGAACTTACCTAAAATATCACTTTCCTTGAAGAATTCTTTTTGACTGTCACACCTTGAGCTTGCCTGTATTGAGCTTCTATTACCATGAGCAAATGAATTCACAATTTTCCTTGTTAAATTCTCATATCATACCGCATTAATTCCCATATAAGTTCAACATCATTGAAATCCTTCACACCAAGATGAATTTCATATTTTGATGTTGATTGATGTGATTGTCCTTCATTTAATGCTCCAACGACTGATTACCGCACTATCATGCATCACCCTTCATTCCTCCCTAGTATCATGGTACATTGTATTTACTTGTTCTCCTTATACCACACTACCGCGCACTTCATTGGTCTCCTCGGCAATACCGTGGTGTATACTTATTACTTTGCTTACATCAATATACCACTTTACCGCGGGCCACATTCTGACCCCCCACAGTAAAGTGGTTCTCCCCTATGTCTGTTCTTACTTTACCGCTCTACCATGGGCCTCACTCTGACCCTCCACTAGTACTGATAATGACCCCACTCTACTGTGGGCTAGGTATCAACCCTCTGTGGTATAGCGGTAATACAATATATTGCTACCTTCTCACCATGCTACCGTGAGTTACTTGGTTGGAGGTCACGATAAGGAGGTAAAAAGGCAAGCCATACATGGGACAATCAAGTATGGTAGCGGTATGGCAGTAAAAGGATAATTTGACTTTGCAGATGGAAAAAACATAAATTTTTATGAAAATACTAAGGGAGACCCTTGATTTTATATGGAAACATCAATAGAATTTTAGATAAAAATTCTGGTTCCAACAGTGGCTCCGGTTGGGGATGAGTGATTTATTGATCACTGCAAGAATCTAGAATCTTTGGTTACTGACCAAGCTTTGAGATGGTATGGTGGGAAATAGAGTGGATGAAATTGATATGGAGATGGAAAATGATAAAGGTGAAGATGATCCTACACTACTATACATGGAGAAAAAGAATTTTAATAAGGGACACCTAGGATTGTCCATGTACTATCAAGTCCTAGTCCCTCTTCAAGTTTCCTAAACTACTATGCATGGAGAAAAATTAAAGAGGTTTGTCAAGAGTTGTCCATGCATTGGCAACCCTAAATCCTTTGTGTTTTTCAAGAGAAAAAGTGCTTTAGAAACTGCCCATGTACAGGAAATTCTTGTTCCTCACTAGACATATTTTGCAAGTAATATGAGTATTCTCCTCCTTTTCTAGTGACAACAAAGGGCTCTAACTACAAAGCTTAAAATTTTCCATGCTTTCCCTTCTCCTGACACCTAGAATTCCACATCAGCACCAAATCATTTTCCTCAAATTTTATATCTTTAGTTTTCCTATCAAATAGATATTTCATCTATGACTGTAACTTCACATTTTGGTTTTGAGCCACTCTCCTTATCTCATCAAGTTCTGCAAGCTACCCTATTCTTTCCTCCATTGGTTCTAGAATTTCTATATCTTCCTGAAGGTTAAATTTGTAAACTAGTAACAATTTTTGTAATGGCATCCTAGCTTGTGTCCCATATACCAATTCAAACAGAGCTTTTCCAATTGCTTTCTTCACAGTGATCTTGTCTTCCCACACAACCATTCTCAACTTTGAATCCCATGTTTTTTGATTCCATCCAACATCCTCTTTATGATCTTTAGAAGAATTTTATTACTAGACTCTACCTGACCATTTGCTCGTGGGTGGTAAGGGGCTGCATAAGAGATAGTAATGCCATATGTACTACAAAAAATTCTAAACTCATCAAACCTGAAACACATCCTATTGTCTGTGATCAATCTTACTGGTGTACCAATTATGCTCAAAATATTCTCCATAAGGAAATTTATTACCACCTTACTTGTTGCTTGTTTAGTTGGGATGGCCTCTACCCATTTAGTAAAATAATCAGTAGCTACCAATATCCACTTATGTCCCCCACTTGACTTCTCTTGTATTTCTCCAATAAAATCAATTCCCCACTGATGAAAAGGGGCTTCTACTTGTAAGGGTCTGAGTGGCAAGGCTCCTTGATATTTCATCTTCCCTGAAAACTTTTGGCAAGCTTCACACCTCCGTACATATGAAAAAGAATCATTAAATACCTTAGGCCAATAATAGCCTGCCCTAAGAATCTTGTGTGCAATCATTTTGGAAGAATAGTATCCTCCACACACTCCATGTATCTCCCTCAAGACATGTTCAGCATGTGATTCATCTAGACACAATAATAACATCCCATCCCTATTTTTCCAAAACAAATCACCCTCTATGAACACATACTTAGATGCTTGCAAATTCAAAGTTCTCCTCTAGTTATCATTCAATCCTTCAAAACACTTCATGTGTCTGAGGTAATACACAATATTTGTGTACCAAGAAGTATGTTCAATGCTTACAACTGCATTTTTCTCACTCTCTGTATTACAGATTTGATTTGCTTCAATTTTTGTCTTTGCCATCAGCTTGGCCAAACCCTATCCCATCACTAATTTAGTAATCTGAATCTCCATATTGAATTCTTGGATCTTATTAATCCATCTGCATCTCTTCCCTGTTACTTCTTTCTAAACCAGAATATCTTTCACAGCCACATGTGTGACATAGGCAATTACTTTAGCTCCAACAAGATACGGTCTGAAAGCCTTTGTTGCTTTGACCAGTGCAAAAGATTGCTTCTCCATAATGTCATACTTTAACTTTGACCCCTGCAGTGACTTGCTGAAAAAGGATATAGGCTGCTCATGACCCTCATCATTCTTTTGTAACATGATAGCTGCTATAGTATGGAATGAAGCAAATGAAAATATTTGAAAAGGCTTAGAAAAATCAGGGGACTTTAGGATAAGGGCTTCTTTGATGGCTTTTTTGATAGATATAAAGGCTTCTAAGGCTTTTGGAGTCCAGTCCATCTTTTCTCCCTTTTTCAGCATTTTGGATATGGGTTTAACAATCTCAACAAAGTTGGACACAAATCTCCTAACAAAGTTAATCTTCCCAAAAAATGATTGAATGGCCTTGAAAGTTTTAGGAATGGGGATTTTATCTATGGCTTCTACCATCTCAGGGTCTATTCTAATTCCCTCTTTTGACACAATATTCCATAAAAGTTTACCCTTTGTGACAACAAAATGACATTTTTTAGGATTCAGACAGATACCATATTCCAAAGCCTTGATGAATATCTTTTCCAAGTGTTTCACATGATCTTCAACCCTTTTTGAATAAGCAGTAAGGTCATCTTGATACACTACCATTATATCATTGATCAGGTCTGCAAATGCCACATCCAAAGCCCTTTGGAAGGTTGCCCCTGCATTTGTGAGACCGAATGGCATTCTCACATAAACATATGTCCCCCATTGGGTGGTAAAGGTTGTCTTATAGTGCTCAAATTCCTTAACTTTGACTTGATTATAGCTAGAAAATCCATCCATCATTGACAATAGCTCACATCCTATTACTTTATGTAATATAGCTTCCATGTTAAGGAGAGGGTAATTATCTTTGAGGGAGGCAATGTTTAAATTTCTGAAGTCCACACACAATCTGATATCCCCATTTTTCTTCCTTACTAGAACCAAGTTTGAGACCCATGTTGAATGTCTAATGGGCTTAATAATACCCCCATCTCCGAGTTTTGCCAATTCCTCTTGCATTTTTGGTTCTAGAGTTGGGTTGATAGGCCTCTGATTTTGTCTAAATAGTTTTGTGTCTGGTTTCAATGGGATCTCATGTTGAAATAAATCCTCCCTATATGCCTTGAGATCCTCATAGGACCATGCAAAAACATGCTTGTATTTTCTCAACAACACAATCAACATTCTCCTGATTGTAGGACTTATTTTCTTTCCAATATATACCTTTTTTGGCGCTAACTCAGTCCCCAAATTGATTTCTTCAATATCTTCCCTTTTGACTGGTGTTTTCTTCATGAGGAATCTATCATTTCCATCATATACTCTTTCCAATGCCACTGTCCCTTTGGGAAGCTTATTAGTTTTAAGCTGCAAGACCTTTTTCCCAAATACAGTCTGTTTTCCATCTACTTCCTCCACAAAAGCATTGAAGTCAATTTCCTGAGCCTCATACTGATCTATGCAATCAAGAAATTTTAAAGGTTAGTATCATCATTGAAAACTTGCCAACTATATATATTATTGGGGATAGAAAGCCTTATTTTGAATTCAATTTGAGATACTCTAGCCAGTGTAATATCATCTCTTCTTAGTGCCATATTAGCTAAAAAATATGCCATTATATTCTTTGACCTATCTATCCACTCAATGGAGAAAGCATCAAACAATTCAATTGTATCCCATACAACATTCCTATACTGCTTCAATCTTTTGTGTTTTGCAACATATTTTGACTTAACTTGTGAAACAACTAGCTCAAAATCCCCTAGAACAGCTAGCAATTTGATCTTATGTTTAATAGCCATGTTTAATCCAGTTAGCAAAGCTTCATACTCTGCTATATTGTTTGTACATTCAAATGCTAGCATAAATGAATATTTGAATGTAGTCCCCTCGGGTGAAATAAAGACTATTCCTACTCCATTTCCTTCTTGGCTACATGCTCCATCAAAATGCATCTTCCACACACCATCATGATTTTTATAAACATGTTTGTCAATTGGATCAGCATTGAATAGTTCAGGCTGGGCTGGTTCTATCTTGAAACTCCCAAGATCTACATCACAAAAGCAATTTAATTGATCTTGAGGCACATAGTCTAAAATTTGACTCATCCTTGGCTCCCTATAAAACTTGACTTCTTGACCATTCACTGGTATTGTTGCATAAGATAAGTCGAATTGCACATTTCCCCCAACTGTTGTCATCCATTGTATTGATAGAAGCATTCCAAATTGAGGAGTATCAATCACAATTATATCTATATTATAGGTTGCTTGAGGATAAGCAGCCAATTTTACTTCAACATCCTTCATAATACCTACTACTGGAATAGGTCCATTATCCATTGAATAAAATTTTCCACCATTAGTATCTACCCACATGCCAAGTTGTTTCATGACTCCAACTGGCATAATGTTGTGTTGGAGTTAAAATGACACTGAGAGGGGGGCGTGAATCAGTGACTTAAAAGATTTGACAAATTTTCAAAAATTCAAAAACATAGCTCAGATTTGATCTCAATATTACTCTGATTAATGCATTCATGAGTTGAATGTAATCATTCATAAACAAAATTGAGAAAAGTAATAATCCCAATAGTGAACTGAAACAACAACACAGTAAAGCAGTGAGAACTTAGAAGAACAAAGAGACACAAGATTTTGTTGAGTGGAAAACCCTCTTGGGGTATAAAAACCACTCCCGAAATGCCTTGCAGGCTTAAATTTTAAACAATTGTTCACAATGCCTTATAGGCTGATTTTTGAGCACCCACTCAAGGAGCACCAACCCCTCATTTAGAGATATCTATCTCAAGGAGTACCAACCCCTCAAATTATGTTTTGAACAATAATAATAACTCAGAGGATTTCTTTGTTTTCAGTTAAGCTCATAACTCTATGTTTTCTCGTCTACAGAATACCCTAAGGATTCAATAATTGAATCCTTAAAATATTACATAGAAAAGAATATTGCAATATATCTCTACATCTTTGTTTTTCAAATTTTTAATACAGAGTATTTCAATACATTTTTGATACAGCCAAAGAACAATCTTCTAGAATTACAACTAGAGAGTCTACACTGGGTTTTATATACATTTCAAGTAAGTTTGTCATGAAGAAGTCTTCAAAATGCGTTTTTCACATGAAACTGAAACTCACTTGCCAATTTTAGAATATGAAGCTGAATAATGACAATCTGTAGATGATGGTAAAAATCAAGAGTAACGCCTGTCCAGAGAGCTTTAATTTATGCGCTAAAACAAGAGATTTCAAATTGTAACTGATAGATTTTCATCAAAACCACGACTGCCCACCAGCTGAGAACCATAACCTCCCAATTCTTAGAGAATATTTTTCCATGTAACCATTCTGAGATTCGATGCCAACCAATGATGTCGGCCTCAGTGATAGAGTTTGTTAATCGTTCGCCGAGACAAATCAATGCCTATGCCGACAAGGTCCATATGTATTTCGTCGGTGAGACCCATAGGGTTTGCTATGACATTATATCGATGCTGCCACTCTTGCTGATGTGTTCCCATTCAACCTCCAGTCGGTGAGACATAACAATCTTGTTGTGACCTCATACCGACGGTATGACTCCTGCCAATAGGGAACACCCTCTATCGCCAAAACAAAGGAGAAGTCCTACCGAAAGCTGCCTGTGAAGCTCCATGTGTAATGTCAGCGAGATTGAAGGTCACTTGCCAAGACCTCACTTCGATAACCCTAACTCTTACCGATGTATCTTCCCGCCACCGGTCGGTGTGACAATGTACAATCGCTATGACTTCACACCGAAAGCAATATGTCTGGCCAAAGTGAATCTTTAATGTGCTAGTCGGTTGATGTAACAAGTCAAACTCGCCAAGACACAATGCCGATGAAGGATCACTTACGCCGATGAACCACCTCATGTATAAGTCGATGAGACCCGACTCATTTGGAAAGACCTCTCCCCAGTGAAAGATACTCATGCCGATAGACCTTTCCACTGTCGCCAAGACCACGTGAATGTCATGCCGATAGATACCCAAAGGTGAATTTTTTCATCAAGGACAAACCAATTAGAACACAACTGAGGACCAACAAACTCCCCCTTTGTCCTTGATGGCAAAACACAAATGACTCTCCCCCTTTTTGCCTCAATGACAAGAATAGAAGAGAAGAATGTGCAATGCCAGGAAACACAACTGAGAAGCCAACCAAAAGTATAATGAGAAACAGCTACAAAAAGAGTAACAGTGCAGCAACGAAGATTGTAGGAGAGTCGTAAGTGAATCAAAATATATAACATGCTCCCCCTAAGCCAATGCTTGTAAAATCAGAGAAGTAAAGATTGAGAGATAACTCCCAATCAAAGTCTCAACCTTTCAAATAACTCTTTAGGTAAGGGCTTAGTAAAAATATCAGCCACCTGATCTTGTGATCCAACAAAATGTAAACATACTTCATTAGCCAGTACCTTTTCTCGCAGAAAATGAAACTTGATAGCAATATGTTTAGTTTGAGAGTGCATAACAGGATTTTTGGAGATATTTATCGCACTTGTGTTAGCATAGAGAATTGAAACAGGTTTAGGAACTTCAATACCCATATTAGATAGAGTTTGGCTCATCCAAAGAACTTGAGTACAACATGAAGTGGCAGCAATGTATTTTGCTTCAACAGTAGAGAGAGAAATAAATACTTGTTTCTTGCTATGCCATGCCACTAAACGATCACTAAGAAAGAAGGCAACACCACTGGTGCTTTTCCTATCATCCAAACAACCAGCCTAGTCAGCATCAGTATAAGCAATCAAAGAGAAATCATTGCTTCTAGGATACCAAAGACCATAATCAAGAGTGCCTTGAATGTATTTAAAAATCCTTTTAACAGCAGTGACATGGGATTCTTTAGGTGATGCCTGAAACCGTGCAATAGTGCAAATTGCCTGCATAATGTCAGGTCTAGAGGTAGTTAAATATAAAAACTACCAATCATTGATCTATATTCAATTTGATTTGTATCAGGAGAATCATCAACCTTAGTAAGTTTGCATCCAGTAACCATTGGAGTGCTAACTGGATGGCATTCATCCATCTGAAATTTCTTAAGCATCTCTCTAGCATACTTGGTTTGAAAAAGAAATATTCCATTTTCACGTTGAGAGATTTGACGACCCAAGAAGAAATTTAATTCTCCCAATAATGACATTTCAAATTCAGATTCCATTAGCTGAGAGAATTTTTAACTCAAAGTAACATTGTTGCAGCCAAAGATAGTGTCATCAACATAAATTTCAACAACCAAAATATCAGAACCTTCAGTTTTAACATAAAGATTGTTGTCTACACCTCCTCTAACAAAACCATTTGAAAGAAAATGACTGTCCAGCCTAGAGTACCAAGCTCTAGGTGCTTGTTTTAAGCCATAGAGGGCCTTTTTCAATCTATAAACATGATTAGGCTTATCTTTGCAAATAAATCCTTCAGGCTGTTCAACATAGACCTCTTCATCTAAATAGCCATTTAAAAAAGCAATTTTGACATCCATTTGATAAATAGTAAAGTTTTTGTAAACAGAATAAGCCAAGAATATTCTGATAGATTCTAGTCTAGCAACAGGTGCAAAGGTTTCACCAAAATCAATACCTTCTTGTTGACAATAGCCTTTGCAGACAAATCTTTCTTTGTTGCGAATAACATTACCATTTTCATCAACCTTGTTTCTGTATATCCATTTGCCTCCAATGACATTCTTGTCATTTGGTCTTGGGACTAACTCCCAAGTCTGATTTTTCTCAATTTGATCAATTTCTTCCTGCATAGAATTAATCCAACATGAATCTGTGAGAGCTTCATAAAAAAATTCAGGCTCAAACTGAGTAACTAAACAGAAAGCTATTTGAGCCTTTTCATTAGATTCAGTAGCCTTTCTCCTAGTTTGAACTCCTGCATTTTTATCCCCAATAATATGATCTTTGGGGTGATATTTAGCTGAAGCTTTTGATGCAACCTTTTCAGGACTTGTTGTTTCATTTTTAGGGCTTGCTGAATTAGTATTAGGCTTTGTTGTTTCAGCTCCTTCTGAAATTATTTCTAGTTCAAGTTCTTCTTCCTCATTATCCTGCAAAGATTCAGCATACAAATGTGGTCTTTCATCAAATTTTACATTAACAACTTCAACAATCTTATTAAGCCTTTTTTTAAGGCATTTATAAGCTTTGCTATGAGTTGAGTATCCCAAAAAGATACCCTCATCACTCTTTGATTGAAAGCTCCCAAGGTTATCATCATCTTTCTTGATAAAACACTTACTTCCAAAAATTTTAAAGTGTTTGACAGAAGCAGTTTTTCCATACCAAAGTTCATAAGGAGTGTGTTTAGATTTCACTCTAAGCTGCACTCTATTCAAATTGTATACAACTGTATGAACTTCTTTCCAATACATATCAAACAACTTAGCTTCATCTAGCATGGTTCTAGCCATTTCTTTTACAGTTCTATTCTTACGTTCAACTACCCCGTTTTGTTGAGGTGTTTTTGTTGCAACATATTGTCTTTTAATGTCATGCTATTCATAGTAATCAATAAACTCTTGAGAAGTGAACTCACCTCCTTTGTCAGATCACAGACATTTAAGTTTCAGATTAGATTCCTTTTCAACCATTTTATGGAAAATTTTGAACCTTCCAAAGGCTTCTGATTTGTGCTTAAGAAATGTGACCTATATCATTCTAGTATAATCATCCACAAACAACATAAAGTACCTTTCACCATTAATATACCTTGTTCTGGTTGGTCCACATAAATCAGTATGCACAAGCTGTAAAGGTTTTGAAGAAGAATGTTCTTTTGTTTTGAAGCTGATTTTAGTCTGTTTACCACTTAAACATTCTTTGCACATAGAGTTTTTTGGCTTGCTAAGAACTGGTAGACCTCTAACATTCTGATTTTTACTGATTCTAACCAGATTTTCAAAGTTTATGTGTCCTAATCTTTTATGCCATAACCAATTCTCTTCAATTTGGCCCATTAGACACATACCTTGATTATTGTCATTGCTTGATGAGTCAAGAAGATTGTACACATTTCCTTTTGTCCTCCTTCCAGCTGCAATAGCCTTTCCAAGCTTGTTCTTAATCTCACATCCCTGCGAAGTGAAAAGAACATGATAACCACTATCACAGATTTGACTAACACTTAGAAGATTGTGCTTAAGACCTTCCACATAGTACACATTATAGATAGGAGTGTCTTCATTTAGAATAAGTGAACCTCTACCTTTAATTTGAATACCAGAGTTATCACCAAACTTAACATATCCACCTACATAATCTTCAAGATTTATAAATTTATCCTTGTCGCTAGTTATATGGTTAGAACATCCACTATCTAGGAGCCATAAGTCTTTTTTCTTGGAATGAAAAGTAGTTTGAACCAACATAGTTTGCTCAATGTTGTTAACAGTCTTAGGTTTCCAAACCTTTTTAATTTTTTGTTGTTTCAATTGCAAATTAGTTATGTACTGTTTGACAGAATGTCCCAAAGCATTGCATTTAAAACATCTGATCTGTCCAACAAAACCATAGTGTTGCCTAAGACCAAACCTGGGTATTCTAGGATTCATAAGCCTGCAAGTGCTCACCTTATGGCCAAATTTGTTGCAGAAAAAACAATAACCATAGAAGAAAGGATTGACTCTGTATGAAGATCTATTACCTCTTAAAGACTGAACATGATCCTTACTAAATTCTGAGTGATTTGAACCTGAACCTTTGACTTCAGAAGAGGGGTTTTGTTTTGTATTATCAATTGAACATTCACCCTTTTCAAAACCAATACCGGTTTTATCTTTATATAGCTTCTGCTTGCTGGGCATCTCATTCAGTTTTAGAGTGCTTTCATATTTTTCAATTTCCTTCCTAAGACAGACTACTTCTTGTTCCAGTTTTTGAATTTCTTGATCTTTGCAGCTTACAGTCTCTCGAAGACAGTTGTCAACTCTTTTAGCTTCTTCAAGTTGAGTTTTCAGAGAGACCATTTCTTGATCTGGTTTATGTTCTTGAGCAAGAACTTGTTTTTTGAGTTTTCTGACCTCTTGTAAAGCACATTTCAGCTCACTTTCAAGATCTACTTCACCTTCTTCAACATCAATAGTATTTGAATCATTTTGCTGAGTAATTTCAGCCATGAACAAAGTTTCATCTTCTTCAACTGATGAATCTTCAGACTCAATATCAGATTCATCCTTACTAAACATACTTTTCTTCTTTTTGAAATTGAAGTTTTGTTTAGGTTTGAAGGCCTTCTTCTTAGGCTATTTTTCAGTTGTCTTGTTGTCACAGATTTGATCATCATAGGGACACTTTGCAGCAAAGTGACCTATTTTGCCATAGTTAAAACATTTAAAGGGAAGTTTTCCCTTATATTTTCCTGATCCCTTTTTAAATCTTCTAACAAAATGGGATTCTTTAGAATCTGACAACACTGATTCATTGACTTCGACTTTTTCTTTCTTTTCAGTGTTAAAGGCAGTTTCTTTTCCTGTTGAATTATTTTTGCTAGTTTTCATTTCATAGGCAGTAAGTATTCCTTGCAGGTTGTCTAAGGTAAGTTGATCAAAGTGTTTCTTTTCTTCTAGGGCTGAAACCTTAGATTCAAATTTGGATGGTAAGGTTCTAACAACCTTTGTGACCACATCAAATTCATTAACCTCTTGACCTAGACCTTTCATTGCATTGACAACTTCATCAACTCTTAGGAAATATTCAACCACTTTTTCATCATCCTTCATTTTCAACTCCTCAAACTGATGTTTGAGTGTAATGATTTTTGACAGTTTGACTTTCTCATTCCCTTGATATATAGTTTCAAGTTTTTCCCAAATTTTATGAGCAAATTTGCAATGCATGACTTTAATGAACACATCTTTAGTTAACCCACACAAGATGGCATGCTTAGCTCTGGCATTTGTTTCATACCTCTTTTTTTCAGCAGGATCAGTGGGAATAGAGACTGGTACATTGTAAGCATTTATAACAATGCTCCAAACATCAACATCAAAAGAAATAAGAAAAGCTTCCATTCTAATTCTCCATAACACATAATCTATTCCATCAAATAACGAAGCTCTAGTTACAGAGGCACCGCCTTGAGAATGTGCCATTAAAAACAAACTCCAAGACTAAGATCAATCCAAGGTGATTAAAACCTATTAGAGGACCCTACACTCTGATACCAATTGTTGGAGTTAAAATGACACTGAGAGGGGGGGGTGAATCAGTGACTTAATAGATTTGACCAATTTTCAAAAATTCAAAAACATAGCTCAAATTTGATCTCAATATTACTCTGATTAATGCATTCATGAGTTGAATGTAATCATTTATAAACAGAATTGAGAAAAGTAATAATCCCAATAGTGAACTGAAACAACAACAACACAGTAAAGCAGTGAGAACTTAGAAGAACAAAGAGACACAATATTTTTTCGAGTGGAAAACCCTCCCGGGGTATAAAAACCACTCCCGAAATGCCTTGCAGGCTTAACTTTTAAACAATTGTTCACAATGCCTTATAGGCTGATTTTTGAGCACCCACTCAAGGAGCACCAACCCCTCATTTAGAGATATCTATCTCAAGGAGTACCAACCCCTCAAATTATATTTTGAACAATAATAATAACTCAGAGGATTTCTCTGTTTTCAGTTAAGCTCATAACTCTCTATTTTCTTGTCTACAGAATACCCTAAGGATTCAATAATTGAATCCTTAAAATATTACATAGAAAAGAATATTACAATATATCTTTGCATCTTTGTTTTTCAAATTTTTAATACAGGGTATTTCAATACATTTTTGATACAGCCAAAGAACAATCTTCCAGAATTACAACCAGAGAGTCTACACTGTTTTCAACACTGGTTTTTATATACATTTCAAGTAAGTTTGTCATGAAGAAGTCTTCAAAATGTGTTTTTCACATGAAACTGAAACTCACTTGACAATTTTAGAATATGAAGCTGAATAATGACAATCTGTAGATGATGGTAAAAATCAAGAGTAACGCCTGTCCAGAGAGCTTTAATTTCTACACTGAAACAAGAGATTTCAAATTGTAACTGATAGATTTTCATCAAAACCACGACTACCCACCAGCTGAGAACCATAACCTCCCAATTCTCAGAGAATATTTTGCCATGTAACTATTCTGAGATTCGATGCCAACCAATGATGTCGGCTTGCAACTATACAAAGAAATTCACATGTCGGCCTCAGTGACAGAGTTTGTTAATTGTTCGCCGAGACAAATCAATGCCTATGCCGACAAGGTCCATATGTATTTCGTCGGTGAGACCCACAGGGTTCGCTATGACATTATATCGATGCTGCCACTCTTGCCGATGTGTTCCCATTAAACCTCCAGTCGGCGAGACATAACAATCTCGCTGTGACCTCATACCGACAGTATGACTCCTGCCGATAGGGAACACCCTTTGTCGCCGAAACAAAGGAGAAGTCCTGCCAAAAGCTGCCTATAAATCTCCATGTGTAATGTCAGCGAGACCGAAGGTCACTCACCAAGACCTCACTTCAATAACCCTAACTCTTACAGATGTATCTTCCCGCCACCGGTCGGTGTGACAATGTACAATCGCTATGACTTCACACCGAAAGCAATATGTCTGGCTGAAGTGAATCTTTAATGTGCCAGTTGGTCGATGTAACAAGTCAAACTCGCCAAGACACAATGTCGATGAAGGATCACTTACGCCGATGAACCACCTTATGTATAAGTCAGTGAGACCCGACTCATTTGGAAAGACCTCTCCCCGGTGAAAAATAGTCATGTTGATAGACCTTTCCATTGTCACCAAGACCACGTGAATGTCATGCCGATAGATACCCAAAGGTGAATTTTTTCATCAAGGACAAACCAATTAGAACACAACTGAGGACCAACATGTTGATGGTAGCACCAGAGTCTATAATACAATTCCTCACCAATTTGTTATTTATAAGTAATGTAGTGAAAAAAGGATCAAGTTGTGGGGGATTTATTAATGCATCACCTAGGAAAACCTCTGGGACATTTACCTTCTCTTGTTTATTAACAATCCTAGTGGCTACCTTATTCTCATAATTTTTGTTTTTGTCATTCCCATTAGATATCAATTGGACATCACTATCCCTATACTCCTTAATTTTCATCATTTCAAGCAATGGGACATACATTTTTACCTGAGATAAAGCTTGAGTGAAATCAAAAGAAGAACCTTCTGCTTTGATCAATTTATTTTGCTCCAATGTTTCTCCTTTCTTTTCCTCCCTTTCCTTTTTATTTGTTTGATCAATCTTCTATTTTTCTTTGTGTAATTATTTACTTTCTTCTTTTTGGACAAGTTTTTGTTCCTTCTTATCATGTTGTTTGTTTCCTGTCTTCTTTAAAGCTCCTTGTGTTATTTCTTTATCTTTCATGAATATTCCTCTTGGGATGCCTTCACTTTCATTCACTGTTCTATTTCTTGGCCAATACTTGCTTTTTGCTTGTTCAACTACAGCAATGGTTAGCCTTTTAATTTCCTCTTCCATTGGTCTCCTTATATTGCATTGAGTAGGTGTATTAGTAGGGTATTGTTCTTCACTATTCTATTCAGAATCAGAAAAAACCTACTGTTCAACCATATGGATATTGCATCTTTTTTTTGTAACATCATATTCATATCCTTCCTCCTCTGAAGACGAATACCTCTGTTCAATGGGGTGGATGGTGTGAGAGGTTAGATAAATTGTGTGATCTTCTCCTTCATTATCTACTAATACCTCCTCTTCTTGTATTTTCTGAGCTACAATATAGTGATTTGAGGAATGTGGGGCATCAAAAATTCCACACCAAAGATTATTGTTAACCATATACGCAACTTTCTTTTTTAAAGGGTCAGGAGTTTCTTTATTTCTAGGTCTATCCATCACCAATTTTCCATCTTTCAGTTTGTATTATAAGGCATGTCATGTAGCCTTGGACTTTCATTTCTGTGTGTACTTTCTTGTCTATGTTGAGGATTGTTGAACTGTTGAGGAACCCTAGGATTATCCCTTTTAGCAACCATTCTTGTAGCCTTTCTGTTGTTTTCTATGGTTAATGCTATTTTCTAAGCTTCAACTAAATTACTGGCGCACCTATTTCTTAGCTCATATCTTGTTTTTGGATCAAATTCCTTCAAATAAATACTCAATGTTGCAGGGTCTACCAATTTTGACTCAGGTGGTATCTTATTTTGCAATTTGTTGAACCTTCAGTTAAAGTCATAAATTGACTCATTCTAATTCTTTTGGATAGTCACTAATTCATGAAAGGAAAAGTCTAGTGCACATTGGTTCCCATATTGTTCTAGGAATTGATCATGAAATTATTGAATGGAATCAATAAAAGTTGTTGGTAAACTGTTAAACCAATCCCTTGCTTCTTCAGCTAATGACATCATAAATAGTATCATCTGCATGTCTTCATACTGCATTTCCAAGTCTTGAATAAAAGCATTGAAACTCCTTAAATGTTCCTCGACAGTGGTTGCACTACTTCTTGTAAATTCTGGGACAAGGCTTCTCCAACTGCTATCTATTGGGTAAGGATATAGTTGAAATCCTGCTAGGTCAAATTGTCTGATCATGGTTGTGTACTGTTGAGGGGGTGGGTTGTGAGGATGTTGATATTGATAGAATAGATTATTGTATTGTGTATGAGGAGGTGGCACATACTGTTGACCATGAGGTGGTTGGGAATTTGGGTGTTGTGAGGTGGAACATTTGGCTGTCTGTATTGATTCCCCATATGATTTTGTGGAGCCTTTGGTGATTTGAAGGTCCTGCATTATTGTTTCCTTTCCTGTGAGGTGGTACATATTTAGAGAGATTAGCCATTTGAGAATTAATTTGAGCTTTTTGTAATTTTAACTCTTGGAGTTCCTTTATTATTTGGAGCCTCTTCTGTTCCTACTCTGCTTTTTCTCTCTCCACTTCTTGTCTCTCAAATTCCAAGTGTGCTTCTAATTCTTCCTGAGTCATGAATTCATAAATTTCTTGAGGGGCTAAACTATTAATGGGATCATTTTGGTTTCCCTCCATTCTTTGATCATATTCCTGCTAAATTTTGACTCTTTAAGCCTCAAGTTTAGCATCGAATTCCACTTGTTTTTTAGGGTTATAAAAAGGGTTTCTTCTTTCTTCAGGAGTGTGAGGTTCTCTAGCTGAACTATTTGTCGATGTATCATAATGATCATATGTCTCACAGTGTGGTTTTGATTCTTTGTCCTTATTTTTTATGCACATGTCATCAGATACCTTCTTACCCTTATCATCCTTATGTGGCCATTTACTGTTTCCAGTAGGATCTCCTTTGTATTGGGACCTTCTACCATGCATGTTTAATTGTTGTAATGTTCTAGTGTGTACTTTGTTATATTAGAGTCGCCACTCACTTTCTTAAAAGTGAGAAAATTCTATACAATCTTATTCCCAGTGGAGTCTGTAAGATTTTTGACTCTATGACAAAGGCCCTGACTCTGAGTTGACTCCCCAACAGAGTCACCAAAATTTTAGCTCTAAAAAATGTAGGTAAAATACCTCAAGAGGTTGCCAAACTCTTGGTACGTTTCTGGGTAATGTACAAGGCTGAATGGTTTAGACCTTCTCTTCAGGTGCTGCTAGACCTAGGCAGGTATACCTATATGAATGAAGCAAACTTGATGTATGTTTTTCCCCTGAAGCAATTTATCCACAATGGTAAGTAGGAGTGGATAAATGAATTTTTATTTTGGTATAGATTGTATAAGCAATATCAAGGCTAATCCCAATATGTTTAGTTAACAAATGTGAAATATTTAAAATGAAGTGAAACTAAATGATGGAGTATGGGGGAACAGTGCTCTGTTGGGTATATGGAGTCCAATAGAAATCAAAGTTAAGTGACTTATAACTGGAAATCATTCTAACTGTTTGGAACTTCTATGTTTATAACTTGTATAAACATGCAAGGACGTTATTATTAGATTCTTCTATAATAATCCAAAATAATAATTCTAAGTTGTTGTGAATAATCAAGAGGATTTTTATTCTTTACTTGAAAGAACCAATCAATTACACCACACAGATATAGAAAATGTGCACTGATAAATTGAAAATATGCTTGATATATCAATTTAAACAACAAAGAAATATTAAATATGGAGACAAACTGATAATATCTTCAATTAACTTAACAAACAATTGATACCAATATAGAGCCATTGAATTAGATATTTTCCATTAACTCCTTCAAAATTTACACGTGCATCTTGATCCTTTTTTATTTAACATTGTATCAATCCCTATTCTCCTAATTCTTCTATCTATTCTAATCATCTCCCTTTTGGCCTTGGTCTCTCATACTTATATGAGAGGAAACTAAGCTTTAGGCCAAAGGTTATTCCTTTTAATAATAAAGTATAATTAAGAAACATAAATAACCAAACAACTAACATATGCTCCAGTCTATTATTCTTCGAGTAAGAAGGTCGTGGTCATCTAAGACCTGTGCAAAGCCCTTACTTTATGATACATTCTTCCTCATGATGACTCTGATCAATCCTCATCCGAGCCCAAATATTTTTCTTTCCATTTGCTTATTATTAAATCATTTAGCCACTTGAATTCTTGTGCAGTAGTGAAGTTTGTAAGGTGGCTCTTCCATCTATTATCGAGTAGGTTTCTAGCACCTACAAAAAAATTTGTATAACCATTATCCAATGTCATAATTCCATCAAGCAAAGTGTGAAATTTCTCCAAATTGATGTCACCATCACCCTAAATATATGTCAACCATTGAGGAACCATTTGATTAAACTCATTCTTCCATTCATCTACATCCTTGAGTCATCCATCATCTTTAATAATCAAAGGACTAAAACTATGTTTTATTAAATCAAATGAATTCATTTTGTTCTCTACTTTCTTCTTCATGTCAATCAAATACTTATGCTTTTCCATAACTCCCTTCACCATCTCTTGGGTAGGCTTTAATCTCAAAGGTGCATCAGGATCCCTTTGTGTTGCTTTGCACATAGTGGTTAAAATATGGTAAGTAGGTTGCCATCTTTTATGTAATTCCTCTAAGATAGGGGAATTAGTATTTATTTGTTCTAGAGCTTTTACCAAATGACTAAAAACCTCATAAACTCCACTTATCTTCTCTTTTAAAACTTCAACTATGTGCTTCAATATTTCCTTTAAGGTATCCAAGTTGTGCTACTTGACATCATTCATATTGTGTTTCTTCAATTTTTCAATCTCTTCTTTCAACTGTTGAATTTGTGGATCTTCAACTGGAGCAGGTGGATGATAGACAACTATTTCATCTCCTTTTACATCTGTGGCTTGTTGAAATTGTTGCTTTAATCTGACATTGTCAATGAATAACTTATTTATTTCATCATTTGATAACTTGAGTCTTTTCTCATACTTTGTTATCTTCTTTTCCATTATTTCTACTACATCTTTTGTAAACATGGTTGAATGCATAGTTATGGTTGTTGCTTCTGTTGGAGTAGTGTCCTTCATTGTCCTGACCATTGCGGATCCTCTCATTTCCTATACAACATCTAGAAGCCTTGGCTTCCTTGTGTTCTTTTGCTTTGTCCATAAGGCAAGGGTCTGGGTGGTAGGATTGTATCCTGTGCCTAAAACTCCTTCTGAATCAAATTCTGCAACCAAGTTTGGATCATTCTAGGCTTTGATTTGATCTAACAAAAACACCTTGGAGAATTCCATTCCAGGTATGATCAACATACTACTATTTAGCACCAACTCTCTTCCTTCTTTGGGAGTAATATTGATGTTATCAATATCCAACTCTGCCATTGTTTGGGCCTATACTCTGCATGCTTTGAATCATCAATCCCAATGAGATTAATCTTCGGCCTATCATCAAATTGTTTCATTTTTATTTTTTATCCAAAAATCCCTGAATTCCCTTATATGGATGAAATCATCATCCTCCATAAACCATAGAGAAGTGACTATTTTCTCATCATCTTGTATCTCATCAACAACTTCTTCTGATTTTCTTATTTTTGGATCATGAGGCTCCAACATCTTTTGCTGCTCTACTACTTCTTTCATCTCAACTAGAGTCAGGACTGCTTCTTGTTCTTCATCACTTGACCCATAGTCAACTAGTGACTCAACTCTTTGTTTCTTAGTAGGAGACTCATTAGTTGGAGATGGAGGAGATGGATGAACTGGTGAAGGAGGTGGTGTATGCGATGTGGAGGCTATGGCTGATGGTGGATGGGGTGCAGATGGTGTAGCTAATTTCTCTTCTTGAGCCCTTTTATACTTTTCATCAAACTTACTAAGAACCAATTACATCCTTTTCAACAAATCTGGTTCTTCAATAAAGAACCCCTTGAACTTCTTATCTTTTTCTTTCTTCTGTTCCTCCCATCTCATCATCATTAACCATTTTTTACTTGTTTCAAACACATCTGAAAAGTATACCAAGTTCCTTATTACATCATCTTCTGGATCAAATGCATGTGTTATCGCCTTCTTTGTAAGCAGGGTCCTTCTAATATTGTTGATGTGACCCTCTGGATCACAGACTCACTTTTCTTGATTTGAGAGAAAAATTGGCTTTTATGAAGCTCTACACTTCTTCCAACATATCTGATCCAACTGATATTTCCTCAAAATTTGTCAAGTCAGGCAAGAAAGTCCCCTTTCTTTGATTCTTCATGAGACTACACTCCATCTAGAGCATTTTCCAGATAAATTCTAAAAACAATACTCTACTAGGCAGAAATTTGGTAAGATATATGGGGCCTAATCACAACCGTACACCCTAATGATGGTATATTGTGGCATTAAAAACCAATCAACATATTTGTATATGAAACCCTGGCTTGGTTTGTATTGCACAGGTATCATAACCTCCATTAAAGATTGCAGTAGCCTTGGTGTAGGAAAACCAATGGCATCAATTAGTCTGATGGCAAAGTCATCCCTAAACACCATATAGTTAGCTTCAAGGCACCTACTATCCCAAGCATAGCACCAATTTTGCACTGGGAGCATAACTCCATTCTTATGTGTGCTCAACTTCATCCTTTTTAGTCCACTTCGTTTCATTTTGAAATAGAATTAAATGACACAATAGGGAATATTTTCTAAAAGTGATAGGGGCCTTAGCTTCCCTAACCTGTAACAGGCCTTCATGAATATGTTCTTCAATAATAGAAGCAAAATCAAACACAACATTGGATTCAGGGTGCTGGATAATCATTGTCATCCTCATTAATTTAATTGGAATATTGTCTTCAACATCAAATCCAAGAATCTAGCATAATGCATAATAGGTGTTTTTAAAATAAGTCTAAAAGTTAGACACTAGAAAGGGTCCAGCTTTTGAAGACGAAATAGGAGGGACTCTATTCTTGTCACCCCTTTTCATGTGCAAGGGGAGTTCATCAATTCTATAAGTCCTCTTCAACCTTTTGTACTCCTGCTCTAGCCTCCCCAAATCTATTTCTATGACACCCTGCTTGTTTAGGTCAAAACACCTAATTATATTCTCCCTAGAGATATCTACCAGACATTGTCCATCTGGGATCCTAACAAATTTTCATGAGGCATGATATCTACTGGCTAGAGCTCTAATCAGCTCGACTTCAACAAAGACATTGGGAACTATCAATTTTCCCATATCAAGAGTCCATGGGTTTGATACTGGGACCTTTTCATTTCTATTCTTATAAAAATAGCAATACAAATTCCACCTAGACCATGGAATTATTGGATCTCTACACCCCTGAGCTAAATCCTTAAACACCCTCTTATAACCTCTATCAAATGAACCAGGTAGCAGTACAAGTAATGGTGATTGTAATGAAGCTTTATTGGATTTTTCCTCTTTTTCAGTCCTTACTTCTATTTTCTTAGGTTGCATTGCTTAAAATTCAATGCATGGTGAGTAGAACTTACCAGAAATATCGCTTGCCCTGAAGAATTCTTTTTGACTGTCACACCTTGAGCTCACTTGTATTCAACTTCTATTACCATGAGCAAACAAATTCACAATCTACCTTGTTAAATTATCGTATCATACTGCATTAATTCCCATATAAGTTCAACATCACTCAAATCCTTCACATTGAGCTGAATTTCATATTTTGATATTGATTGATGTGATTGTCCTTCATTTAATGCTCCAACGGCCAATTATTGCACTACCGCGCATCACCCTTCGTTCATCTGTGATATCGTGGTACATTGTAGTTACTTGTTCTCCTTATACAAGACTACTGTGCACTTCATTGGTCTCCTCGGCAGTACCATGGTGTATGCTTAGTACTTTGCTTTATATACCGCTTTACTGTGAGCCACATTCTGATCCCTCGCGATAAAGTGGTTCTCCCCTATGTCTATTCTTAATTTACTACTCTACCGTGGGCCTCACTCTGACCCTCTATGGTATAGCGGTTCCCTCTTCTAGTACTGATAATGGCCCCGCTCTACCATGGGCTAGGTATCAACCCTCCGCGGTATAGTGGTAATATAGTATATTGCTACCTTCTCACCGCACTATCATGAGTTACTTTGTTGGAGGTCACGGTAAGGAGGTAAAAAAGCAAGGCATACATGGGATAATCAAGTATGGTAGCAATATGGCAGTAAAAGGCTAATTTGACTTTGCAAATGGAAAAAACATAAATTTTTATGAAAATACTAAGGGAGACCCTTGATTTTATATGGAAAAATCAACAGAATTTTAGATGAAAATTCTGGTTCCAACAGGTCCATAGGCCTATAAGCCACTTACTTCACTAGGCTTCCTTCATGAGAGAGAAATTGGGGGTTACCTCATTACAGGTCTGCAGGCTTGTGATATGCTTTCATCTTGCGAGATTTGTCCATCGTTGGTCTGAGGGCCTTTGGTGTACTCTGTTCAACTTGATAGTTCTACAGAGCTATGGAGTCCTTTTGCTTGAAACTCCTTAGGCAGAGTACCTATGGAGTCCTTTTCCTGCCTTGCACTTTTGAGTTCGTCAGATCGTGATCTGTTCCCTTGACGGTTCAGGTATACATTTCTAACCCTACTAACTCTTTGATCTACTTTACCGAACACTCATCGATATTCATTGCATGTTAAAGTGGGAGAAAAATGTATAGGAGTGAATTTTCACCCCTTGGGAAAATTCCCCTTTCACATACCTTCACCTTAGAAAATAAAATCCAAAGGAAAAATTACACATCACCCACCTTCCTTCCATCCACTTGGTGTTTGTCTTGTGCGTCGGTGAGAGAATATTTTTCAGGGATGAATGCATGGTGCATAGATGTCTGAATGCAGCGCTACCATCCCTAACTAATTCCTACATCTGAAGTTGGTAGAGGTGTTACACACCCGATTAGGGCCGAATTGGAACGTCCCTCTTCGACCAAATGGCCCGAAAATTCCTTATTCCTTCCCATCCCACCTTCAAAAACAATCATTCTCACTTCATTTGACCCTCTTGCAATCTTCTAGCAATCTTCTACAACTTCTTCACTCTCTCAAGCAACATTCTAACATCTTCATTGTGAGCATTGCAGTAGCTTTGAATCTTCATCAACTCCACATTGCAAGTGTGAGGCAAGCCATATAATTGTGGGCTTGGAGTCTTGTGAGACCTCCTTTCATCATCGTTCTGGCTATGGTGACTTGCCCAAGTCCATACCTTGCATTCTCCTCCATTGGCTAGTGAGCTTTTGGGTGGAGGTGGTAATGCTTCACTCCTCTCCTCTGTGATTTGATAGAGTAGCATAGTATTGTTTTGTAGTTTTCATTGCAATCTTCCTTTCTTTCTACTTTCTTTATCGCATATTCTACTTTGTTGCTTTTTGGCTGTTTGTGGAGGTGGGAACACCAAATTGGGGGTCTGACTAAGGCAAGCCCCAATATAGCCCCAATAATTTTCCCTCTTTCTTGTGTGTAGGTGAACATGTGTGTGGAGCTAGCTAGTGAGCAGATGCTTTTATGAGATCCTCTTCATCACCCTAGCATTTATTTACTTGCTTTATCATCTTCATCTCTATTTCTCATACTTTCTTGTCTTTTTTTTTCCATCACAATCAACCAGCTAGGTTGTCAGTTAGTTTTTAGGCAGTTTGTACTATACTTGGTGTTTTCTGACCGTACGGATGCCAGGGTGCCCGAGAGATGCTAGTGCATCGCACTGTCATCCCATAACTACGTTGTCATCCTTGGATAGAGAGTTGTCTGAGGTATAGTATAGACTCCAAGAACCAGCTCACCTAGCCTAATCTTGAACTTTGGGTCTATAGAGTGACAAAAGTACTACATAGTGCTCTTCATTCTCGATCCTCACCCCAAGGCATCCTTTATAGTGAGGTAATTTAGGGCATCCCTCTGCTCTCAGCTCTCCATGACCTGGAGCCTTGACATGGTTGGTCCCCCTCTCTTACAATAAAAAAGAGGTAGAAATCAACATGCTTGTTTAAGGCTTCCAATTGAATAATTTTCTCGTCAATTTTTCTTGCAACTTCCACTATGAACTGCCCAAATACCTCTACTAGCTTCACTCTAAATCTCTCAACAAAAACAATATAGAACAATAAAACAAATCTTAACCTCACAAAATCTTCAACTCACTTTTCACTATTTTGTAGTAGAATAACACTAAGATATTAGATTAACAAGTGATGCATTTGGTAGAATTAGGACCTCTATTTATAGTAATTTGTGAGAAACCAAAGGCTATAAACAAATAAGTATTTATGCCACCTTTCATCCACATGCAATGACTCACTCACAAGTTTGCAACACATCAAA
Source organism: Sequoia sempervirens (assembly GCA_007258455.2). Taxonomy (NCBI): domain Eukaryota; kingdom Viridiplantae; phylum Streptophyta; class Pinopsida; order Cupressales; family Cupressaceae; genus Sequoia; species Sequoia sempervirens. The sequence continues at coordinate 405,687,817 of VDFB02047230.1, read as the reverse complement.
GTCCTCACCATTTAAATGGCTGAGTTGACTTGATATATGGGACAACAAGCTTAAAACAAGTTTCCTAATTCAAATTCCTTTACAAAAAGCTGCCAAGTTTGTACTTGAATGAGTCTCTATTCTATTTGTAGGTTTATGAAAATTTGAAGACCTCTTAAGCATCCCAAACTCTTGTTTATATGGTGCCACCTTCAAATTTTGGCACCCATGATAATAGCTCGAGATTTGACTGCTTCTAAAATCATAATTTAACACAGTTTATACTTCCCTTCTAATGCTTACAGGACATCATATATCTAATGTGTTCTTTCTTCATTGGTTTTGACTTGGTCTTACATATTTTATGTGTTGGTTGGTATTCCATTAAATGCTACACTATCTATATGTTATATGCACTTTATTATTTTCTAGCGCTTCATTTAAAATCAACACTATATTATGTGCTTTGAAGATTATCATAATACCTATCATTTATATGTATATAATATATGTATATGCATATTATATATATGTATATATATCTATAGAAATATATATATATATATATACATATTTAATATATATGTTTTTGATATAGGAAAAAATAAGTTTTGAAGGGACCCGAAACCCTTTACAATAAAAAACAAGGCTACAGAAAGGACAACCTGCAGCCAGCCAAAAGCCAACCCCCAAACAAGACCCGTTAAGCTTTCCATTTAGAACTACTCTTGTGGGAACAGAGATTCATGTCAAAATAAGGCCTAGAGGATTTTTTCTTGCCCATAACAACAATCCATCCTTCTTCCACACGTGCTGCCTTATCATGCTAGGCCAACACACAAGTTTCTTGAAGATGAATGCCTACAACCTTTGTCTCAGAGATTTCATCACTATTCGTTCATGCATATATAATATCATTTCAATATCTTTATAAAAAACTTCTCATATGCATAATTCTATCGATTGTCATATATACATGGAATGTATATATACATATACATACATATAGATACACACACACAGACACATATATATGTCACCTTAGTACAATTGGTATTCCCATGAATGTGGGAAATCCATCCATGAGCATATGCATATGTATGTCTACCTACGTATACTCATGTACACATTTACTCATATGTATGAGTTTACCATAGACACGTACATATATACATATATATGTTTTATGCATATAACTCATTGACATAACAATAAACACACAAGGAATGATTTCCACTTATCATCAAGACTCATCACATACCTCATTCCAAACATTCATAAACAAGATCACAATTCAATATAAACACACACAACTAGACTGCAGATTACTTACCGTCTACCCAATTGGATTGACTCAACTAAGACCATTTAGGGTGTGACTATGTGAATGCTCAGTAAGTATGAATTAGAGATCACCAAACCAAGTTCTCTTGAGTGATACTTCCCCTCTCTTTTGGAGGCTTGAACCTATTCCTGTATTCAACTTATTTCACATAGTAGTAGTTAGCTGAATCAATACATTTATATGCATCACATATATTTCATTTACAAAATCATCATAAAACATTAAATAGAATCAAACATTCATTCATCATATTTCCATTAGAGTTCATATATGTAAAGCACATTCACATTTATTAAAGAAATTTACCTAAACAAGGTAATAGTAAATAGGTAATAACACATAGGGTGTAAAATATTACCTGGATTGCCTCCCAAGAGAGTGTTTGATTTCTCCATCGACATTGTTCCAAGGGTGGAGCCTATATCCAAAGTTCCATATAGGATGACCACAATAGAATTAATGGAGTTAAAAGCTCAACTAGAGGAATTGTTGTCCAAGGGACTGATTCTGACCCAGTGTTTCACCCTAGGGAACACCAATAATCTTCAAGAAGAAGAAGGATGGCACACTGTGCTTGTGCATTGATTAGCATTTTCTTATTAAGGTAATGATAAAGAATAAGTGTCCATTTCCATGTATCGATTATATCTTTGATCATATGCGAGGGGCGGTAGTATTTTCAAAAATTGATCTACGACCAGATTATCATCAACTAAGGATCAAGGATGAAGATATTTTCAAAATAGCTTTCAAGACTAGGTATGGTCATTATGAGTTCACAATCCTACCTTTCAGGCTAACGAATGCACCTGCAACATTCATTAACTTAATGAATAATGTATTCAAAGACTACTTGGACAAGTTTTTGTTGGTCTTTTTGGATGATATTCTTATCTATTCCAAGAATGAAGAGGAATATCTCCAACATCTAGAGATTGTTCTCCAACGATTGAGAGAGCATAAGCTATATGGGAAACTCTCTAAGTGTACTTTATATCAAAAGGAAGTGCAATATCTAGGTCATGTGATTTTAGCTGATGGGATTGCAGTTGATCCAACAAAAATAAAAGCAGTGCTTGAATGGCCAGTGCCTAAGAATGTGCCAAAAGTTATAAGTTTTATGGGTTTGGCTGGTTACTATCAGAAGTTTGTTACAAAATTTTCCAGAATAGCTTTTCCCATTACCTCCTTACAAAGAAAAGGGAAGAATTTTGAGTGGATAGAGAAATTTCAAGCAACATTTGATCAACTCAAGGAGAAGTTGACCACAACTTTGATATTGAAAGTATGAGATCCAGATGGTGATTTTATAGTCATCTTCGATGCTTTAGGAGAAGGTTTGGGTGGAGTGTTGATGCAGGATGGGTGACTCATAGCCTATGAATCAAGGAAGCTAAAGCCTTTTGAGAAAAAATATGCTTCACATGATTTAGAATTACCAGCTATTGTTCATGCATTACAGATGTGGAGACACTATATGTTGGGAAAACCTTTTGAACTGAAGATCGATCATCACAGTTTAAAGTACTTGTTTACTCAACCAAATATGAATGCAAGGAAAATAAGATGGTTAGAATTGATATCTTACTATGATTTCAATATCAACCATATCAAGGGGAAGGAGAATCGGGTTGCAGATTCCTTAAGTCATAGGAGGCATATCTCCTCAATGATATCAATTCAAACTAATTTCAAGGGTCAAGTGTTGCAAGAGTTTAAGGGTGATGAGTACTATGAGCAATTCAAGAAAGCACTCTTGGATAATCTGCAAGACCCAAGGTATGAGGGATTTCACTTTGAACCTGATGGTTTGCTAAGGTTTAAGGGGAGAATCTACATACCTAATTTTGTGGAATTAAGGAATTTAGTGTGGAAAGAAGTTCATACCACACCATATTCTAGACATCTCAGAGTCAATAAGATGTTGGATGATGTGAGGCCATTGTATTTCTAGAAAGGAACGAAAAGGGACACTACAAGATTTGTGGAAAGATATTTAGAATTTTGAGGGTGAAGGTAGGACATCATCACCCTACAGGTCTTTTGTATCCTCATGAAGTTCTAGAAAGCAAATGACAAATCATTAGCATGGATTTTGTGCAAGGTCTTCCAAAGTCAAGGAATAAGCATGATGCCATTCTAGTAGTGGTGGATGGGCTTACAAATGTGGCTCACTTTATACAAAGTAATTTGATTGATGGAGCTCTTTTTATAGCTCAAAAGTTTATTCTTGAGAGGTATTTAGGTTGCATGGAATTCCTGAGAAGATTATTTCTGATAGGGGTGCTTGTGTGACGTCTAGGTTTTGGAAAACTAGGTTTTCTTTGCTTGGGACTCAGTTGAACATAATTTCAACATATCATCCAAAAACGGATGGTCAAACTGAAAGAGTGAACCAAGTGTTAGAGGATCTACTGAGAATGTATTGCATCGATCAACAATACAAGTGGGAGGATTATTTACCTTTGGTTGAATTTTCATATAAAAACTCTTATCATTCTACAATCAAGATGGCTCCATTTGAAGCATTGTGTGGTAGGAAGTGCCAAAATCCTATATGTTGGAATAAGCTAGAGGAAAGGATAAGCCTTAGGCCATAATTGTTATAAAAAATTGAGGAGAAAGTTGGCATTATTAAGCAGAGGCTAGCAGAAGCTAATGATAGGAAGAAGAGTTATGAAGATTCCAATCAGATACCTAGACATTTCTCAGTAGGGGAGAAGGTTTTTTTAAGAGTTAAACCTCACAAGAGTTCTATAAAGTTTGGAAAGTCATCCAAACTAGCTCCACGTTATGTAGGTCCTTTTGAGGTTCTTGAGGAAGTCAACCCTGTTGCGTATAGAATTGCTTTGCCACTAGCTCTTGCTAGGATGCATAATGTCTTTCATGCGTCATACCTTAAGAAATACATTCTAGGGGATAACCATGTTATTGATTGGAATGCTTTACAGGTACAAGACCCAGGAGTGGTAACAATCAAGCCTCTCAAGGTGCTTAGAACACATAAGCTTCACTTATGTAATAGAGAGGTTTTGCAATGCAAGGTCTAGTGGGATCATTATGCAAAAGATTTTGCCACGTGGGAAGACTATGCTAAGATGAAGAAAAAGTTTCCTCAAGTCATGCTAGATTTTGAAAGCTCTTGAAAACAATAATGTTTTATGATGTTATGCTTTATGCTTTATATTATGTTCATGTTTAATACTTAATAATCATTGGGGACAATAATTCACAAGGGGGGGAATGTGTCACACCCCGTTGTGTTGTTACCTATTTAATATTACCTTGATGGATTAAAATGCTTTAATATATTTATGATTGTGTTTTGTATATGAATCTTGATGAAAATATGATGAATGAATGTTTAATTCGATTTGATGTTTTATAATGTTTTGAAGATGAAAATATATGAAGCATATGAATGAATTGTTATCAGCTAACTACTGTTGTGATGTACTAAGCTGGATGCAGGAACAAATTTGAACCTTCAAAAGAGAGGGGGATTATCACTTAGGAGAAGAACTTGGTCTGGTAACTCTAACTTTCCTAATTGAGAATACACACACTCACTTCCTAGTTGGTCTAGTTGAATTAAGATAGTTCGGGAAATGGTAAGTAACCTTTTGTCAGGGTTTGAACATGTTTTGTACTAGTATGTGGTTTAAGTCTATGAATATCCCTTTTTGTGGATATGTGATTGAGTCTTTATGTTGAGTAAGAGTTATTCCTCGTATGTTCATATTTTAATCAATGAAGTATATGCATAGAATGTATATATGTATATATGTACATGTTTATGATAACTCATACATATGAGTATATGTGTGCATATGTACATACACAGATAGACGTATATACACATGCTCATTAATAGATAACCCATATGCATGGGAATATCGATTGGATGAATGCAACATATATATATATATATATATATACATCAATCAATGAATATGAGGATATATACATGTTTAAGTATGGATATTAAAATAATGTTATATATACATAATATATGTATATAATTATGTTAATGTAAATGTATATACATATATATTAATATACATATGTATGTATGTATATATATAATTATTTTAATATATGTTTATATATATATATTAATTGGCAAGTAATGTATTTAGTAATCATGTGGATATAATTATATATATATATGTATATATATATTATGGATGTAATATATATATTAATAATATATGTTGTATATAGATTGTTTGATATATGTTAAAAGTGCTTTGAATAAGTATTGTGCATTAATAACAACGCTGACATGTATGAAACAATGGCCAAACTTAAGTGTTGCACATAGGGAGAATAAGTCAAGAGACTTATGTGTTGCGCATAAGTAAAGGTAAATGTTGTTCAAATGTTGAAAAGTGAAGGAAAATATAGTTTTAAACAACACAGACTTAGTCTTAACCATGCATGGGAAAGGGCGCTAAAATATGAAAGGTGGCACCAAAGTCTGTAGAAAGTGGAAACCAATAGAATTCTAATACCTGCACCATATCCAGGTAAAGCCATATGATAAGTATGAAACTCAGTCAATGCAAAGATAGCAGAAATTTATAAGGGTGGTTGACTTGAAAATCAAATAAGAAACCAGTAGCAATGCATCTTTGTGCCTTGACTCAATAAAATGAGTCATGTTGTCACAAAAAGAGATTCGACTCATCCATTCTATGAAATTGGAAATGAAAGCACTGTTAAATGTGTTACAATCTAAGAGTTTAAATCAACCATATATCAGCTAAGTCGATGCATTTTTTGTTGTTGTTAGAGTGGTGGTGGATTTAATAGCTTATTTGTAGCATTATGATGCTCATATTTTAGTATAAATAGAGGTGTTCTCTCTACCATTTGTTACACTTTTCTATTTGGTATTCTTCATTTCTATTTTGCTATAGTTTTCTATGCAAGCATTATTTTGAGAGTTTTGGTGAGAAAGAGAGAGTTGTTTGTGAATTTTTGTTTATTGAGATTTCTTGAGAGGAGGCTAGAGTTTGGAGATTAGTTGAACATTGTAGCATTTGTGGTTGTGGAGGTTGAGGTTGGAAGCAGCATTATCAGTTCAAACTTTACATCCAAGCATGTTGATTTCTATTCCTCTATTATTAATGTTTGAAAGGTTATTTGATTATAAATGCCTTTGTTTGGGAAAGATTTTTTTTGGAATTCAAGATATGCTTGTTCTTATTAAACTCATTTATTTCCTAGTATGGAATGATCTTGTGTGATTCTTGATTGAATCTTGAATTAGTGAAACCCTCTTATTTGGGAATACATTTATATTATGTTGATGCATGTGTGGCTTTAATGTTATGAGAACTATACTTGGCTCGTTAAGTCTATATGGATATTGCATGAAAAGTGAAAGGTGGTATTTGTTGCTATCTTATAGTGCTTTTATGAAAATTTCATTTTGAACATAAGAGGTTACAATGGTTATTCCTGGGGTTAGTGTAATCCATGGAAAGGGAGTAACCTAGCCGACCACTAGTATTTGTGTATGTCTGGTTAGTATGGTTATAATTGGGGTTAGAGCAATCCATGGGTTAGGGTGGGGTGATCCCACAATACTGGTTTACAATTTTTGGTCAAACTAGACATTGAAATAATTTTTCCTAACTAAATCTTCACTTTCAGGCACCTATAGCGGCTAAACCGTGAGGAATTTGAAGATGATGCAAACTAGTGATTTGTGACATTTTTTCTATAGATTCTAAATATATTTTTTCAAAATTTTGGAATCATATTGCACTTCTTTTTCCATCTCCTTCAAAACTAGTTTTTTCATAAAACAACATTTTTAAGGAGTGATGCTCTCACCGATAACGATAACTCTTTTTCCATGAAGGATAAAATTATAATTCTTTCGAATTTAGATTTGTAACTCTGATATCTAGTGCTTCCAATTGGTTAGATAATTTTTTATTAAATATTTTTCTTTAATCAAGTTTCAAAGTTAAACCAATTACAAAGACATAGGCTTAAAATGTATAACGTGTAACTTTTTTGTATGTAGGTATGTGCAGGATCATCATGGAAAAACAAGCCCTTAAGTGGCAAAAATTTAGAAAAATCAGAGTTAGGAAACTTCATGTAAAAATTTGAGTAAAGTATTATCTATATTATTTCAAAAATATGTAAGAATAGAATCTGTAGCAAATTGAATGTAGTTTCTAAACTACTAGGTTTGTTTAAAAAAAAATCTATTTAGTGAAAATTTGAAATTTCAAGGAAAAAATAAGAAGTAGGTGTATGTCTGACCACCCTAACCACAATAAAATGATAATATTTTTTTATAAGATTTTAGATATAAGTAGAGGACTCATGTCCTGATGTGATGCATATTTTTTTGTAATTTTTTTCCAAGTAAATAATTAATTATGAATTTTTTATTACAACTTTTTAAAAATATAAAATCTCTTATGTCTGACCACCTTAACTTGGTAAAAATTTATTGAATTGTAAAAGGTTACAGATCCCTTCAAAATATGCTTATCCCTAATATCAAAAACTTGGTAAAAACTTTATGAAATTCAATTTTTCTTTTTTTAATCCTATAGTATGTGAAGCATAGAATGTGATGCATGTTTTGGATTAAAAAAATGTGATACTGTTTGAAAGCTATAAATGTTTTTCAATCAACCTATCAATCAGGACTTTAGTTGTAATTCGAATAGAAAATGAATAATAATTACTTATTAAATTCAAAGTAAGGCATAATTTATATTGGTGGGAAGCTAAGAATCTCCTTTTAAAACCCTTTTCATTTCATCAATTTTGAGTAAAAAAAAGTCATCAGCCACATGCCCATTATATTGCCACTTTTTGGCCCATCATGATCTTGCACATACCCATGTATCAAAATTCTTTTTTTTTGTTGGATCAAGGACTTCAATATTTGGTGCACTCATATTTTTCAATTTTTTTTTGATAATCTGTTATTTTTCCACATGTGCAAAGCAAAAAGCTTTATTTTTGGTGAAAAACCTATGCTTAATAAAACTAAAAAAACAAATACATAATAAAACCAAAACATATTAAAATTATAGTCGTTGGATAGCTTGTTCTGAGGACTACCTGATTCCAGTAGGGTTTGTGAAGTATCCTCCATTTTCATCCTCAACTCGAGCTTCGAAGGGAAATTTTTTTGATTTTTTTGGTGCCAGAAAGTAGAAAGGTGGGAAAAGGGGGGTTCAAGCGAACTAGGGTTCATTCGAACCCCCTTTCAAAAAGGGGTTTTCATTGTGTTTTTTGGCAGGATGGTGGGAACTTGAATTGAATGGGTTCACTCAAACCTAGGTTCTAGCGAACCCTCTTTTAGTTTGTTTGAACCTATTAGTTCGCTTGAACCCCAAAAATAAATTTTTTTGGCATGGGGTCATTTTTTTCAACTTTTCCTTCCTCACTCCAATTGTAAGCCACTTTTGTGGGTTCACTCGGTGTAACCTAGTTAATTAGTTTGTTAAGACTTGGTTATTCATAGGGTTAGGGTAATCCATGGTTAAGGGAATAATCTTGTTGGACAATTTGTTATGTCATCACCTTAGATTGAATGTGTGTTATGTTTATGGTCAATACTAAATCGAGCTAAAGGGTGGGTGGACATATGACTCACACTCAAAGTATTGGGTATTGAATTCTTTGACCAAAGTAGTGTAAGTAGCCACTGTTTAAATTATCAATTCACGATCCATGATTGTATTCTAGGTAGGAAGGTGATACGTGTAGGTTGTAGCCAATGTATGGTAGCTCTAGATATGTAGGACACAACACTATGCTCAAGAAGGTCAGGATTATGGGGTTACCAAACCAATCTCTTTGTTGAAGGGTAGGTTCATCTTACTAGTTACGTAGATGTACAAGGGATCGCAATAAGTTCATGGTTCCAAGGGGGAAAATCACTTGAGTGATTCTCTCCCTCATATAGTTGGTGACTAGGATTTGAGGATGTAGCACTAGTTTGGGGACACCTAGAATGTATGCACTAATGATGGGGGAATCTAGGAGGTATGCACCAACATTGGGACATCTAGGTCACTGTATTTTATTTGTATATATATATATATATATATATATATATATATATATATATCATTGAGCTCATGGAAGCTATGAATGTAAACATGTATCTCTATTCTTATTGAGAAATTGTAAATGGAAAATATTATCATGGAATTATATAATGTGAAATTGTTACTTGAATTATTGAAATGATTCTTTGTTATGCAATGAGAAAGTTTGAAATAGTTATGTTTCAAATGTGCATCTTGTTAATCATATAAAAATAAAATTTTAATGCTCATAATTTTAGTAGCATAAACTATTGACCTATGGGTAAAACATAGTAAAAACAATAGATAGAACAATGGGCATGTTACATCTATATTATTAGATTATAAAATTTCCCTTAAACCCTTTCATTAATTTTATAGATGCATCTATAAAGAGAAGTGATTGAGACTCCTCTCTAATATCAAATTATCTAGATGAGATTCTAGGAATCATCAAGAATACAAGGTTGATTCTCATCTCTAATATCAATGTGTGGTTGGATGTACTCTAGTATACAAATTAGGTGGGGATTCCACTCTAGTTTCTATATGTTAAGAACCTCTTTTGTATAAAAATTAGATCATAGGATAAGTGTAATAACCTAACAAAGTAAATATCATGGGATTAAATAAATTATAGAAAGAGATCTCCAATAACATAGTGGATTCTTAATCATAGGCTTGAACAAATAGGAAGAGACTCCAATAACCTATTAGAGTCAATATTATAATTGTATAGATGAATATAAGGGATAATGGCTTATATTTCAAGTGATATTATATAAAACTACAAATATTTTAGGTAATTTAAATAATATATATTTAAATTTTGGAATGAGACCTCAAGAGGTGTTGAATAAACTTTCAACCTGTACACAAAGATAATATAAGGGCCAATGGCGTTTATGGTTGTATAAGTGATAAAAGAGGGTGTTTGGAAATAATTAAGAGTGTTGCATGAAATTTATATTTAGGACCAAGTAAATGATATGGGAATACAAGAATAGGTGAAAATAAATTTCAAGAAGTACATTTAATTATAGTAAAAAGGTATGAGTGTGTTGTACAACAAAGAGAAGGAACCTGTGAATTAAGAAAATAAAGGACTATTACAAAAAAAATTAAGGTTGTTTAAAATTCTATGAAATGGGATTTAATATATTTATATATGTTTGATAATAAAATTTGTGTTACATTAAATTTTGGGAAACTTTTGTAGCTTGGATATGGATCTCGGAAATATATAGTGCAAAACTATGATAATTAGAAATACACATTAATAAAAGAAAGATAATTTAGACTTGATCAATGAGATGTGAGGTGTTGAAGAGGTATTCTTTAAAAATGAAGGTCCTAATATTCTTCCCATGAGGTTGATGAAATTATACTTGAAGAACTTGAGAGTGTTGAGAAATGTTAGTACCTAGTGTTGTGAAGTTAAATAGTAGAAAATTATAAAAAGGATAAGTACAAGAAGATGTGAGCATGATGAAGTAGTGAAGTATACATGGATGCATTGTAAATAGCTTGTTGAGGGGACTTGTGTAAGATTTAATTTATTATAATAAATTGAAGCCAATTTGATAAGGTTGAAACTCAAAGGATAAGATATGTAACACAAGTGTGATATTTAAAAGAAAATTATAAAATTGTAAATGTTTAGGAAAGTGTTTTAGGAATAAGTTGTGATTTAAATATAACTCAAGTATATATAGTATTCAAAATTTAGGTAGTTAATCTAAGAAGTATATTTAGCTTTTGAGATGAGGTTACAAGGTGCCAAGTAGGTGGGGTTGATGAAAATTATGAGAAGAAAGGGAGTGTTCTAAGAAGTGTTAATGAAGTACACTTGTGAAGTTATAATTTAGTCAACTAGGTAACAACTAAAGGAAATAAGAGGAGAAAGAAGTGAAGTGGAATGTATGAAAGTGATAGACTAACAACAAATGTCAAACATACATGAAAGTTGTAGATTGTAACTTAAGCACTAAGGCTGACCTAAAATAGAAAATAAAGAAAAGGCTTGATGCTAAAGAAACATAACTTGAGAAAAAATACATTAATACATGTAGATTCCTAAATAATTTTTTGTTTCACCATCATTATTCCAACCTAGATAATAAAGTACACCTCATCATCTTATCATCCATTCATCAACTAATCATATGTTTATCATCTATAACCTCTAACACCATTCATCACCTAGGACACAAATGTGATCACCTTATCTTGTATTCATCACCTAGGACACTTAATACCTAATAACATAATTAAATAGGTCTTAGTTATTTAATTAAAGTAGGATATAAATATTCACGTTCATTTAATAAATTAAGTATCAATTAATTATCCATTTATTTATTCATATTTATCCTATTATTTATTTTTTCACTTCACATATTATCATTCATCAGATCTTGACCGTTGGTTGGTATCACATGAAATCTATAAATTGAACCTATCATTCATCTGTTTCTCTCTCCATCATTGCAAGAAACTTATACGTAAATCATTCCAAAGCGCTTTGTGCTACAAAATCTGAGAGCAACCAACATTACACCTTCTCTCCAAGGTGCAACATAGGAGAAGAATGGAGCTTAGCTAAGATTGTTTGTATAAGGCTTTGTGTATGTAGGTTTTGCTATTATTATTCATTATGCAACTTTCTTAATGCTTTATTGATACAATTTAGTGATTTCATTTTCTTTTATTATTTTGCTTTCATAATCTGATCTCCATTTCTAGGTCATACACAAATATGTGTGAAAGATCAAGGATACTATACAAGTGCCTTACAATGATGCATGTAGAGTCATTACTTCATTTAAATCAAACTAAAGCTTTTTTCTATTGATTTCTTGAATGCTTCTAGATTCATTACTCTTGTATAACTATATAATATTTATTGTAAAACACAATCAAAATTTTAGAAAGACTACATTAAAAAAAAATTGGGTATAGTGTAAAAAATTCAAGAAATAATTATTAATGTTTAGAGGCATTCTACAATGACAGCAAGGGGTGGAGAGTAATGGTGTGAGCGTGTTAACAAAAACTCTTACCTTGTACATTACAATTGATAGCCATTTACATGTCAAAATAATAATATTTAATCATAAATATAATATTTTCAATATAGTCTCAAATTGATCTCTCGACACGTTTTTAGATAGATGTGTTTAAGATATCTATACTAGTATATATAAATAGATATGCATATATCAAGCAACGTTGGCCATCAAATTTAGTGTCATCATAGTCTCTATTTAGAGAGGAAAATTATTAGAAGCTCAAGCTCATCAACTCAATTGCCACTTTAACCAGCCCAAGTCATTCGACCCATATTCACTACGGCTTACATGCGATATGTGATGATTACTAGGGGTCCACTGCACATCACCCAAGAGGTTGTAAGGGGACTTGCCCTCTTAACAAGCTAAGATCCAGATCAAAGAGCTAAAAGTCCAAGTCACTAGATCAAACAAAACAAACATAAAAGAACATCCTGAGTATATGCCATTCAGCGACTTGTTTTATCAGTCATGGGCAAATTATATGTACGACATCCTTTCCCTTCAGCTACAGGAGAAGTGGGTATCAGAATCCATCCATGGTTCTCTTAGCCGCTTTTACTACAAGAGATAAACCTCCACACTGTGCACAAACTTGTGCTAAACACTCAGGACATACTTTGTCCTTGAAAGCTCCACAGCCAAACAATTGCCACGCTCCCTCCCTGCTCTGCTGGGAAAAATTGAGCCTTCTCCGCCTGCTCAAACAGGTGATCATTACATTTGGAGGTGGCCTTCTCTAACACTGTTTATTTTCATCGTGGGCTTTATCTTTTCATCTCCTCGCCATAGTCGATTGAATTCCAGACATGATTGATTTCCTTGTATACTTCAAAGCACAGGCATCCAATTGCTTTCTTTAATGATTCTACACCAGATCTCTTATACTGTCGTTACATAAAAGAGAAAAACCATGGTTTACTGTTAAGAATTGTGGGTATTGGGAAAAGCTTAGAAGCCTGCACATCCACTGACCGTGTACCAATTTTCTGTGGGCTGCCAACAGGTCTACGCATCAATCACACAAGTTTCCAATTATTATAAATGGGAAGAAAAAAATGTTAGGGCTACCACGAATAGTTAATCATTTTTCTACTGTTAAAATAGGTTAAGTGTTGATTCTCAGCCCAACTTTTTGAAAAAGTATATATAAATTTTGAACTTTTGTGATTAACCTTGGGTCGTTAGTTATGTGTTTTGTTGTTATATTATTATATTGGATTAAATATTGTCACATTAAAATTTAAAAATTTATTTTAAATGTTGAAGTGACATAAAAACTAGAGAAAAAGATGTCCCTTATAAATAAAAAAATTTAATTACATCTTAAAAAAAGTCAAAGGTTTAATCAATAATGGTATTGTTAAAGTGATAGACATGAAATCTATAAAATCATGATGAAAGACCCTAAACAAGTCATCAATCCATGTCAAAGTGATATGCATGTAATCAATAAAACACATGATGAAAGGCCTAAAAAATTCATTAATCTATGACCATAACAACTTTGACTTTATGAAGAAAGAAGCAAATTAGCTATCTTGTCTCCCCACTCAAAGGCCTAAAAAATTCATTAATCTATGGCCATAACAACTTTGACTTTATGAAGTGAGAAGCAAATTATCTAGCTTGCCTCCCCACTCATTTTTGCTTGTACTTGTAAGATCTATAATTTCAAGCATAGACTCCTAACTTAGTGGGTATGTTCTGGAGAAATGATAAAAGTAAGATGATGAAATTTTGTATTATAGGTTCAACAATTTAATTATTAAATTTATGTAACAAAGAAAGCAAAGTGGAGGTGAGAATCTCAATTGATTATATAAAAAAGGTGAAAGAAAGCAAAGGTGCAAAATATCTTTTGTGCATTAATTTATAGGAAGCATGTATAAAACTTGAATTCATTCTATGATTATAAGAAAATGAATATAAAAGAATATACTATAACATAGTGATTTATGTAGAGGAACTCTTTCAAGAGAAAAAACTCATGTACTCTAAATCAATTAAATATTTAATAATCAATTATTACAATACACTTGTAGAGTCTAATCCTTTACATGAGTATCACCAATAAAAGACCTAGAGCAATTCCAATAGTGTAATAATGCCTATAAAAATCAATATAAACCTCTATCTCAAGCACCTAATAAGTAGAAGCAATACATAAAAACTATCAAATGATAATTAAGAAATCATGAGCTAAAACTACTTACTACTTATAATGTACCACCAAAATCCCTAGCCAAAATTTAATGCTTAAATCCTAAGATGAGTCAACAAGCTAAAAATAATATATATTCATTACACATGTCTTAATCTCATCATAATCCACTCACCAACTTGGAAACTTCATTTTGGCTCCATTACGATCTCCATTTAGAGATATAGTCTTATGATGTGTCATAACACATGTTATAATTTGGTCAGTAAGTGTAGATCTCTCTTACAACTCTCTCTTATATCATAAATGCTCTTAAGTTTTTGATGTGGGAGTCCTAACTTTTATAGGCCATAACATTTGATCTAGGAAGTTGATTGAACCTTTTTATAAAGTTCTCAAAGAGCCCCATCTCATTGTAAGTAGCTTGCTCTTGTTAAGGCATATTTTAATATTTTTTAGGAGTCAAAATTAGCCTTTATAGCATAGAAATTATACTTTAGTGTTCTCTACCCTAAAATCAAGTTTTTGTTCTTAATATTAAAATAACAATGGAGTTAAGCTAAGATTATTTGTATAAGGCTTTGTGTATGCAATTTTTTCTATTAAATTATTCATTATGCAACTTTCTTAATGTGATTTCTGTGAATTGGATTGTAAAGTGCTTTCATTTTCTTTTATGATTTTTTTTTCATAATTTGATCTCCATTTCTAGGTCAAACATAAATATGTGTGAAAGATCAAGGATAATATATTCATTTAACGCATCAAGATGAAGTGTTTTGCTATTAATTTCTTGAACTCTTCTAGAATGAGAGAGAATGATTAAATATGAGAGGATGCTTGGCATCAAATCACACAAATATGTGTTTGGTTGACTCACAACTAGTATCTAATAGGTGAGAGCTAGTTAAATTCAAATTTCAACTTCAAAATTTTAGGGGTTAAGTTTATGATTGTGACGTTGACCCTATGTCCACAAAAATAACCTAGGACAAGCAAATGGTCAAAATCAAGTTGTTAATGGATGTATTAAGATAGGTGCATGACTTAGCATTATTAATATATAACCTAAAAAAATCTATTAGAATGTGTGTATGTAGTGGTAAAGTATAGATAAATATGGATAAATGTAGAGGGATATGTGTGAATGAAGATAGATAAAGATGCAGGGAATGAACTCAATTGCACAAGATTATGCCATTGTCACATGTATTAAGAGATTCTCCCAAAATAACTACAAAATTAAATAGAAAATAACATGGATATGAAAATTTCATCATTATACACATCTTAATCTTAATGTTTCTTAAAAAGGTAAAATAGTAAAACATGTGAATAAATTGAATGGTTGTATAGCTATATAATATGTATTGTAAAACACAGTCAAAATTTTAGAAAGACTATATTAAAACAAAATTTAAGCAATAGTGTAAGAATTCCGAGAAATAATTATTAATGTTGAGAGGCATTCTACAATGATAGCAAGGGGTGGAGTGTAATGATGTGAGTGTGTTAACAAAAACTTTTACCTTGTACCTTAAAGTTGACAACTACTTATATGTCAAAATAATAATATTTAATAATAAACATAATATTTTCAAAATAGTTTTAAATTGATATCTAACATTTTTTAAGATAGATGTATTTAAGATATCTATGCTAGTATATACAGATAGATATACATATATAAAGCAAGATCGACAAACAAATTTAGTATCATCATAACCTCTATTTAGAAAGGAAAATTGTTAGAAGCTCAAGAATGTCAACTCAGTTGTCGCTTTAGACAGTCCAGATCACGGGTTGACTCATGTTCACAACAATTTATTTGTGATGTGTGATGATCAGGCCGTGATGATCACTGAAGGTCCACTCCACATCGCCCAAGAAATTATAGGGGGGCGGCTTGCCCTCTTAAAAGAGCTAAGGTCCGGATCGCTGGATTAACCTACCAATTCCTCCGATCAATCAAACAAACAAAAAAAACATCGTGTGTATATGCCATTTAGCAACTTGTCTATCACACAGGGCCAAATAATATGTACGACATCCCTTCCCTTCAGCTGCAGGAGAAGTGCGTATCAGAATGCATCCATAGCTCTCCTAGCCACTGCAAAGCCTTTTACTGCAAGAGATAAACCTCCACACTGTGCACAAACTTGTGCTAAACACTCAGGACATATTCCATCCTTGAAAGCTCCTCGGCCAAACAATTGCCACGCTCCCTCCCTGCTCTGCTGGGAAAAAGTGAGCCTTCTCCGCCTGCTCAACCAGGTGATCATTACATTTAGAGGTGGCCTTCTCTGACACTGTTTATTTCCATCGTGGGCTTGAGCTTTTCATCTCCTCGCCATAGTCGATTGAATTCGGGACATGATTGATTTCCTTGTATGCTTCAATGCACAGGCATCCAATTGCTTTCTTTAATGATTCTACACCAGATCTCTTATACTGTCGTTACATAAAAGAGAGAAACCATGGTTTACTGTTAAGAACTGTGGGTATTGGGAAGAGCCCAGAAGCCTCCACATCCATGGACCATGGACCAATTTTCTGTGGGTTGCCAACAGGTCTACGTATCAATCACACAAGTTTCCAGTTATTGTAAATGGGAAGAAAAAAATGTTAGGGCTCTTACAAATAGTTAATATGTTTCTCAGTCCAACTTTTCGAAAAAATATATATATAAAATTGGAACTTTTGTGATTAACCTTGGGTTGTTAGTCGTGTTCTGTTGTTATTATTATTATAGTGGATTAAATATTATCACACTAAAATTTAAAAAGTTATTTTAAATGCTGAAGTGACATTATACAAATTAGAGAAAATGGTGTTTCTTATTAAATAAAAAATGTTTATTACATTATAAAAAAAAGTCAAAGGTTTAATCAATAATGGTATTGTTAAAGTGATAGACATGAAATCTATATAATCATGATGAAAGACCCTAAACAAGTCATCAATCTATGTCAAAGTGATATGCATGTAATCAATAAAAAAATATGATGAAAGGCCTAAAAAATTCATTAATCTATGACCATAACAACTTTGACTTTATGAAGAAAGAAGCAAATTAACTAGCTTGTCTCCCCACTCAAAGGCCCAAAAAATTCATTAATCTATGACCATAACAATTTTGACTTTATGAAGAGAGAAGCCAATTATCTAGCTTGTCTCCCCATTCATTTTTGCTTGTACTTGTAAGATCTATAATATCAAGCATAGACTCCTAACATAGTGGGTATATTCTAGAGAAATATAAAAGTAAGATGATGAAATTTTGCACTATAGGTTCAACAATTTAATTATTAAATTTATGTAATGAAGAAAGTAAAGTGGAGGTGAGATTCTCAATTGATTACACAAAAAAGGTGAAAGAATAAGGTGCAAAATATATTTTGTTTATTAGTTTATTGGAGGCATGTATAAAATTTAAATTTATTGTATGATTGTAAGAAAATAAATATAAAATAACATACCATAACATAGTGATTTATGTAGAGGAACTTTTTCAAGAGAAAAAATCACACTCTAGATCAATTAAATATAATATTTAATAATCAATTATTACAATACACTTGTAGAGTCTAATTCTTTATATGAGCACCGCCAATAAAAGACCTAGAGCAATTTCAATAGCATAATACAACCTATAAAAATCAATAAAATACCTCAATCTCAAGCACCTAATAAGTAGGAGCAATATATAAAATTGTCAAATGATAATTAAGAAACCATTGCCTAAAACTACTTATAATGTAGCATCTAAATCTCTAGCCAACATATTATGCCTAAATCCTAAGATGAGTCAACAAGCTAAAAATATTATATTTATTACACATGCCATAAGCTCATCATAATCCACTTACCAACTTGGGAATTTCATTTTGGCTCTATTATGGTCTCCATTTAGAGATATCTTATGATGTGTCATAACATATGTTATCATTTGGTCAACAAGTGTAGCTCTTTCTTACAACTCTCTTTTATATCATAGATGCTCTTAAGTTTTTGATGTGGGGTCCTAGATTTTAAAGGCCATAGAATTTGATCTAGGATGCTGATTGAGCCTATTTTTTAAAAGGTCTCTAAGAGCCTCATCTTATTATAAGTAGCTTTCTCTAGTTATGGCCTATTTTAATATTTTTAGGGGTCAAAATTGACCTTTATAGCCTAGAAATTGTACTTTAGTTTTCTCTACCATAGAATTATATTTTTGTGTTCTTAACATTAAGATAACAAGATTGAGACACCTTTCTTGATATTCTCCCATTTACTAAACACCTTTCCAAAGAAAAGGGAATTTCAATAGTATCAACTATTTTCTAGAGGCTTAAAGATCCATTGGCTTACTACACCACCTAAACTTCTTTATGTTAAGTAACTTCATCAATGTTGTAGCACCTGAAATAATTCACCTAATCATCAAATCCTAGTTATTTCCATTAATATTATCATCATCATTAAACATAATTTATCACATTAATTTACTATTTATGATCATTAGGTACATTCATTAATCATCTATCATCTATCAACATATATTAATCAATTAATTTATTAATATATTTATCCATTATTCACTATCCATGTAATTAAATAATATCTTTAGTCAACTCTTTCTTCCAACATTAATTAAATCCATCTTATTTAGGAAACTCCATCTTCTCTCATCAGTTAACTCAATCTCCTTTTAGAAACTTAATCTTCATTCTTCATTCAACTCAATCTCCTTTTAGAAACTTAATCTTCATTCTTCATTCAACTTCACCTTTAGAGAAAAACTTATTTCTCACAATTATTCATTAATTAAATCAAATAATTAATTACTATCTCTTCATGATTCAAAATGTAAATTTTATATTTAGCAATTAAGTTGACTCCATAGTCAGTTTAGTTAACTGAACTCTTTATTCTTATCCTCATATTCCATTTGATTTTTCCTTGGAAAGTAAATAAATATATTCTTTTCTTCATCAATTTGATATGCCATGCATTATGCAAATCAACTCTATCGAAACTCAAAATCAATCAACCATCAATCAAGTCTAGTGTTATGCTACTAAGATTTAGCATCCACATCCAATGGTGAAGAAACATCTTTCTTGTTTGAGGTTTGCATTGGGGTGGGTAAAATAGGATTTAGATTTGATTTTTAGTTTATATTTTCAAGTCCTTTATTTTCTTATTTTTCCAATTTTTCAATTCTTACAAATGTATTTGCAACATTATACAATGTGTTGGCTTTATCTAACATCACCCTCCCACCTTATACCCTATCATAAAAAACATGTTACTAGATACCTATGTGTTTTATCTTCGCATTTAAGGTTAGGTTTTTTTCTACACTTATGACACTCTTATTATATTTTTGTGAATGTGTTATTCTCTTTTATGTAGAATCTACATCCAAAAAATTGTAATTGTTCCTTCATCTCATCAAAAGTAATTGTACTTTCTAATTTAGTAAGGTTTTACTAATTGTATCATTATTATGTAAATCATTCTAAAATATTTAAGTTCCATTCAACGACCTCTTAGTAAAGTTTGACTATTTTTTTAAACATAATATTTTAGTTTTTCTATATATCAATCCTAACTAAATGATCTATATTATTCTTGTTATATTTCCCTTAAACCCTTTCATTAATTTTATACATGAGTCTATAAAGAGAAGTGATTGAGACTCCTCTCTACTATCAAATTATCTAGATGATATTCTAGGAATCATTGAGAATACAAGGTTGGTTTTCCTCTCTAATATCAATGTTTGGTTGGATGCACTCTAGTATGAAAATTAGGTTGGGATTCCACTCTAGTTTCTACATGTTAAGAACCTATTTTATATAAAAGTAAGATCATAGGATAAGTGTAATAACCTAACAAAGTAAATATCATGGGTTTAAATAAATTATAGAAAGAGATATCCCATAACATAGTGGATTCTTAATCATAGGCTTGAACAAATAGGAAGAGACTCTAGAGTAACCTATTAGAGTCAATATTATAATTATAGAGATGAATATAAGGGATAAGGGCTTATAGTACAAATGATATTATATAAAATTATAAATATATATATATTTTTAAGCCAAAAGTGGTAGCCCACTTATAATTTTATTTATAATATTTTAATACATATTGTTGGTTCAGGTGGACATACTGGCGGGAAAGAGACAGCAAGAAAACCCCCAGTCGTAGTCCAAGTAACAAAAATTATATATTTTTTTTGTAATTTAGATAAATATATTTAAATTTTGGAATAAGACCTCAAGACATGTGTTGAATAAACTTTCAAGGTACACAAAGATACTATAATGGCCAATGGGGTTTATTGTTGTATAATTGATAAAAGAGGGTGTTCAGAAATAATTAAGAGAGTGTTGTGTGACATTTATATTTAGGATCAAGTAAATGATATGGGAACACAAGAATAGGTGAAAATAAATTTCAAGTACATTAAATTATCGGAAAAAGGTATGAGTGTGTTGTACAACAAAGAGAAGGGGTGTGAAGTAAGAAAATAAAGGACTATTACAAAAAATTGAAGGTTGTTTAAAATTCTATGAAATGAGATTTAATATATTTATATATAATTGAAAATTAAATTTGTGTTACATAAAATTTTGGGAAATTGTTGTAGCTTGGATAAGGATCTCAACAAATATATAGTTTAAAACTATGATAATTAGAAATGCACATTAATAAAACAAAGATAATTTAGACTCGATGAGATGTGAGGTGTTGAAGAGGTGTTCTTTAAAAATGAAGGTACTAATATTCTTCCCATGAGGTTGATGAAATTATAATTGAAAAACTTGAGAGTGTTGAGAAATGTTAGTACCTAGTGTTGTGAATTTAAATAGTAGAAAATTATTAAATGGATAAGTACAAGAAGACATGAGCATGATGAAGTAGTGAAGTATACATGAATGTGTTGCAAATAGCTTGTTGAGGGAACTTGTGTAAAATTCCATTTGTTAAATATTAAATTGAAGCTAATTTTATAAGGTTGGAACTCAAAGGATAATATATGTAACACAAGTGTGATATTTTTAAAAAAAGTTATAGAATTGTAAATGTTTAGGAAAGTGTTTTAGTAATATAAGTCTTGTGATTTTAATATAACTCCAGTATATAGTATTCAAAATTTTGGTATTTAATCTAAGAAATATATTTAGCTTTTGAGATGAGGTAAGAGGTGCCAAGTAGGTGGGTTTGATGAAAATTATGAGAAGAGAGATAGTTTTCTAGGAAGTTTTAATGGAGTGCACTTGTAAAATTATAATTTAGTCAAATAGGTAATAGCTAAAGGAAATAAGAGGAGAAAGAGATGAAGTAGTGAAGTGCCATGTATAAAAGTGATAGGCTAACAACATATGTTAGACATAGATGAAAGTTGTATATTGAGCACTAAGTTTGACCAAACATAGGAAATAAAGAAAAGACTTGATGCTAAAGAAACACAACTCAAGAAAAAAATATACTAATACATGTAGATTCCTAAATAATTTTGTGTTCACCATCATTATTCCAACATGTACACCTCATCATCTTATAATCCATTCATCACCTAATTAAATTAGGATACAAATATTCACATTTAATAAATTAAGTATCCGTTTTAATTATTTATTTATTTATTCATATTTATCCATATATTTATCCTATCATTTATTTTTTCACTTCATGTATATTATCCATTAATGAATTAATTTAATATTAAATTTTACCTCATGTGCACCAATAATTCAGTTAATTAATTATTGAATTATTAAAACCCATCATTTGGGTATGTGTAGGATCATGATGGGCCAAAAAGTGGCGATATGATGGGTATGTGTAGGGTATGTGGCTGATGACTTTTTTATTACCCAAAATTGATGAAATAGAAAGGGTTTTTTAAAGGAGATTCTCAGTTGTCCACCAATATAAATTATGCTTTACTTTGAATTTAATAAATAATTATTATTCATTTTCTATTTGAATTCTTACTAAAGTCCTGATAGGTTGATTGAAAAAATCTATAGCTTTCAAACGATATCACATTTTTTGAATCCAAAACATGCATCACATTCTATGTTTTGCATACTATAGGATTAAAAAAAAATTGAATTTCATTAAGTTTTGACCAAGTTAAGGTAGTCAAACATACGATTTTTATATTTTTAAAAGTTATAATAAAAATTCATAATTAATTATTTACTTGGAAAAAAATTACAAAAAAATATGCATCACATCCAGACATGAGTCCTATACTTATATCTAAAATATTATAAAAAAATATTATCATTTTATTGTGGTTAGGGTGGTCAGACAGACACCTACTTCTTATTTTTTCCCTAAATTTTAAGTACTACTGCATTGAAATTTCAAATTTTCACCAAATAGATTTTTTTAAAAATAAACCTAGTAGTTTAAAAACTACATTCAATTTGCTACAGATTATATTCTTACATATTTTTGAAATAATATAGATAACTTATTCAAATTTTTACGTCAAGTTGCCTAACTCTAATTTTTTCTGAATTTTTTGCCACTTAAGGGCCTGTTTTTTCCATGATGATCCTGAACATACCCATTTGGTTGACTTTCTACTCTAATTAGTTCACATAAACTTACCCCTAGTCTTATTCATCAATCAAATCCACTTCAATCATTCATGAAATTAGTTAACTATTCCATACAAATAGTAAAATCCCCTTGATTCTTACATGCACTTAGTTAACTCCTTCATGTAGGAAGTTAACTCATCAATCAATATTTTTATCTCCCCATTAAAATTGAGTTAAGAAAAAATTATTAGGGTATGTGCAGGATCATGATGGGCCAAAAAATGGTGATATGATGGGTATGTGTAGGGTATATGGCTGACGACTTTTTTTTACCCAAAACTGATGAAACGAAAAGGGTTTTTAAAAGAGATTCTAATATTTCCACCAATATAAATTATGCTTTACTTTTAATTTAATAAATAACTATTATTCATTTTCTATTTGAATTACGACTAAAGTCCTGATTGATAGGTTGATTGAAAAACATCTATAGCTTTCAAATGGTATCACATTTTTTGAATCTAAAACATGCATCACATTATATGTTTCACATAATATAGGATTAAAAACAAAAAAATTGAATTTCATGAAGTTTTTACCAAGTTAAGGTGGTCAGACATACGAGTTTTTATATTTTTTAAAATTTGTAATAAAAATTCATAATTAATTATTTACTTGGAAAAAAATACAAAAATAATCAATTATGGTCATACGCCTACTTATTTTTTTCCAAATTTAAATTACTACTACATTGAAATTTCAAATTTTCACCAAATACATTTTTTTTTCTAAATAAACCTAGTAGTTTAGAAACTACATTCAATTTTCTACAGATTCTATTCTTACATATTTTTGAAATAATATAAATAACTTATTCAAATTTTTACATCAAGTTGCCTAACTTTGATTTTTTTGAATTTTTTGCCACTTAAGGGCCTGTTTTTTCCATGATGATCCTACACATACCCATTATTTAATTGAAAATTTTAAATAATGTGCAAACTCTCTCATGCTTACCACATCTCCTTATCAGTTCACCTAATCATGGGTCAAACTTAAGAATATTCTAGATTTAATCCTAACCATTCATCTAATTCTCTTGCAAGTCGATAAATTAAACCAATTTATAATTATTCCATAATAATTCATTCTCACAACCAAATTCTCTTATTTTTCATCCAGGTAATGTTAATGTCATGCTGGTAAATTGAGCACCCATATTTCAACATGAGCCTTCAAAATTACATTTGATCTAAATTATGTGTGTATAATTTGAGTGTTAATTGGTTTTGTTTTAATTTTTATTTCATTATTATTTTTGTATGTATACATTTTAGTGAACTTTATGTGAACTTATACATTTAATTGTTGTACTTGTGATTTTTCATGAGTTTGATTTGTTGAACATAGGTTGTCATTGATGTCAAAGATGTGGCATCGATGAAGAAGAATATTGTCAAAGGTTGTCAAGAATGAGAAAGATTGTCTAGGAGTACTTGAATTATCATTACATTCCCTTGGGCTTGTCATGTTGTATTGCAAGAGAGTTGCAAAAATGTATGCTACATTTTTGGTAGCATGTTGTGTATCAAGAAATGTTAATTGTGAAGTTGTCTCATCAATCATATCACTAAATCAAGTTTTATTGAGACAAGACTACCTTTCCAAGAGTTGGTGTGTATTGTATGTTTATAATACCATGCAAAGTATTCAGTCACTATGACTGTGGTGGTTTGGAAGTCTGTATACGGATATATCCTTTGGGAAAAGAGATTTATTTTGGCAATACAAATGTGGTCAACATTTCTTTTTGAAATGTAGTTTTTATCTACAATTTGGAAGGAGAGTATGAATACACTAGTTCTATCATATTCCTAAGTTTTGAGAGTATTTTTTTAGTGTGAAAGAAGTTTGAAGTAACAAAAGGCTCTTTTTTCATGTTTGTCAACTAGTTGAAGTTCAAGGCTTGTGTGGTAATGACCAGTAGCATGTGGAATTCAAACCTTTCTTGTGGTGTTAGGATAGGACCTAGTTAAGGTCCCTATGGTAGCACACAATATCATGTTCTTTTGGTGGCAAGATAAATTTTTTTGGACTAACCTATTACAAGTTTCATGTAAATTGAAATTAGGTCCACCTTATGTCATCCTAGCTATTTGCAAATTCCTAGCCGACATAGATGAGAGTTAATATAACGTCGTGTATATATTTCAAATGTTCAGATGCATGTGATGTGATTTTGACTGTATGTATGTGAAGCATAATTACACTAGTGTGAAGAAAACTTGTCTGAAGGGTGTAAATTGAAGAGAAAGTGTGAATAAAAGAGAGTGCACCAATATTAGAAGATCATTTTTAGTAAGGAAGAGTGTCAGTAGTGACTCTGGCACATGTATGTGCTATATTGAAGATTCACAAGCTTTATCATTATATTCTGGTAGGATTGGTGTTCTACTTGTTGTATTGTTTCACTTGGGGATTGTTGTCTCCAGTAAGTTGGTGCCTACAAGCACTATAGGATATTATTGTCTCCGGTAGGTTGGTGCCTACTTCAGTGTAAAATTCACTTGTATGTTTTTGCATTGTGAGGTTGGATTTAGGAAATAGATCCAAGTTGCTATTCTCATCATAGTTTTTCCCATCTTTGGTTTTCCACACATATTTGGTGTCCTATTGTGTGTTCTATGATTTTTTTTGTTTATGTGGGTTTGTTGTAAGGAATCGTATATTTTGATAACTATGGGAAAAGTTAAGAAGTTTAAATATATTTGATCTACTGATTCACCCCCCCCCCCTCTCAGTAGATTGTGTTCCCTTCAATTGGTATCAAAGCTAAGTTCTTTTGAAGAAGCCTAATACATTAAGGTAGATACATGATGACACATGAAGGATTCTCTAGAAATAAAACACCACTCTTTGATGGATCAAATTTTTCATTTTGTAAAGTTAGGATGGAGTCCTATTTGATGGATTTAGGAATGGACATCTGGATGTCAATAGTAGAGGGATATGAAATTCCCCAAAAAAACCCTCTTAGGGATCAACTTGGAAAGAGGGCTTGTGAACTCAATGCTAAGGAAAAGAATTCTATTTTCTGTGGATTGACTAACTTTGAATTTGTGAAAGTTATGTACTGTAAAACAACAAAGGATATATGGGATAAATTGCAAACAATCTATGAAGGTGATGAAAAAGTCAAAGAGGCAAAGCTATAAACCTATAGAGCTCAGTTTGAAGGTCTAGAGATGAGAGAAGATGAGAATATTGCTACATTATTGCTCCAGGTTGATGAAGTTGTCAACTCTATCTGAGGTCTTGGTGAGAATTTATAAGAGAAGAATGTTGTGAAAAAGATACTTAGATCTCTCCCTAGAAAGTTTGATTCTAAATTCTCTACTATTGAAGAAGCTAAGGATTTGAATGCTTTGAAGTTGACTGAACTACATGGAATTCTAATTGAATTTGAGATGATATTTGAAAGTGAAGATTCAATCAGAAAAGAGACTGCATTTAGAGTATCTAAGAAGCAGGTTGATCAAGAATTTGATATTGGATCAGATCTAGAAAAATCAAATTTTGTCAGGAAGCTACAAAGAGGTTCCAATAAGTACAAAGGAAAGTTACCTTTTAAGTTTTTTAATTGTGGTGAAGTAGGAAATTTTATGGCTGAGTGTCCCCATAAGGATTCTAACAATGTTGAGAAAAATAATAAAAATAAATTATTTTAGAGAAGGTATAAAGGTCAGAGGAAACATAAGAGTTTCTACACTAATGAAGAAGAAGACTACTCTAGATTGAAGTAGAAGATGAGGATATCTCTAGAGATGAAAAAGATAAAGTTATGGGGTAAAAGTACAAAGTTGTGTCACACTTTATAAAGGAAACGTCCAACGTTGATCCAAATTTTAAACTTGAATCACTAAAAAGTGGCATATATGTTTTGAATTTTGAAATGATGTAAACTATTAAAATATGTATTTTTTAGTATATTTTATGTTTGCATTTTAAAAAAAAAAAAAAATTATTTTAAGCTAGTTTTTATCAAATTAACACTATAATTTAGTTGTTGATAAAATGTTGAAAAATGAAGTTGCATGAGATGCCAAACTTTTATAGTAATTTTTTTTTTTTTTTCTTTCAAATTTTTTGTGTGTATTTATAACTTGAAACTTTAGTGCATGGATATATTTTTTTCCAATTTTGATAAATATATATTTTTAAATAAATATTAAAATTTGTCTCAATCAAAAAATAGTTGTTTCCATTGGATGTCAACTTTCATATTAAATATTTCTCTAAAATGGAAAAAAATTATACCATCTTGAAATAGATTCTTTTATCTAGTGCATCATTTTTTTTTCAATTTTTTTAACAAGTTTTAGTATTTTTCCTTAGCATGGTAATCAACCTAATATTTTGTGTTGATAACCTACTTTTAGTAAAAGTAAAATATAAAATATAAATAATAATTAAACTATTAAAATAAACATAGTTTTGAAAACTACACATATGAATCTACAAAATGGTATTTTTTATATTTTTAAAAAATGTTATTTACATTAGCAGGAGTTATTGAAACTTCAAGTTTTTCAAATAATTTTATTTTTTTGGTAAATTGGAATCAAAGTGGTGCTCCATATATTTTTAGCCAACAATTTTAGTTGAAAAAGTTGTGGAAGTATCTAACTTATAGCTAGAATGAATCTTATTGGATCATCTGTTTGACCAAAATTGATTTTTAGTTAGAAATACTTAAATTCAGTTGTGTTGATAAGTTGGCTGAAAGTGTGACACAAATTTGTGCTTTTACCCTATGTTCATAGCTTTTGAGACTATTGAAGGAGATGCAAAAATGGGTTCCTAAAACAATGAAGATGAAGTAGATCTTATGGAAGAATTGATGTGTGTTGGAAAAGAAATCAAAAGGTTGAAGAACAAAATTGTAGAAGAGGTGAAGGCTAAAGAAAATATATCTCAGGATTTGAAGAAAGCAGAAAAGATGATTGTTGATCTAAAGACCCAGACAAAAGAAGCAAAAAGGATTGAAGAATTTCTGGCAAAAAAGATGCTATCAAGAGATAAGGACTATGAGAAGCTAGAAGCTAAAATTGTGACATTAAGAAAAGAGCTTGAGAAAGTGAATCGATAGCTATAGATGAAGTCTGGTAAGAGTAGTGAAACCCTAGATCAAATATTGGGAAGTCATAGAGCTTCACATGTCAAAATTGGAATAGGTTTTGATGATCAAAAGAACAAGGTGACAAAATAGTCTATAAAGTCCACTAAGGCAAGTCTGAAAGTGGTAGGCTTTGGAAGTTCAAAGTCTAAAAGAACCATGTCAAATGATGAAAGTGTAACAAACAATGATGGCTTTATTCAAGTGCAAAACAAGAGAAAAATATATGAAAGATAGGGAAACAACACCGGGTTCATTTATCCTTTATCTAGTTATTATTTTAATTGCAATAATTTTGGACATAAGATTGTGGATTGTAGAAAATCTCTGATAAGAAGAAATAAGTTTTTTAGCAACAATGCATTTGCACCTCTATACAATTTTAATATCATTTAATTCAAATGCAACAACTTTGGACACATTGCAAGGAACTATAGAAGAAATTTTGAGTCCTCTATCAGAAAGTGGAAGAAAAGGATCATAAAGTAGAAGTCATAAATCAAATAAAGTATGTAAGAATTTTCCTAAAGAAAATAAGTAAAAAAAATCAATGATTGCTCAAACTACACTACATGCTCAGAAGGAGAAGAACTTGTGGATCATAGACAATGGGTGCTCAAGCCACATGGTTGGAGATAAAAGTAATTTCATGAATTTCAAGAAATTTGAAGGTGGCTTTGTTACTCTTGGAAATAATTCAATTGCCAAATTTTTTTGTAAGGGTACTTTGAGTCTCGATGGTGGTAGAACAAAGACACATGATGTTTTATATGTTGAAGATTTAAAATATAACCTTTTAAGTGTCGCTCAGGTGTGTGATAAGGGTTATAAGCTATCTTTTAGCACTAAAGTTTGTGAAATCAAGGAATCAAGTACTGGTGAACTAATTGTAGAAGGAAGCAAAACAAATAGTGACATATATCATCTAAGTGAACTAAGTGGAAAATTTTGTCTCACTATATAGAGAGAAGAAAGCGAGCTTTGGCCTAGAAGGTTAGGACATATGAATTTTAATGACATTGTAAATATTATCTCAAGAGGACTAGTCTAGAATATGCCAAAGATTAAGAAGCCTCAATCAACTAGTTGCAAGCCATGTCATGAAGAGAAGAAGACAAGAAGAAAATATCCTACTAAGGAGTATTCAACATCAAAACCATTAGATTTGGTTCATACAAATTTGTGTGAACCCATGGGGACTAAAAGTCTACAAGATGGAAGGTATATCATAATGTTCATTGATAATTACACTAGGATGAATTGGATTACATTTTTGAAAGAGAAGTCAAAATAATTTGAGAATTTTGAGGCATTAGTAGAGAATGAGACCAAAAGGACAATCAAGGTTTTGAGATATGATAGAGGTGGAGAGTTCACTTATGAGAAGTATGAAAAATTCTATGAAGAGCACGGGATTCAAAGATAATGTTTAGCCCCTAGAACTTTGTAGCAAAATGTAGTTGTAGAAAGAAAGAATCAGACTATATAAGAGATGGAAAGGACTATGTTATGTCAAGAAAATCTATTGGATATGTACTAGAGAGAAGCTACTCATACTGTTGTATATACATTTTGAAAAAAATTTAGATCAAACACGAGACTAATAAGGTGCCATATGAGCTATAAAAAGGAAGATCAACATTAGTCAAATACCTTAGAATATTTGGAAGCAAGTTTCACATCAAAAGAGATGAAAAAAACTTTGGAAATTTTGATTCTAGATCTAATAAAGGTATTTTTTTTGGTTACTCTTTAAGAAGCAAAGCATATAGATGTTACAACAAAAGATTGAAGAGGATTGTTGAATGTGAGAATGTGAAAGTTGATGAAACTATTCAATCCACTGGTATTTCAGAATTGAAAGATGATGAAGAACCAATTCATAGTAATATTGAAGACTTAGAAGAGGTTGTTACAAAAAATCTAGAAAAGTATGTTCAAAAGCTCCATTCTAAAGACCAGATTATAGGAGACAAAGGCAGTGGGGTTTAGACTTGGAAGAGACTTGAGAGAGCAAGTGAGAAAGGACACTTTGCATTACTATCAAAGATAGAGCCCAAGTCATATAAAGAAGTAATCAAAGAGAAAATATGGATAGAAGTTATGGAGGAATAACTGAATCATATAATGAAGAATGAAACTTGGGAACATGTCCCAAGACCTAAAGCAAAGAATGTGATTGGAACTAAGTGGGTTTTTAGAAACAAGCTAAATTAAGAAGGTGAAGTGATCCATAACAAGGCAAGACTTGTGTGTAAAGGGTATGCTTAGGTTCAAGGCATATATTTTTAAGAGACGTTTTCTCTAGTAGAAAGACTAGAGGCAATAAGTATGTTTTTAGCTCTTTTAGCATTCAAGAAGCTCAATGTGTACTAGATGGATGTGAAGTCAACATTTTTGAATGGGCAACTAGAAGAAGAATTTTACATGGAACAACTAGAAGGGTTTCAATCTTTTGATAATCTAGATTATATTTGCATATTGAAGAAATATTTGAATGGACTCAAACAAGCTCCCAGAGCTTGGTAGTCAAGGTTGTATGGATACTTGCAGTAGCAAGGGTTTTGGAGAGGAAGTGTAGATAGTAATATGTACATAAACATAGAAGGAGATCAATTTATGATAGTTGTTGTCTATGTAGATGATATTATTTTTGGTGGTACCAGTGATTACATGTGCAAGGAGTTTCAGAAGGTAATTTGGAATGAGTTTGAAATTTCTATGCTAGGAGAATTTTCTTTCTTTCTTGGGCTGCAAATTGCACAATCAACAAAAGGCATTTTCATTTCTCAACACAAGTGCATAAAGGAGATGCTAAGTAAGTTTGGGATGGAATAATTCAAATTGGTTGGAACACCTATGATTACAGGATATAAGTTATGTAAAGATGATGAATCTACTCTAGAAGATGAGACCTTGTATAGATCCATGATTGGCAGTTTTTGTATGTGAAAACATCTAGATCGGATATAATGCAAGTGGTTGGAATGGTTGGTAGATTTTAGGAAACACCTAAAGAAACTCATGTTAAAGAAATGAAGAGGATAGTTAGGTATTTGAAGGTTACTGAAGATTTTAGACTATGGTATCCAAAGAGTGAAAATTTCACTTTAACTAAATACATAAATACAAATTGGGTAGGATGTATTGATGACCAGAAGAGCACAAGTGGTGGAGCATTCTTTCTTGGTGATAGTTTGGTGTCTTGGTTGAGCAAGAAACAAGATTCAGTTTCTTTATCTATAGAAGAAGTAGAATATACTATTGTAGCATCATGTTACACTCAGGTATTGTGGATGAAGCAAAATTTGAAGGAAATGAAGATTGAGTTTGATGAACCTATCTCTATTATTTGTGATAACACTAGTGCCAACAAATATTTCAATAAATTTGGTGATGCATTCAAGGACAAAATAAATTGCAATCAAGTATCATTTTTTGAGGGAGAAGGTTGCAGAGATGGAGGTAAAGTTGGAGTATTTTGAGACAAAGGATCCACTAGCAGATATATTCACAAAGCCACTTCCTAAAGAGACATTTGAGTTTCTCTAGAAGAAGTTGGGAGTTATTTCTCCCTCCTCTTGAATCAAGAGGAAGCACATGTTGAGGGGGAGCTTGGTATCCCACTACTAGAAGGCTGGGTGGTCTTGTGATATAATTTCAAAGGAAGTGAAGCATGGACTTAGGGGAAGTCTATCTAGGAAGCAATTTTTTAGATTAAGAAGTTTACAAAAAATAAAGAAAAGAGGAGAAAGAAGTGTTTCTATAGCTAGGGAGGTTTAGATAAATGCTCCACATTTATTCACATTTGAAGTCACTGTCCTATTGTTTAAAGGATGTGTTTGTAGAGATTGGTATTAGTGGGGGAGAAATTGAACTCCAAGGAGTGTAGATAAAGGGGGAGAGAGTGTTAACCCCTTGCCATTGATGTAAAAGGGGGAGAGAGTGAACTCAAAATTTTGAATTACTTAGAAAGAAAGTAGACTCAAAATGCTACATCTTACAAAGGGGGAGAGAGTGAACTCAAAATGATATAGAGAAGAAATCATTATAAGGGGGAGTAAACATCTTTGTGTGAACTTCCAGTTGGTTTGGTGGCCCAACATTTTGTTGTTTTCCATCAATGACAAAGGGGGAGATTGTTGAACATAGGTTTTCATTGATGTCAAAGATGTGTCATTGATGAAGAAGAATGTTATCAAAGGTTGTCAAGAATGAAAAAGATCATAGGAGTACTTGAATTATCACTATATTCCCTTGGGATTATCGTGTGTTGTAAGAGAGTTGCATAAATATATGCTAAATTTTTGGTAGCATGTTGTGTATCAGGAGGTGTTAATCATGAAGAAGTTGTCTTGATCAATCATATTGCTAAATCAAGTTTTCTTAAGATGTGACTACCTTTTTGGGAGCTAGTGTGTAATGTATGTTTATGATACCATGGAGAGTATTCGGACACTATGACTGTGGTATTCCAAAAGTTTGTACAAGGATAGCCTTTGGGTAGAGAGATTTCTCTGGCAATACAAATGTTGTCAGCATCTCTTTCAAAAATGTAGTTTTCCTCTGCAGTTTGGAAGGAGAGTATGCTTACACTAGTTCTATCATATTCCTGAGTTTTCAAAGGATATGTTCAGTGTGCAAGAAGTTTGAAATAGCAAAAGGCTCTTTGTTCCTTTCTGTCAACTAGTTGAAGTTCAAGGCATGTACAGTAACAGCTAGTAGCTTTGAAATTTAAACCTTGCTTGTGGTGTTAGGATAGGACCTGGTTAATGTCCCTGTGGTAGCACATAGTATCATGTTCTTTTAGCAGCAATATAATCTATTTTTGGACCAAACTATTATGTGTTTCATGTAAATTGAATTTAGGTCCACCTAATGTCATCATGGCTATTTGTGGATTCCTAGCCAACATAGAAGATTTTTAATGCAATGTCATGTATATATTTCAAATGTTTAGATGCATGTGATGTGATTTTGAGTGTATGTATGTGAAGCATAATTACACCGGTGTGAAGAAAACTTGTTTGAAGGGTGTAAATTAAAGAGAAAGTGTGAAGAAAAGAGATTATGCCAATATTAGAAGATTATTTTCAATAAGGAAGAGTGTCAATAGTGAATTTGGCACATGTATGTGTTGTATTGAAGATCTGCAAGATTTAGATCATTGTATTCTAGTAGGATTGGTGTTCTACCTACTATATTATTTCATTTGGGGATTGGTGTCTCTAGTAGGTTGGTGCCTACAAGAACTATAGGGGATTGTTGTCTCTGATAGGTTGGTGCTTACTTTAGTGTGTAAAATTCACTTGTATATTCTTGCATTGTGAGGCTTGATTTGGGTAGTAGATCCAAGCAGTTACTCTCACTTTGGTTTTCCCCACCTTAGGTTTTCCACATATATCTAGTGTCCTATTGTGTGCTTTATGCTTCTTCTTTTTTATGTGGGTTTTTTGTGAGGAATCATATATTCTAATAATTGTGGGAAAAGTTAAGAAGTTTAAAAAGATTTGATCTACTAATTCACCCCCCCTCCTTAGTAGATTATATGCCCTTCATGATTATGCAAGTTTTTCTTTTTTAAGGTAATCCGAAGGGTCAAATTTTTATAGGAGCCTCATATCTCAAAATGCACACCACAATGGCATATGGGGAGGCAAATAGATGACCTTTGACATATAATTTGCTATATTTTTTTACTATAAAATTTGGATAATATTTTATATTATCTAGAAACCCTAGTATGGAATTTCATGTCTAAATGGCATTTTGTATGACCATATGATCATACCAGTATGCACTTGATTTTAATATTCATATATTTTTGGTTTTTACAAGTATACACAAAAGTGTTCCTATTGTTTTGGCATTTACATAGGGTTGTATTATTTTCAATAGTATATACATAGACATATCTACCTTTTCTGGTAGCATATACACATATAATATATATACATAAATCACGGAGAGAAGTATACAAAACACTATATGTACTACCTTTGGTTTTGAAAAGGAGTATATATAGCCCCCAAATTATTCATGGGATATATACACATCTTGTTTGAGGGCATGTGCATATATTATGTTGTATGTATAATATGGTATACACAATGCTATTTATATAGCACATAACCCATAAAAAAATGTTGTATATACAACACACATTATTTAAAAGCATTGTATATATAGCACATGGTAAGTTACCATAGTATTTTAATTTATATTTCTAATTTTTTGTTTTTATTTTTAATTTTTTTATAAAGCCCTAACTCTTGGTCATATGAGAGACTAGGATCTCTGTTAACTTTTCAACTCCTAGAAATTAGTCTATTCAACCCTTGGACATGTGAGGAATTATCACAATTGGTAGAACACTTTCATCTAGCCCCTCACATGGGTGACCAAGATCCTAGCACCTTTCTACCTATCCCATGATCATGCATGAAACTAAGGTAAAACCAATATGAGGGTAAAGGGACCCACTCTCCTTTACATTTTATAACAAACCTATTTTGTGAAAACACTTATAATTTTTACCACTTATTAAATTTTCAATTTTTTCAATGAATTGGAAAGGTGGTTCAAAGATCTTTATGATGGATCAAGCCATTATCTAGATTCTAACTATAGCATTACGTAAAATTCCATAAAATTTATGCTTCATTTTCAATTTTTAAATTCTCATAAATTTTGCATATTGACTTGAATTTATGTGTTTTTTAAAAAATATATTGGAAAACCACTAATAATCCATTGGTACAATCTATTTTTTTTATTTTTTATTGCTTATTTTATTATTTTTGGCTAATAAATTGTATGTAAAATATTTCATTGGTGAAGAACATAATTGAAACTACTAATCTATGGTTTTTAGGATGTCTTCTTAAAGACTATTTTAGACCCTTTTGTTCCTATTTTCTATGTTTGCATTCATTATTTTCTCACCCTTAAAATTTTGGGTTGAAATTTACTCACATTTTTATTTTGGCTTTAAAATAAATGTTTCTTTTAATCTAAGAAGTAGGGTGTGTACGCTCTTCTCTTAAATGCTTGCATGATCTTGAGAATTAGAAACACATACTTCTTCCAAATTTATTTTCAGGATGTATTCCTAAGGATTCCATTACCCTAGAGGATGGCCTTAACCACATGTTTTGGTAGGGTATATAGAGGAGGAGAAAAAAAATTGTATCTCAAAAGAGTCATCATCATGTTTGGCACAACCATGGGGCTCTTTTTTGTTATGACATAAGATTATGGGACCTTTTATTGCACTTAGGTCCCATCCTCATATATGGGCTCTAGTTCAAAGATCAATCCTCTTGTACTTTTGAGAAACCTTTTGTATTATAGATTAAGACCTTTCAACCACACTTGGTTGGAATGCACTAATAAGCCATTAGCCCCAAAAATTTACCACATTCTGCCAAAATCTGATGTGTATGTTATGTATGCTCCCACCTCATGTGATGTAATGAGGAATATTGGGTGATCAAAAGCAATTAGTTTCCCCAATATAGGAATTACACATCATTCTTGTACAATGAATATAAGTGGGCTTCTAGCCATTTGCACACCCTTTTTTGAATAATTTTTGGATTGTTAATGTTTCTTTTGTAGTGTGTGTTGTAAAAACCAAGTTCTTGTTTGTATCCTTTTACCAAAAATCCAAAGAAAATAAAATATTCTAAAAACACTAAAATTATTTATCTTTTCTCACTTATATTAGGATTATCCTCTTGCTAATTTTTAGGTTTCCACCATATCCAAATTAAGTATCAAATATAAAAACCAAATAAATCCATCAACCAAGATTCCATCTAACAAACATATACATCCTAAGATCATACACCTCATCTTACACGTACCTAATCATATCCTAGAATTTGTATCTAATAGTCTCCCCTTCTGGGTATGTGCAGGATCATGATGGGCCAAAAAGTGGCAATATGATGGGTATTTGTAGGGTATGTAGCTGACGAATTTTTTTTACCCAAAATTGATGAAATGACAAGGGTTTTTAAAGGAGATTCTCAGCTTTCCACCAATATAAATTATGCTTTACTTTGAATTTAATAAATTATTATTATTAATTTTCTATTTGAATTATGACTAAAGTCCTGATTGATAGGCTGATTGAAAAACATCTATAGCTTTCAAACGATATCACATTTTTGGAATCCAAAACATGCATCACATTCTATGCTTCACATACTATAGGATTAAAAAAATAAAAATTGAATTTCATGAAGTTTTGACCGAGTTAAGGTGGTTAGACATACGAGTTTTTATATTTTATTAATTTATAATTAAAAAATCATAATTAATTATTTACTTGGAAAAAAATTACAAACAAATATGCATCACATCTAGACATGAGTCCTCTAGTTATGTATAAAATCTTATAAAAAAAATTATCATTTTATTGTGGTTAGGGTGGTCAGACAGACACCTACTTCTTATTTTTTCCCTGAAATTTAAGTACTACTGCATTGAAATTTCAAATTTTCACCAAATAGATTCAAATTTTTACGTCAAGTTTCCTAACTCTGATTTTTCTAAATTTTTTGCCACTTATGGGTCTATTTTTTCCATGATGATCTTGCACATACCCTTCTAGGATAATCCATAAACCTATCCTATTGTATCACCATATTTCATAACCCTATGTCACATTTAGAACACTACCTTTAGGTTTTATCCATAAACCTATCATTCCAAATAAAAAACAATCATTTATATACATATCATACCATAATATTGTCTTGATCTTAGGCTTACATCCCCATATACATCCATATCATAACATCATCTTGTCCAAGTCCTAGGTTTTATACCCTCATTTAACTCCATATTATAACATCCTTTTTTCATCCATACCCTCAATTACATCCATATTATAACATAATCTTGTCTAGGTACTAGGTTCCATACCTTCATTTAAATACATAATATAACATCCTTTTGTCGTTCATACCCTCACTTACATCCATGCTAAAAAATTACACTACCCAAGTCCTAAGTCTCATATCCTCATTTACATTTGTAGACACCGAAAATTGGTCTAAGCCTGCGACTTCAATATTCTTCATAATTTGTATCCTTCATGGTCATGATTAAATAATGTCAATTATTTAATTATTCTCTATAGTCTGTTAATTCTTCTATTAATTAAATAATCTTAAATATTTAATTAATTCACACTTTTCTTTATTCTATCTGATTAATTAAATAAACTCTTTTTATTTAATTATGTTACTAATTAACCTTATCCTTCTTGTCAAATTAAATAAATTCTTATTTAATTTACCTCTATCATACCTCAACTATAATTAAATAAATCCTTTTATTTATTTAATTATCCATTTAATCCCTTCGTCGCTTAATTAAATAAATCTTATTTATTTAATTATTCTTCAAATATCAAATCTTGAATTAAATGAATTATTTAATTCATGAATTCTATTTTAACGCATTCCTCTATATTTAGATAATTGTGTGAGTTATCTAAGTATTCACATTTACTCGACTCAAAGATCTATTCAAATCGCTCAGTTAACTCTTGATTTAATGTTTGAGTGGCATTCTCAAGTAATCTCTTCATCATATCATTCAATCATCCAGTGCTAACTCAATTGCGTGTACATGCATATTAATTAAATACACCTATTTAATTAATTAAACCTTGTGCATGCATTCGAACAAGAGTTGCTTTAATCCATCTTCATCTTTGTCATGCAAAGATAATTCTTCTGTTTTCAAATACCAAACTTGAAGATTAAATCATTTATTTAATCTTTAATTCTATTTCTAATTTATATCACTCATGTCATTACTAAATGTTATTAGAATGCATGACTAATCAGTCAGTCTCAACCATTCGTTGATCTTTCAATCCTGGCCTATCATTCTGTAGACATGCAAAATTCACATTATGCATTCGATCGGATTCAGTCAAATTAGGTCTCACATTAGGCAAATTCATCACTTTAAACCATTCATTAAATAATCTCATTTATCAAATAAACATTATCATTCAACCTTCATCTTGCATCATTCACTTAATTAAATAAATCAGGACTTCATTTAAATCAAATTCTAAATCATATTTCATCCTTTTCTGATTTAAATAAATCAGAAATTTAAGTCTTGAAGGTCAAATCACCTAATCAGCATTTAATCAGCATGATCATCATCTAATCCTAATCTAATGTTAATCCCATCCCACTTGCATTATCTAGATCTAGCCACTTGCACAATAAATCAATTTTATTGATTTATTAAAACCTCATTTTCCCTCAACATGACAAGTCAAACAGGGCATTTATTGCTCTTCTTTCTTGTCCCCCTCTCAAAATTTATTGCAAATTTGAATTCAAAATTTCCCCTCTGGGCACTCTTCCCAAATCTTGCACACACATCAACTAATCACATGATGACAAGTGTCCTCAACTCATTGGCTTGTTTTGATCCCACATTGGTCCCTCTTCAACACTTGGCATTTTGAAAATCTTTAAATAGGTGCATCATCCTCAAGCAAATCCTTCACAATTTCATGCAAGGTTACTCTCTTCATTTGAGATTTGATCTTGTTCATCATTTCACTCCACCATCTTCATAGCATTTTCAATTTGAGCTTTGATCAAGGATTGGGAAAGGGTCACTAGCACATGTGACACCAATCCAACTATGGAATAGGTAATTTGTGATTGCTTTCATGATGCTTGTAGCTTTCTTTCATCCTTTTGTTACATGTTTTAAGCACTTTGCAAGGTATTCCATAGGGGTGTTCTTGAAGGATTTGTAGGTGCTAACCCTTGTTTGAGCTTAGTGTTTGCAGATTTTTAAAGGCACCTACATTTGGCGCTAGAAGGAGGGCATATTGGTTAAAAGTCAAATTTTTGTTGCATACTAATGTTTCTAACAAGCTTGATAGGGATATATAGTGCTTATATTCTGCAGTGAAATTGATTTTCAAGATCTCTTAGGCAATCTCTGTATGTTGTTAAGCCACTTCTGCATTTGCATATCACTTCTCTGTGTTACTTTGCTGCAATAAAATAAAAATCATTAGGTATACATAAAACAAAATTCTTGGAAATGGCTTTAGAATCTTTACAGCAAGTGGCAAAGTAATAATCTCCCAAGAAAGAGGTAGTTAATATGCGTGATGTATCTGGTTGTTTAAAAAAAAAAAAAAAAAACATTCTGCTCAAGATTATGACAGCTGAACATTACAGCCGCGCACTTAGCATTAGATCTTATCAATACACATGCAACACCTTTTCTCTGCAATTTCCTTTGTTTGTTTTCAGGGTTATCACAGGATATCTACTGGAGTATGCATTATAAATTCGAGATCTACTGGAGTATGCTGCTTTATATTCTCAGTTCCCATAATCTTAAATGCTTATTTGTGAAGCGTAATCTTGATGCTTAAGGCGTAAAAGTATTTGTGTTGATATCATTTATAATATGCATTTGATATTTATAATAGGCGGTGGAACTCAGTTTTATATATGTTGATTAACCGGAAAGTTTCTAAAGCCTTTCAACATGTCCATTCTGCACCTATTCTCAACAATAAATGCGCCCTCTCTATGCTTCAGCTGTCATATAGGCTGGGAGGATGACTGCGCAAAATTTTAGGAATTCAGCTCACAAATTTCCGGTGCCTTTTTCATTCCGTGAAATGACATTTCTTTGATGATTTTCTGTCAAATAGCTCCCAAGTTTCCTGTAGCCTCTTCAGTGATACATAAATGATGGATGAGATGAGAAACATAATGATAGGACGCATTTTTCTGTGGTAGAACATCATAAAAAAACTGAGGGCGCTGATGGGGTCTTTGTCTATAGTCTCTATCATCATAAATGATGTTGGATCTTTGATGTTTATATTGCTATTTTTTTATTAAATGCTGGCTTAAAATACAAGTGCACTGCCATACTTAGAATGCATCAAAGTGTTGAATGATCCTTGTGAAGGCTTTTTGGCATCAAGAAACTCTTTCCTATTCCTAATCTTGGTGCTGTTTTCTGACTAATGTGTCATTACAGTCAAGGTGTCTACAACTTTAATCTCTGACAGTGGCGCATTTAATAGAATGGTGTATGCGTGGACATGTCTCCTGTGGGAGTGTGTGATCTCCAGTTTTATGATCCTCTGACCTTACTAATTGCGTAGTCCCAAAGTAAGATTGGAGGGCGCAATTTGTGTGGTGCAACTTAAAGATCTGGAGGGCGCAGTTTTTTTGGAAGAGTTAAAGTCTTCTGCGCAGATTCTCTAACCTTACTAATTGCAGATCCTTTCTGATTGGTTTATATGAAATATGCTTTTATGCTTTTGTGCAGATTGGTTTGAAAGACTAAAAGGCGTAGGCAATGTGTAGGGCACTCTAGGAGCATTTAATTCAACAACCACTCAAATTGATAATAGGAGCAACTTGGATAAAGAATTCTTTATATTTGCTCATAATTATAGATATTGGATGATTGGATATAGTGCTTTGAAACAAGTATTTTATCTATTTATTCATTTATTTATAAAGGCTTTTAGTATGCATTCATTTGATAAAGATATCAAAATCATTGCTTGTTTGCATCAAGTTTGTGTATGACTAAATGCTTCATCTTTCATTTGGAATCATTCTATTGATTGGAATCAATGTTTAAAATGAATTTATTTAATATTTTTTCTTGGTTTCCTTTTTTATAGGTACAAAAGCAAATGAAGGCGAAAAGGTGCAAGGCGAAAGAGAAGGCTATCAAACGAAAACGAAAGGAGGAGGATTTTTGTTTGAAAACACAATGTGTTTTTTAACACTTTAAACGTTTGATCAATACTACTTCACGAAAGGAGGGAATTTTTTTTGTTTGAAAACACAATGTGTTTTTTAACACTTTAGGTGTTTAATCAACACTATACGAAATTGTTTTCCTTTTCGTTTTAGAACATTAGTTTTCAATTGGGGCTAAAATGAACAATTTTATTTTCATTGCAAAGGACTTAAAACGAATCTTAGGACAAACTTACTAGATTTCGTTTTGGGTTAAAAATTGAACAAGCAATCCTCACATTTCATTTGGTGCTTAAAATGAATTCACAATTGCTTTGAAGGGTATAAAAACGAACAAGTGTTTGATTTGTGTGATTGTCTTTTGAGTACGTATCCTCTCCCCTTGCGCTTCGTGCGATCTAGGGTGCAAGAGAAACACTCAAAATACATTTTATTGCTTTAAAACACTTCATTTTGGGCTTAAAAAAAATTAAACATCTTTGATAGCGGCGAGGGTGTGGTGAGGCCTTTCGTACGTTCTCTTTCTTTGTGCCATGTCAGTCGATCCCGAGTTGATTGCTTCTCTTTACCATTTATCTTAGAGGGCCTGCCTGGGAAAAATTACTCCACCCAAGGGGCTGACTCCATAGAGGTAACCTCCTAAGCCAGAGTATTCCGAAAAGTAAGGATATAAATAGGGGTTGGATTTAAATTCCATAATCCCATTGGTTGGCTTTCCCAGGTAAAGGAAGTAGGATCGAAAGGGACTCTTGCCATGTGCAGGTCCAGCTCTCTGAATGGAAAGTCACCCTAGAGCCATGGCCTGCTAATTTTAATCCTTAAATCTATTTTGTTGGACAGAGGCAGAACGTTGAGAGCCACTACCACCCTACGGTTTCTAGTAGAGATGGAAATAGCATGCATGGGAGTTTCATGGGTGTTGATGCTTGGTGCCCCAGATTAGCGTTAATAGGCGAGTGGAGGGGCCTGATGGGGTCAAGCATCTAACCATCCACTAGGATGGCCATTTGGACTTACA
Organism: Sequoia sempervirens; assembly: GCA_007258455.2. Taxonomy (NCBI): domain Eukaryota; kingdom Viridiplantae; phylum Streptophyta; class Pinopsida; order Cupressales; family Cupressaceae; genus Sequoia; species Sequoia sempervirens. The sequence goes on along the minus strand of VDFB02047230.1, from coordinate 405,645,634 downwards.
ATCCCGTGGGAATCAACAAATATAGTCTACATCATAGGGCTTGTTCATGCTGTTGAAACCAGGAGTGTATTCAAAGCAATTTTACCAAGCTCGGCTTATTCCATGGTTCCTCAAATTTCAAAGCCTCTTCAGGACTATTATCATTGACTCAAATCCATATATTCCTTTCCCTGTAGGATTCACATTACGTGAGGTTCCTAAGCATTGGATTATATCTCAGATTTGTCTTCTTGGCAGGTAAACAATAGGAAAACCCTTGCCTTAGAAGTTCATTGAATTTCCATAAAATATCTTGTGGGGTTAAAAGAAATTAAGACATTGGTACATCTTAGTTTGAAACTTTAATCAAAGAGAGTGTTTTTGGTAAAATAAATCCATTAAGCAAAGACTAAGCAAAATGAACTTTCATGTGTGTTGAAGACTCCAAATCCCAAAAGCACAAATCATTGATTGGAAATCCAAAATGTTCAAATCATTCCTTGGTTAACAAAGGTCTTTAGGAAGCATATGCATTCTCTTCAATACCTAGGTCTTGGAAAATACAAAGTGGTCTTTTTTAGGTTCATCTAGGGATCAAAACAAATCAAACCTCTTTCATCCATCTTTCAAAACATCCAAACATTCATCTCACAAGTCATCTTTTGAAAAACCTTGAAATCATCCTTGAAATGCTAGGCTTTATGACAAAATCAAGCAATCATTCAAACTCATTGAGATCAAGTCCTTGAAAACATTTATCAAAACACCTTTGGCTAGGAGTGTGTGAATGCATCCTTTTGCATATCTTTAGTCAAAGTCATCCAAATCATCTTGTCTAGCTTAGTGTATGTAGATGAATCCTTCTCATATACTTAGTGAAACAATCACCTTCTTTGGGTAGGTGTGGGTAGATGCATCCTTCTCCTCACACTTATACAAATCATCATCTTTTGAACACAACTATCCTTTAGATCATTATCAAACATCTTAGGGTCTTTTTGTTCAAAATCCAAAATCAAAATCCAAATCAAGATCAAGGACAAAATCTCAAAATCCAAAACATCAAACCAATCAAAAATCCAAAGTCCTAGCACTTCATTCAAGATTTATCAAAAGCCAAAAACAACACCCATAAACATCCATAACATCCATCTTTGAACATCACCATCATATCATCATCACGTTTGATCCTAAAAGGCATCCTAAAAACTTTCACTTTGGGACATAAAATAGAGATTAAATCCAAGGAATCAAGAGATTCATCTCCCATATTTCCGAAGATTGATCTTTGTTTTATGGTTCAAATGAGATCTCAATACAAGAAGAGTATGGAAGCCCACAAAGAAACTCCCGCTTCAAGTGACCTTAGCCAAACAAACGCAAAAATGAATCTCGCAGAATCAAGCAATCCATTGGTCCCCTCATCATCACAAAACCCACAAGAAGAAAATCAAGGGGAGGACCTCACCTTTGGAATATCTCGCGAAGAAATAGCTGAAATGCTCCAAAATCCGGATAACCATAGAATCATCAACGTCATGATGAGACTCAACCCTTCGTTGTACATGCTTGAACTAGCAAAGCAAGGGGCCAAGTTGCCTTCGGATTTTGATGTGAGCACCATAGTAGAGACATCTTTTCCGCCAATCTCATCCACCATCCCCATTTCATCTACACCTCCATCCCAAAACGTCACGCAAAACATTCCAAAAATCATGACATCGATTGCTCCAACTCAACCAAATGTCAACAAGGGAAACACATTTCTCAATGAACTTCAATCACATCCCCTTGTGAATAACCAAAACTTGGATGCAAACGCCACAGTGGAACAAAAAATCCTCCATAATCCATTACACCAAAATGTTCCTCTCACTTTACATTATGACCTATCATCGACACCATTTCATGGAGCACCACAAACACCTCTTCTCATGAATTCACAAGAGGAGGGAGACATATTCGGAGCAGGGGGCATTTTCAACACCACAAAACTCTTGCAGGGATTCACCCCCCTTACATTTCCACCTCCCCCACCTTCACCATGGTCATCAACACCACTCCTTGGTTTAGGGCTTCCCCCTCT
>VDFB02047230.1:405351004-405635482 GCA_007258455.2 Sequoia sempervirens | reverse complement strand
GTGTATGATCTTAAAGTCCTCAAAAATCAGAAAATCCAAAAACATCAAAACATATCAAAATCCAAAAACAGGTCAAAAAGTCATTCAAAAATCCAAAAACAAGGTCGTCTTGTCGAACTACGTCGTCTCTAAGCTTGAACGTAGGCAAGGTTGATCTTTGATCATCCCCTGAGACATTTAGGTCAGTCCTATAGGAGTCCGTCATAATAAACTGACATCTCATCACGTATATCATCATCTGTAAATTGGTCAAGTCGTCAGTCGAACTACGTGGTCTCTACGTGTATAACGTAGGCAAGGCTAATCTATCGATAAGCCCCCGAGGCCCCTAGGATAGGTCTTTAGGTTAGTATCTTGGTCAAAATCTCAGAAAATCCCAAAAACATTGGAAAATCAAAAATTAAAACATTTGTAAAACCTCGAAAAAATACCAAAAAACAGCCTCAAAACATTGCAAAATTCCAAAAACATCCAAATATTTGAAAAAATCCATCCGCCTCATCTCGCTTACACCCGCAATAAACACCATTCATAATAAACTGATCGTCGTCCTCAACCTTTGGTGAAACAGTTAGAAACAAGTCTAGCAGGTTAAAAGTAGAACTCAAAAGCATCAAGTCTTAAGTCTAGGATAGTGAGTAAACAAATTGGTCATCTCTTCATATCGGTAACACCATCATCTGAATTTGTCCCATATCAATCATCTCTCATAAACGAAATGACGTGCCGCCATCCACTAACATGTCCTAGGATGAATCCTTCCTACAATGGGCATTATCTTTTGGCAATAAGTTTCGCTTATCATCCTTAGAAAACACATCCTTTTCCGTTAGCGGTATTGAAGAGCATTAGTCTGTTTATTTACTTGGTCTTTATCTTTTGACTTATCTTATTTGCACTCATTCCAAGGACGTCTCGATGATATCCCAAAATAGAGGATTTAGAGAAATAGGAATGGGGCAATGATCATTATCTTTTGTTTGCTGTGCTTGTTGGACGTTCTTGTAAAATAACTTGGCGAATACTTGCTTTGTTAGATATGTATGGAGGAGGTTTCAGATAGCTTGTTGACTATTGCATTGATTGGTTATACCTTTCCGTGTTTTGGTCCGAGATGTTTGAGACTTCTAAAGTGCATCCTAGCAAGGTTTCCATATGCCAGGTGTGAACAAGAATACTCCTATCTGTTTGTCGAGTCAAAGTCCATCACACTAAGTACAACGCCATCCTGGTCCTTTATACCTTGATGCATCGTACTTAGGCATGTTATCAAAAATAAAGTAAGTGACCCTTTGAAAATCCCAATCCTTGATAAGCAAATCATCCATCTATCATCATCATATCATCTCTAATAAAGTCTCGACCAATCATGGACTTGTTGGATCCTCTTGTCATCATCTCATTCCCGCACTAACATCATGCATCTGTCATGCATCCATCATGCATCCATCCTGCATCTGCAAACCATCAATATACTGCATACCACATATCATTCATATCATACATCATAGGAAACATCGATCATTTCACATGCATTGCATATCATCATCATAATATAGATCTGTTAGTCTAAGCATTTCATAAATCATCCGTTGCATAATCACAGCATATCACATCATCCATCTCATCCATCTCATATCATATCATCATTTAATTTGTTTAGAATAATATAGATTTGTTATTCTAAGCATCTTGAAATCATCTTTGCATCGTCATCCATAACCATCCATTTTGAACCTCTTTATCGGAGATGACCCTCAAATCGAATCTTTTCGCTCGATCTCTCGAGGGGGCAATGATGTACTTCTTTTTGGCGGGGCATCCGAAAAATCATGAAATTTTTTAAATTTCGATTGCGGAAAAGTTATTCTTTGAACCAACGCAACAAGTACATTGCTTCAAAGAGGGGCAAAATGTAGACATGCAAAATTCACATTATGCATTCGATCGGATTCAGTCAAATTAGGTCTCACATTAGGCAAATTCATCACTTTAAACCATTCATTAAATAATCTCATTTATCAAATAAACATTATCATTCAACCTTCATCTTGCATCATTCACTTAATTAAATAAATCAGGACTTCATTTAAATCAAATTCTAAATCATATTTCATCCTTTTCTGATTTAAATAAATCAGAAATTTAAGTCTTGAAGGTCAAATCACCTAATCAGCATTTAATCAGCATGATCATCATCTAATCCTAATCTAATGTTAATCCCATCCCACTTGCATTATCTAGATCTAGCCACTTGCACAATAAATCAATTTTATTAATTTATTAAAACCTCATTTTCCCTCAACATGACAAGTCAAACAGGGCATTTATTGCTCTTCTTTCTTGTCCCCCTCTCAAAATTTATTGCAAATTTGAATTCAAAATTTCCCCCTCTTGGGCACTCTTCCCAAATCTTGCACACACATCAACTAATCACATGATGACAAGTGTCCTCAACTCATTGGCTTGTTTTTGATCCCACATTGGTCCCTCTTCAACACTTGGCATTTTGAAAATCTTTAAATAGGTGCATCATCCTCAAGCAAATCCTTCACAATTTCATGCAAGGTTACTCTCTTCATTTGAGATTTGATCTTGTTCATCATTTCACTCCACCATCTTCATAGCATTTTCAATTTGAGCTTTGATCAAGGATTGGGAAAGGGTCACTAGCACATGTGACACCAATCCAACTATGGAATAGGTAATTTGTGATTGCTTTCATGATGCTTGTAGCTTTCTTTCATCCTTTTGTTACATGTTTTAAGCACTTTGCAAGGTATTCCATAGGGGTGTTCTTGAAGGATTTGTAGGTGCTAACCCTTGTTTGAGCTTAGTGTTTGCAAATTTTTAAAGGCACCTACACATTCGAATAATCAATTTTCTATAAATTGATCTGGTCTTCATCATTCCAATCTCTCTTGAAATCATATATCTCTCTCGAAATCTTATGACTTTTTAGAGCACCTATCTTGAATCTTCGATGTTTTACTAAATCACTATCATAGGTTATACTTGCACGAACTCTTGAAAATCTGAGGGCAATTGTACTACAAGAACAAAATGGAGAAGGGCAATCGAGATGAACCATGGAAATACGTACAAATTTGGTGAGATTGTTCAAGTTTTATTTACGTTTTTACTTTCCTTTGTTCTTTGTTGCTTAACATTAGATTGCATTTAGATTTGCATTGCATGGTTGCTATTAATCTTTTCTTTCTGCACTTTCTAGATGTTACATTTGGTGAACCTGATGTGAAGACACCATCTTCGTGTATCCGTAGACTTTCATTTTGATTTTTGCAGATTTTTCATATGGAATGACGCATCAGCTTGACGAAACGCCGCAATTGACATTTGAAGACACATCAGTTTGACGAAGCGATGCAATTGACTTTTTGAACCGCATCTGACACCAGAAACGATGCATCTGAAAAATTCTTACGCATCTGCAAATTCCTGAACCGCAACTGACTGGTAAAATACCAAGAACGCAATTGCAGATAACATCGATGCATCTGACTGGTAAAACAACGACGCAATTGACTGGTATGTTCCTTTTGTTTCTATTTTTAGAAATCTGAAAATTTCAATTGATTTGTGTGTTACTAATATTGGATTTTCACCGTGTGGGCTTTTTGTTTTTGGAGTTAACGAGTTTTTGCAGGATGATTGACAAAGACAATATTGAGGACTACTAATGAATCTTTCTGCAGAACGCATGTCGAAGACCTTAGTTAAATTTTTGAAACAAATTGTTTGGTAGTGTAACAAATCTTTCATTTGGATTAAAATTAACAAGTGTCTACTGTGTTTGGTGTGAAAGCACAACTATTCAATTACCCTCACGATATGGTACATTGAAGTATCATCTCCCATTGCACATCCGTGCGATCTTGGGTGTAAGAGAAATAGTCACCAACTCTAGAACTTGGGTCTGTTCTAGTGGGAAAAAGTACTCACCCCAAGACGACTCAAACTGGTAGCACCCTAAACCTGAGGGACTTCTAGCCGGTATATAAAAGTGGATTCTTGGGGAAAGCCCAAGAATCAAGCGTATGGTTCTGAGGAGATGGATCCGAAAGGGGACTCTCACCACATGGATCATGCCCTACGAATGGAATGCCCGTATTAAATACCTTTTGTTTTAGAGACCAACCATTTTTGGTCATTGCTCGGTATAATGCAGGGTACAGTATCATGCCCGAAGACACTCACTACTGATCCCCTTGAGTAGAGGTAGCAGTTCTTGGGAGGTCATTTCCCAAGAATCCAAAATTGGTGTGCTTGAATGACATTAATGAGTCGTGGAGGGGAGCCAATGACACCAAATTTCTAAGCTATCCACTCTCGAGAAGGAAAGGTATTTATCACCAATCTGGGGTATTTCGGTGGGCTATACCAAGTATACAAACCCTTGGCCTTTTGGCCTATTAGGATTGTACATTTTTGTTGTCAAAATACACGTTCTTTGAGTCCAAATCAAACTGAAAACACTTTGTCTTATGATTGTCCTTGTTTTCCAGAATTTGATCACGGAAAACAAAGTCAGTTTTAAATCTCAAATCACTTAAAATACATAGAGAGTCACAACTGTTCACCAGAAAGTTGCAATTGATTTTAGAGTCGAATCTATTTAACTTTGAGTCACATCTGTCATTTTTAGTCGCATCTGTTTAGCGTAGAGTCACATCTGCTAGATTAGCTCGCAATTGCTTTGCAAAAGGCCACATATGTTATATTCTGAGTCGCATCTGTTAGAAGGTTAACCGCATCTGTCAGAGTCAGAAATTAAACTTTATTAGGGACACACAATTGATCATCAGAAAGCTGCAACTGTGAATTTTAACTGCAACTGGTAAACTTAACTGCATGTGTGAAAAATCTTGCGATGCATTTTCTTGATTAGAAAACCAGAATTCACACTCACTGTCCAGTCAACACGGTTATATAGTCTTTCAGTGGGCATCCCACAAGCAGACTTTGAATGGAAATAGGAAACAATTTTGCTCAATTTTTGTATCCTTTAGGTTCATATAGTTGTTACCATAGTTGTCCTAATTCAGAGTTTGGTCTCATCTTAGAATACATTTTTCCTTTAGAGTAAACTTCTAGGAGGGTCATTTTTACAAACTTTAGGATAGGTCCACCATCTACACTCTAGAAAAATCATAGTGTCAACGAAATCTGTCATTGAACCTAGTCTTATCATTTTATCCTTTGTCCTACAGAGAGTCCTCCTAGCTCATTAGTCTAGTTAGGAAACTCAACTTGTCTTTTGTCCTCATCCTACATTGGTTCCTTGACTTAACTAAATTGACGCCTTGGTTAGACTTTAGGTAGTTGGTCCCTTTGTCTTGGGTTTATAGAATTGATTACTTTAGAGCCTTGCTTAGACTTTGCATCTTTAGATTTTAGGCTAGTGTCATCCTAGAACATTCCTTATTTTGCATCCAGAAAATCCCAAAAACATAGACTAGAGTCATATTGTCCATAGACGTAGTTTCACATTCCTTGCATACTGAGCTAATCTTACATGGTTGAAACTAGGTCTAAGAGAAGAGAGAGAGAGAAAAGATGTTGAACCCAAATGAATTCATTAATCCATTTTCGTCAAGACCTCACAAGACTCTATTAGACAAATTCACTACTAGAAACACTCAAGGTCACATTACAACAGAAGACATAGAGGCTGTCACACAGGACCCTGAGTTTTCCTCTTTCGTAGATGAGTACCTAGCAAACGATCGTCAACGATACTTAGCCAAATTGCTAGCTGAAGGTGCTACCTTACCTACAGGATTCGATATCAGCACCTTACAAACTTAACCTACACAAGGGACAAATACAATGACTGCTAGTACTACTATACCTCAGGTCAGCACAACTATGCCATCTGGTACACCTACACAAAGTACAATAGTCCATACGTCTCCATTTGGTACATCCGGCATGACATCAGAATTTAATTTCACTGTAGGAGGATCATCATCCACTCCCTCTGGTCCTCTTGTTGGGAGTAAAAGACCTAAAACGTCAGCCTCTACACCATATGTCGGTGTCACAAGTACAATATCCCAGTCAATGGCCATACCTAATGCCAGTGTCACAAGCACCATACCACAATCGATGACCATACCTAGTGCTCAAGTCACTAGTATTATACCACGGACTACACAAATAGGAGGCATTCCCTCATTCCAATATGGCAATCAGAATCCATCTTCCCAGATCGACAGTCAGAATATATTCACATAGATTCCAAATCAGAATCTGTTCTCTTAGATGGGTAATCAGAACCCATTCTCCCAGATTCCAAGTCAACAACAATTTACATAGATTCTGAATCAGAACCCCTTTTCCCAGCACAATACCCGGAATCCGTTTACACAAATCCCAAGTCAACACCAATTTATGCAGATTTCGGACCAGAACACGTTTACCAACATTTCGAATCCAAACCCACCTCAAATACCAACGTTCAATTGAAACCCATCACGAGACTTTGGATTTCAGAATACTTATATGGATCCGCATAATCTGCCTAGCACATCCTTGACCCAAGTTGACATCTTACAAACACAAATGCATGCACTAAAAATGAAAATGGATAACATGTCGGTGTCAACTAAGAAATCCTTTTCAACAAAGGACATATGCCCGTTTCCCTTTGATAGATCATTGTATATGACCCCTTTCCCTCATGGATATGTCATACCGAATCTCCCTAAGTACAATGGAAAACGAAATCCAATAAAACATATCAGGGAATTTTCTACCATATGCATAGATGTCACCTATGACCCCACATATCTTATGAGACTATTTCCAAGAAGTCTTGTAGGAATTGCACTAGAGTGGTATTCAGGTCTAGACTCTGGCATCAGATCTTGGGGTGAACTGGTTGAGAAATTTGTGGAGCAATTCTCCTTCAACATAGACCACAAGATAAATATAGCAACCTTGTCTCACACAACACAAGATGAAGGTGAAACATTCATCGCTTTCTTCTAGAGATGGAGGACTATAGCTAGCCGGTGTCCTGTCGAGATACTTGAAAAACAAAAAGTTACTATGTTCCAAGAAAACCTTCATGCAAAACTAAGGAGTAACTTAAGGGTACATTGTTGTACATATTTTTTGGAACTAGTGGAAAAAGGGGTTATAATAGAAAAGGATCTCATTGAAAAAGGCAAACTTAAGACATCAACATCCAATAGAAATCTGATCGTACAAAACACCTCCACTGACAGAAACAGATTTTGGTCTCGCAACAAAAATGTCACCAATGATGGGGTAGTTGATGCTAAAATGCTACAAGCAGGACCACTCATCACATTACAAGTACCTCACACTTCTGCCATTGTACTTAATGTTGTCAATCAACCTCCTAACATCGTCCAAAATACTCAACGTCCACAACAACAAAGGAGGTTTCAAAAACGTGAGTTCACTCCGTTAGGGGAACCCATTGAGTATGTATTCAAACAACTATTACAACATAATCTTATACAGCTGCAGGAACCAAGACAATATGATCCAGGACAATTTAAACCAGTTGGTGGGATGATAATGCCTTTTGTGATTATCATAGAACTAAGGGACATAACCTACAAAATTGTCGACAACTGAAGAATATCATATAGGATCTTGTCAAAAGGAGAATAATTGAAGTAGGTGGACATAAACCAAAGTCATCAAACACTGATCATCAAGTCTTTTTTGATCCATTACATGACCATGGGAAAGGAATTGTTCCCAGTTCGAGTACTAAGACCAATATGTCAGCCAACTATGTGAGTATCAAGCATGATTATAATGGTGGAAAAATCATTCATCACCTTCATGTTGCTGATGAGAATATCAATACCATTACTATCAATACAAATCCCAAGTGCGCGGTCAATACTCGTCATACTAAGATTACTATCCAAGGCCCTCCATCGCAGCAAACACCACAACCTTCCAAGTTACAATATAACCTACTTGACCAGTTGCAGAAGACCCCAACCCAAATCTCAATCTTGGAACTGTTGTGTATTTCCCCTGAGCATCGATCTATTCTCGATAAGGCTTTACAGAACACCATGGTCCCTAATGACCTTGATGTCAATCATTTCCATGAAATGGTGGGCTATTTGACCAATAATCACCATGCCACATTTTCTGAACAAGACTATGCAACTGAAAAGACGAACCATAACGATCCTTTACATCTAGAAGTCCTTGTTGATGATATCAAAGTTAGATGAGTTTTGGTAGATGGCGGAGCAGGGTTAAATCTATTCACTTTAAAATTGATTAAGGCATTAGGTTTCTCAGAAGCATGCATAGACACAACTAAAAGTATTGTCATTAAAGCTTATGATGATGAGGAATGAAAATCAAAGGGGGTGGTAACACTTCCTATCAAAATTGGTCCTACAGTAATGGAGACAAATTTCCAGGTCTTGGATCTCACCCTTCCTTATAACCTTCTGCTAGGTAGACCATGGATTCATGCCATGAAGGCAGTCCCTTCCACGTATCATCCGTGTCTTAAATTCCCTTACAATGGCACAAAAATAACTATAGATGGTGACCCAGATCCATTCCAATATTGCACCAATCTAAAAGAGATCCCCTAATGCCAAGCGCCAGTAAACCAAGAGGCTTCATCATCCAATCCATCTTCCTATGTTGATCCATCCACACTCACTCGAACATCTATTTTACCCTCAATTCCTATCACTCCTAGGGTTGAGATCCAAGACAAGGGTTGTGGAGAGTATTACATGACGACATCTTATTGTATTAGCCATTTGATTCCTCCTAAGTCATACGATTTACCTACATCAGATAGGGGACAATCTATGGTCACTATACATGTTCCTCCTACAACAACTTTCATTAAATGGGGAGAATTAAGCAAAGAGGCCTTAGATACAGAAGATGTCACTTCTTGGTTGTACAAGGAAGATAATGAAGAACCTCTCTCACTTGCTCACATTCCTACAGATCTATATGGAAAGGGTTTCACAATCATGCAGAGCAAGGGATATGATGGACAGAGTGGTTTAGGCTTAAACCAAGACAAGAGGATTGAACCAATATTTGTTTCTTAATGGACAAAAGGCGTGGGGCTAGGGTTTCAACAGATTCAGATTTGTGTTCCTAGTACCACATCACCCTTACTTGAGGAAGTAAGTGCTTCAAAAGATATTAAGACATCTCATGAACCATTGGACCAATATCACTGTGACTCCCCTGACTCCAATGACTATGAGTGGGATTCCCTATCCTCTACCTCTTCCATTGACCTTAACAAGTTATTTGGAGAACTTGACTTAATGTTAAAATCCTCACCAAATCCATTGAATTCTTGTCCACCAAAGAAAATGACAAAGGAGGAGTGGTTTAAACACTACTATTGGGAATCACTTGATCCTACCTATTGGCAACTTGATACACCTGTTTCAAATAATCAAACCTTGGCATTAGGCCCACCTATCAATCCACCTAGACCTAAACCTAAGAGAAAACAAGACTTAGTACAAGACTTTTGTGACCATATGAATAACTCAGTCCTTACCTTGACCCCATTAAACTTTGATAACTACGATGATGACATGCCCTTAGTTTATCCCCAACTCATTGATTGGGACCAACAAGACACACCCGTCTTAGACATTTTTGAGAGCGACGAAGCAATTGTTGTGTTCCTAGGATTACGAGAAGGCATACCTAACGGTGATCACAAGGCTGGTTTTACCATTGACTTGGACAACAAAGCATATTTTGGGGAATCTGGTCAAACCTCCAGTCACAAAAATGAGAAAAGGAATAAACAAGATAAAAAGGACAAGTCTCTAGGTGAAAATTGAAAGGCACCTTTAGACAATGAAAAAGCATAAAGAAAGGATGCATCCAAAGGTGAAAACCTCTCTGAGGCACCTAAGGATGGAGGTTTGAACATTCTCCCCATTGCACAGGAAAAGTCACCCATGCTCATTGAAGAATCAGTAGAAGTCAACATAGGCACAAAAGAGAATCCTCAACTGGTTTATTTTGTAGCGTCATTGACAACAGAAGAGTAGCCAGAGTTCCACAACTTCTTTGCACAGAGATAGATAAATTTTGCTTGGTCATATGTAGACATGCCTAGTTTGGATCCAGAACTTGTTCTGCATCACTTTCCCTTACAACCAGGTGCCAAACCAGTGAAACAAAAATTGAGAAAAATGCACCCACAAATTGCTTTATTAGTCAAGGCAGAACTCAAGAAACACTCAGACGTTGGTTTCATTAGATCTATCAACTATGCATATTGGATTTCCAATCTTGTACCAGTCACTAAACCAATTGGGGGCATCCACATCTGCACTGATTTTAGAGATCTCAACAAATCTTGTCCTAAGGATGACTTCCCTTTGCCTAACATAGACATGATAGTTGACATGATAGCAGGATATGAGATGTTGTCCCTTATGGACAGATTTTCAGGATATAATCAGATCAGAATTGCAACTGAAGACCAACCTAAGACAACTTTCACTTGTCCTTGGGGTACGTATTGTTGGAATGTTATGCCCTTTGGACTCAAGAATGTTGGAGCAACCTATCAACGTGCCATGACCACTATCTTTCATGATCTAGTACACACTCTTATGGAGGATTATGTCAATGAACTTAATGTTAAATATAAGACAAGGGAAGAACATTTACAGGTTTTAGACAAGATATTTCAAAGACTGGAGAAGTATAAGGTGCGACTCAATCCCAAGAAGTGTGTGTTTGGAGTGAAGTCAGGAAAGCTGTTAGGCTATATCATTTCCAGACGAGGCATTGAAGTGGATCCATCCAAAGTAAAAGCAATCATAGGCATGCCTCCACCCACTAATCTCAGTCAACTAAGGACACTACAAGGAAGGCTGCAATCCATCAGAAGATTTATAGTGCAGTTAGCAGATAAGACATCCTTTTCAACATCTACTTAAGAAAGGGGTATCGTTTGCATGGACAGTTAGGTGTGGAGAGGCTTTTCAACTGATTAAGGAATATTTATTCACACCACCAATATTAATGCCACCTGTTGAAGGAATACCATTGATTCTTTATATTACAGCAACCCATTCATCAATCAGAGCATTGCTTGCACAGAATGACGATGAAGGTCATGAAAGGGTAGTCTATTATATCAGTCAGACTTTGGTAGTTTATGAGCTCAACTATAGTACCATTGAACATGCATGTCTTGTATTAGTATTTGCTACCCAAAAACTAAGGCATTATATGCTAAACCACCAAACAATGTTGATTGCTAAAATAGATCCTCTAAAATATCTTCTCAGCAAGGCAACATTAATAGGGCGACTAGCCAAATGGGTTATGATACTTAGTGAGTATGATATCCAGTATGTAGAAAGAAAGGCTATTAAAGGATAGGTCATTGCTGATTAGTTAGCTAATGCACCAATACAGGAAAATCACCCATTAGTTGCATACTTTCCTGATGAGTTTATATTTACAATTGACACAAACATAACATGGAAACTGTACTTTGATGGCTCACATACAACTCATGGCTCAGGGGCTAGTATACTATTTATCACACCACAAGGTGATTCCATCCCTAAGTCATTTAGGATTTCCTTTCCATGTACTAACAACATAGTAGAGTATGAAGCTCTAGTGACAGGGTTACGCATGGCAGTCAAGTGGAAAATTAAGAACCTATAGGTATGTGGCGATTCTCAACTGGTAATCAGACAGGTAAATGATGATTATGAGACTAAGGATGAGAAGCTTGCCCCCTACAAATGCATGGTTGATAGCTTTAAAGAGTACTTTGACAAGGTCAAATTTCATCAAATACCTCATGTTTTAAACAGGGCAGCAGACGTTATGGCTACAATTGCATCACTTCTCGACATTCCTAACAATGTGCCTAAGTTCGAGTTCTTGGTAGAACAACTAATGGTCCCATCCTATGATATCCCAGATTCAGAAATGGTGTGTGACATTGTTGGTCCTAATTCCCCATGGTACAAAGAAATATATGACTACCTTCATGCCGAAGTCATACCCACTGGCCTATCAAACAACCAACGTAGGACATTCCTTCGCAAGTCAGCCAGATACACCATCGTCAGAGACACCCTATATAGACATGACTTAGATAATACCCTACTGAGATGTCTTGATTCTACTAAAGCACAAGCAACCTTGCATAGGGTACATGAGGGTATATGTGGTTCCCATTCTAGCGGTCCTACCTTAGCCAAAAAGCTTATGAGACTGGGTTATTACTGGTCTACTATGGAAAAAGACTCATATGTCTTTGTGACGAAGTGTTGCCAATGCCAAGTTCATAGAGACTTGATACATGCGCCAACATAGGAGCTTCGTCCTATAACGTCATCGTGGCCCATTGCCCAATGGGGACTCGAACTCATAGGTAAGATCCACCCCACATCATCTAATGGACACAAATTCATTATCACTGCCACTGAGTATTTTATGAAGTGGATTGAAGCCATTCCTATGACATACATTACTGACACACAGATTTCTAAATTTATCCTGAATTATCTCATCTGTCGGTATGGTGTCCCTTAGTCCATAATTACCGATAATGGCCGCCCCTTTAAGAATCAAGAAGTTTGCCATCTATGTGATGAATTTCATATTCAACATCACTTTTCCACTCCATACTACCCACAAGGTAATGGCCAAGTAGAGGCATCTAACAAAACCATCATTAGAATCCTCAAGAAGACTATCAATGATGCTAGTCGTGACTGGAATTTATAGCTTAACCCTGCCTTATGGGCTTATCGTACAAGTATCTGTACTCCCACTGGTGCCACTCCCTATTCACTAGTATTTGGTTCTAAAGCTATTCTTCCTATTGAGGTCGAGATTCCTTCCCTAAGGGTATCCTTGAAAGGCCACATTGATGATGAAGAGTACTGAGTTTCGAGACTCCATGAGCTAGAATTCCTGGATGAGCGAAGACAGAAGGCACTAGACCATCTCCAAGCATATCAGAATCACCTTCGTTGTAGCTATAACAGGAAGGTCTTGAACAAAAACTTTGACATTGGTGACCTGGTTTTAATGGAGAACCCAAAGAATCAAGTAGAAAGAGACAAACCAGGAAAGTTTGAACCAAAATGGTTAGGACCTTATATTGTTATAGAAGCTTTTGGATCAGGAGCGTACCAACTCTCTACTCTTGAAGGGGAACCATTGTCCTCGCCAATCAATAGTCTGCATCTGAAAAAGTTCTACGCATAGCTTGTAAGAGCCTTGTCTTAATTAGCAAAAAAATACAAAAAAATCAGAAAATCACAAAAATCGTTACCAAGGTGAAAACCTGGCAAACATGCATCTTGGTAACACCAAAAAAAATTAGATAATCAAGAAAATAGTAAAGACAAATTATTCATCCAATAGTGAAAACCACTTCGGTGGTGCTTTGGATAGGTACCATGGTGAAAAACCTGGCAAACAGGCGCCATGTGTAGTTGACTCTGCTCCTTTGTCTACTATTATTCTAATCTACCTACCCTGTACATAGTCCACATCCTTGTGCGTACACTCTATCCTAGTATATACTACCTAACCCTGTACATATCACGAATCTTTCCCATCCATCACTTGTATATACCATTCGTAATAAGTGGTAG
The DNA here is from genome assembly GCA_007258455.2 of Sequoia sempervirens. Lineage (NCBI taxonomy): Eukaryota > Viridiplantae > Streptophyta > Pinopsida > Cupressales > Cupressaceae > Sequoia > Sequoia sempervirens. Next base: position 405,621,812 of record VDFB02047230.1, on the reverse strand, counting down.
TTTTTCCCATAACCTGGAACGATTGACATCAAGTGCATTTCATATCCCCCATTTTACCCTATTCATAATCAATTGGTCTTATACTCGACTGGGGGAAAAAACTTGATGCGTGTCATATTGATTCTTCCATTGGCTGTGTTGAAGACATAAAACCATAGAAAAATCCACAAACATCGCAAAATGACCTGAGAAAACACAAAAAATCAGAAAACTTAAAAAAAAAATAAAAAATCAAAACATGTCAAAAAATCCAAAAAAAAAATAGAGTCAAGGTCAGTCGCACTTATCAGTCTTTATCGTTTATCAAACTACGTTGCCTCTATGATTGGACGTAGGCAAGGACATCTGCCGATGTGCCCTCGAGGCATTAGGTTAGTCCATTTAGGTTAGTCTGTATAAAATCATGCTTCAATTCATATGTTTGTATGACAAGGTCATTGGTTGTGTCGAACTACAAGGTCTCTGCGTGTATAACATAGGCAAGGCCATCAATCGATGAGCCCCCGAGGCTGCACTAGGTCAGTCCATTAGGGTTCGTCGCATTCACTTTCACACACGTCTTCTATTTGTGGTGAGTCTTTTCAGTCAAAGTCAAGTCGAATTACAAGGTCTTTATGTGTATAACGTAGACAAGGCCATCAATTGATGAGCCCCCGAGGCTGCACTAGGTCAGTCCATTAGGGTTCGTCGCATTCACTTTCACACACATCTTCTATTTGTGGTAAGTCTTGTCAGTCAAAGTCAAGTCAAACTACGAGGTCTCTGCATGTATAACGTAGGCAAGGCCATCAATTGATGAGCCCCCGAGGCTACACTAGGTCAGTCCATTAGGTTTCATCGCATTCACTTTCACACACATCTTCTATTTGTGGTAAGTCTTGTCAGTCAAATTCAAGTCGAACTACGAGGTCTATACGTGTATAACGTAGGCAAGGCCATCAATCGATGAGCCCCCAAGGCTGCACTAGGTCAGTCCTTTAGGGTTTGTCATCACACACAATCAATTTTCCACACATCATATCATGTCATGCATCAATCTGGTGAACAAGTCAGCAATGTCTCTAAGTCAAATCAAACAACTTTCCAAATGAAACAATCAAAACAATCAACCTTTGTCTTATTTAGGATGAGTCCTTCCTGAGTATTGATACCAACAAAACAATCTATGTCTTATACAGGATGAGTCCTTCCTGCATAATCGACATGGTCAAACAATCAAACATAGCCTTACATAGGTTATCACATCAACGGCATCTGACTCAACGTCTTATACGATACATGTCTTTCTGAAACCAAGCTTTGTCATGCCTTATACAGATAGTCATAACATCGAAACCAGACTCAAAGTCTTATCTGGTATGTGTATCTCCTGAAATCAGGCTTTATCAATCAATCCTTTTGTCAATCAAAACAAATCAAACAAATAGATCAAGTTTTGGAAAATACTTTATTGGATTTTTGACTTTATGGCTTATTTATCTTATCATTTATCTTGAATTGATGACTAGGGATTATGTTACTAGCTTTCTCAAGGACGTCCCATGAAGGATTTAGAGAAGCAACGATGTATCAGAATTCTATTTTCTTTGACTGTTGTCTGTCAACTGTCTTTTAAATTTGATTTTGATTCATGTTACTAGTTTCCTCAAGGATGTCCCGTGAAGGATTTAGAGGAGCGATAACGTCTCATGACCTATCTTTTCTTTTGTTTGTTGTTTGTGGTTTATCTTGACAAAAAGACTGGGGCAACTTGTGCCCTTAGTATGAGTTAACGACAATCCTTGTCTACGATTGTCTGTTGTTAGCAAGTGGATGAACTTGCACACCTTAATCTATGTCATATCATGGTGTTTGTCTCCATTTGTATTAGTCCCACCTAATGATGATAAAGTGCAATACCTTTTGTGATACAACGAAACATCAAAGATTGCTAATACTAACTTCTATCGCATCTCTTTTGTTATTTCTCAATCTTTATTTCTGCACTAACAGTTCTTCTTTCTTGCATTATGATGGAGTCCTGTGACACACAACAATACAAGTCATCCTGCATACACATACATGTTAGAAAAATACATACATATAGGCATTTATCATATTTAGGAAATCATGACATAATAGACATTCATCATCATACAATACATATCATAAGCATTCCATGTACAAAACAAATGTAAATACATGCATCACATTACATTTGTATAGCATCACATGTAGCATGCATTGTACATATAACATCATATTGCATCTCATAATTATAAATTGCATACATCATATAGAATCAACATTATATCATTAGCTACATAAACATCATAAAATAGATATGATCATCCATCACATAGGCATATCATATAAACATCACATGTATAAATAAACGACTGCATAATCACTACATAGAAATGCATATCATGAGAATCGCCGCCAAAATAATATATATATATATCGCTCAATAGTGTCACATCACAATGTCATAATGTATCAATAATACATGGAAGCCCACAGGCTATAGAATCATAATACAATGTCTCGATGCATATTAATAAGTATCCTTATCCTAAACTGCCACTGCTATCGTGGCTAGAGTGCGTGGATGAATGATGTCGGGAACCCGATGACCTGTGAGCTGAGGGAGGCCTGTCATACGGACCTGCTCTGTGTCCACACCCTCTGTGCTAACTGTCCTAGTGTGGATCCTGGTCTGTGACCTACTGCTACACTCCTATGAGAAGCTGGGAGCCCGTCTCTCTGGAGGAACCTCTGCCTCATATATATCACAGTAATAAGTCTCCCTCTCCCCAGCTCTAACTAACTCCCTGGCAAAGGCAACTGATGGCCCAATACATAAAGCTCTGAGCTTTGTAAATCTTTGCTCAGTCTCCTATCTTTGATCTATGGCTTGATCCCTCTCCATCTGTAACACATCCCTCTCAGACATCAGGACTCTCATCTGCTCCTCCAAGGATGCAACCTGAGCACGTAATGTAGTGGTATCAGGATCAATTGCCCCTATGTCATCCTGCCTAACCCTTGGTACCCTATCCTCCTCCTCGTCCAACTCCAAAATCCAGTCCTGGATCTCTCTCTCATTATCATCATCCTCCTCATCGTCATCCTGATAGGCACCCAGCAAGCCTAGGGCATCAATCTCTACCTCCTCTCGCTCTGCCTCCTCCTCTGTAGGAACATCTGGAATGGCCTCCTCTCTGGGATGCTCCTCCTCTCTGCCAATCTCTACATGAACCTCCTCACCACCTCTGCCAATCTCCGACATGGACACATCCTCCTCTCCCTGTCTCTCCTCCTGAATTGGTGACAGTGGTGGCCCTCGTCCCCTCCATCCACGTCTCCCTCGCCGACCACCTCTACCATCATCTCCATCATCACCCCAGCCTCCTCTACCTCCCTGACCTCTACCTCTGCCACATCTGCCTCGTGGTCCTATCCCTTGTCACTCTACCAGCGCCGGCTAATCTGGATCTGTCAAGGGAATCGGCCTATGCACGACCCACCACTGATCACACTCCTCTATGGTACCTGGGTCTGTTGGACCATCTCTCCACCCCTAGGGAACTTCCTATAATGCATCGATGTCTGCCTCAACTATAGCCACTAGAATCTCTGGACCCCATAGGGGGACCTCTCGCGATGACCTCGCGAACTCAGCCCATCCTCTTGTAATGTCCTGTATCTCACCAAACTGCCATAGGACACGATCTGGAAAGTGACGCTCTATGATGTGGACATGTGACACTGTCTGCCCAATCAAGTACTGTATCTTTTAGCAAAAAGGTAGGTGTTCATCCTCATCAGACCAGTCTGCACATCCCAAGTATGGCCTCCATGTAAAGTGCACCATCATGTCTATGGCATGCCTGAAATATCATGTATCTCCTATGTGATGTTGCGTGTTCTTCCCCACATAACGGAAGGCGTAAGGGGCTCCATGCAGTACATCTACTGTCACTGGAGGCCAAAAGATCGCAATGTGTTCCCACACCCATACCATCAAGAGCGTGGTACCACAACTCATGGATTGTGCCTCTCGGTAGGCAATATCATGTAAGTGAAAGTATAACATACCAAGGAGACAGGGACCCCATGCATATACCTCACATCTCTCTAACATCCCTATTAGCATCTCCCCCCACCCCATGAGAAAACCATGACCTCAACGGTCAGGAAGTACTATCCCACCTATCAGTGTGCATAATAGACAGTCCAACTGCCTATACCTCTGCACTAACACATGCCACCTGATCTCATAATGGTCAAACTCTAGCTGTCTGACGTCTACGTGCAGGTAATATCGGCAAATCTCGACAATACCCCTCTAGGTATCATAGCTCACATGTGTGCCTCTGATCGGAAGTCTGAGGATCCTGTACACATCCTCCAACGTAACTGTAGCCTCTCCAATAGGTACGTGAAAGGATGATGTTTCTGACTGCCACCACTCGCACAATGCTGTAAGTAAACCCCGATTCACCCAAATCTAGGGCATGTCTGTAATGTGTAGCAGACCTAAGTGCCATAGAAACTGTCGCTCTGCACTCTGCAAGTTGTCTCTAAATCAAAAAGTCGTCGGTCTCGACTCTCACGTGTATACACTATCCAACACGACCTACAATGGCATTATACATGCCTCATGTCAGCATCAAACATCTATCCTAATGCAAAATGACTAAATTAACTGTTATTCAAATGCATCGTTATTTTGCAAATGCATCATTCTTTAACACTTGTGTCGTTATTTTACATATGCGGTGCATAAAAATCAAATGCGTCATTTAATTACACATATGCGTCACTATTGGTCAAATGTGTCACTTTACACTGCATATGCATGCATAATCACAAATGCATCGGCGAAAATAATTACTATGTGCAAGTGTGTAAGTAAAATGCAAATGCGTCGAATTAAATGCACATGCGTCAAAGAAAATGCAACTGCGGTGAAAAATAAAAAAATGCGGTTAACCAAATTACAAATGCGGTGAACCACACTAAATCTACGCTAGCCTATCTACGTGTTATTGCATATGCATTGATCCGCATGCAAATGCATTGTTTGCGCATTCACATGCGGCGTTTTAATAAAATGACACATACTAAAAATTCAAATTAAATGCCTAAAAATACGCGCAAATTAAAAAAAATTCCAAAGTCAAGTTTGAGGTACATACCAGGAGGTCCGCATTGGCTGGCCGCCTGAAGGTCTGGATCCTGTATGCGCAATGGTGGGTGTTCAGAACTAGAGACATCGTCGCTGTGGGTGCAGAGCAAAATCTCAATTCTAAAGCTGGGTGGGTGAAAATGACTTGGTTTTTACCCCAATTTCTATATATACCTAGGGTTTTGGTGGCATTTTTTTTCTACTGGCCACGTCAACTTCCAACTTTAATCGACTCGTACCCATCCCTACCACTTCCAACTTCAATTCCGTCAACTCCACTGCATTTCTGGCTATTCAATGGAATAATCGGAATCATTTCCAAATTGTTTTGACTTTTTCGAAAATTTGTCAATTTTCCCGAGGGGGCATAGCTTCACCTATTTTACACTGGGGCATTATTGGGGCATATTTCTTATTGATTTTTTTTGACACAACGCCGAAATGACATTGTATCAAAGAGGGGCAAATGTAGACACTGGAATTTGGTCTAAGCCTGCGACTTCAATATTCTTCATAATTCGTATTCTTCATGGTCATGATTAAATAATGTCCATTATTTAATTATTCTCTATAGTCTATTAATTCTTCTATTAATTAAATAATCTTAATTATTTAATTAATTCACACTTTTCTTTATTCTATCTGATTAATTAAATAAACTCTTTTTATTTAATTATGTTACTAATTAACTAATTAACCTTATCCTTCTTGTCAAATTAAATAAATTCTTATTTAATTTACCTCTATCATACTTCAACTATAATTAAATAAATCCTTTTATTTATTTAATTATTCATTTAATCCCTTCGTCGCTTAATTAAATAAATCTTATTCTTCAAATATCAAATCTTGAATTAAATGAATTATTTAATTCATGAATTCTATTTTAACGCATTCCTCTATATTTAGATAATTGTGTGATTTATCTAAGTATTCACATTTACTCGACTCAAAGATCTATTCAAATCGCTTAGTTAACTCTTGATTTAATGTTTGAGTGGCATTCTTGAGTAATCTCTTCATCATATCATTCAAACATCCAGTGCTAACTCAATTGCGTGTACATGCATATTAATTAAATACTCCTATTTAATTAGTTAAACCTTGTGTGTGCATTCGAACAAGAGTTGCTTTAATCCATCTTCATCTTTGTCATGCAAAGATAATTCTTTTGTTTTCGAATACCAAACTTGAAGATTAAATCATTTATTTAATCTTTAATTCTATTTCTAATTTATATCACTCATGTCATTACTAACTGTTATCAGAATGCATGACTAATCAGTCAATCTCAACCGTTTGTTGATCTTTCAATCCTGGCTTGTCATTCAAATAATCAATTTTCTATAAATTGATCTGGTCTTCATCATTCCAATCTCTCTCAAAATCATATATCTCTCTCGAAATATTATGACTATTAGAGCAATTATCTTGAATCTTCGATGTTTTGCTAAATCACTATCATAGGCTATACTTGCACGAACTCTTGAAAATCTGAGGGAAATTATACTACAATGGCAAAATGGAGAAGGGAAATCGAGATGAATCATGGAAATACGTACAAATTTGGTGAGATTGTTCAAGTTTTATTTATGTTTTTACTTTCCTTTGTTCTTTGTTGCTTAGCATTAGATTGCATTTAGATTTGCATTGCATGCTTGCTTTTGATCTTTCTGCACTTTCTTGGCATTACAACATCCATATTATAACACTCTGTTGTTATCTATGGCCTCATTTGCATGCATATAAAAATATTATCTTCTCTAAATTCTAGGTTTACATCCTCATATACATGTATACACTAGGTTTAATTATCGTTTACATCCATACTATACCATCACTTTTTCTACACCTAGGTTTAGATTATCATTTACATCCAACCTATATTATCATTTTTTCTACATCCTAGGTTTGTATCCTTTGATACATCTATTTTATACCATTATTTTATCTACATCCTAGGTTTACATCCTCGTATTCATCCACATCCATACAATTATTTTACCTTTCAAAAACCAACATATAAGTGATCCTATAATTATCATTTTGTATTCATAATATACCATAATTTTATCCAAATCCTAAGTTTGCACCATCACTATCCATATGATAGAATCATCTTGAACAAAATCTCTATTTACATACATACCATAACATCATCTTGTATTTCTAATATCACATCACATTTTCCTATCAACATTATAGGTTCAACACCATCATTTACTTTTATATTATAACTTCATCTTGTCTAACTCTTAGGATTAGACCATAACTTACATTTGTATCATACATAAAATAGTGGCATAGTTCTTAGAAGAAATTTTGGTGCATCACCTTAGTAAGCTTAGTTTTCATTTTAAGTTTCTTTTATTCTTTTCTTAAAGTGGAAGTAGTAGTTTAGGCAATTTAGGTGATTACCAGAGGAACCAACCCTCTTTGGAGGCTGACTTCAACTCACCAAAGCCCATACACCTTGAGAATTCATCCCATATTTCATTGCATTATTGATTAAAGAACTTGGAAAGGGTACAAATTCAAGTGATAATAATTTTTGGCATGCTTGGTGGGACTGGAAGTTAGTTTTCAATTCATTGTAATCTCCATTCCATTGTTGTTTTGATATTGTAAAGCAATGTTTCTAGCCTAAAATATGTGCTATGATAAATACCTAGTGACTCTAGAGGCGTGGTTTTGAAGGAATCAGTGCAAAAGTAATTTAGAATTATTCTCCTACTTGTAGCTCTCTACCTAGAAGAATAGATAGAAAAAATAGAAAGAGTGAAAATCCAGAAATGAGAGCACTTTCAACACCCCCTCCTAGTAAGCATTTTCAATATATTTTCATTAATCAAACTCCTTTGATTCCTATGGTTGCACCTAGGAATCCACCGTTTGTGCCTTTCAATAGTGGTAGTCCACTCAACTCACAATAACATGATGATATCCATATGGTTGCATTAAAGATCATTCCATTATTTAATTGATAAAATCAAATTGCCCTCATTGAACATATTAGAGATGTGGCTTCACTACGTGTAGTCCACAATATGACAACAAAGAATGTTTCTATCAACTCCTAGCTACCTCTTTAAGAGGTAAAGAGTTACAATGGTTTAGAGGCTTGGTAATGAATTTCATCACCACTTGAGATCAGTTGGGTGATGTTTTGTACAAGCAATTTGAAGAAAAATCAAACCACCTTTGACTAGTAGAACAATAAACAAATATAAAAAGAGCTCCACATGAGCATATGGCAAATTTTAATTTTTATTTCTAGAAGACATGGGATAGGATTCCTCAAATGGTAAGGCCTTTTGTTAAATATGCATTTTTATATTATTTAAGGGCTTTGAATAGTGATATATGAGTCATGATACAATCCATGGGTGGGAGAACTCTCCCAAATGTATATGAGATTTTCATAAGAGAAAAAAATAGCCTTATACAGGTTGGTAAGATCACACCAAGGCCTCCAATGCTAATTTTTCCTAAGGTGCAACTACCTAACCCTTGAAAAATACCTCCTATAGATGTTGTATCTATTGCACCAACCTTAGATTACCGAGAATCAACCCAAGATTTTTTCTAGCTCATTCTCAAGAACTCCAAGAGATAAAGGGTCTATTACAAACCTCTGGAAATGAGCTAGTAAACATTAAGAAGAAAAAAATAGAATTTAAAACCTTCGAAAGTTTCTTATCAAATCTCACATCAACCCAATTAGACTAATAGGCCTCCCTACCAAGTTGATCCTCCAAGCCAAAGGAGAAATTTCAATGCTAGATCATATCAACCCTACAATCAAAACACCACCAACACTTTTAGACAAATTGTACCAATCTAAAATAACATGGTACAATATTATGAATGGTGCTTTCCATGGAATTAACCCCGTAATCAGGTCACATACCCCAATAGAATATTAAATCGTACAAAATAACATTGCTATTCAACAAGATGTAGCACAAGAAACTCATGAACAACATAGCCTCATCCTAAGCATGGTAACCATGATGTCACTCTCATGAATTGGAAAGGTGAAGAGTTTTGTGGGGTAAACCATCCACAAGGACAAAATCAGTCTTCCCACTCCATGGTAGCTAACATAAGAGCTAAAAAGAGGGTTGTTGACATGGGACATCAAGTTGATAAGGGGAAAACCAAGTTTTTAAAAGTCTCCAAGGTATTATTGGTCTATCATCTTCTCATAATGTTTAAATTCGACCAAGAGGTCAAGTTGTGGCAAGCAAAGATTAACTAGGAACCCAACCTCAACCATTGTAGCCTCAAGAGAGACATTGTTGTTCCTAAAGGATAAAAAAGGATAGTGTAGTTACATTCAATATTTTAGAACACATGAAACAAAAAATATTAATATGTCAATGTGAGATTCATTGTCCATTCCTAGGCAAAAGGATCTCTTGCAAGTTGCCTTGTCAAACTTGAATGTGGCACATGAGCCTTCTAAGGATCAACACAATGTACTTACTAATACACCCCAAGAACCCCAAGTAAAGTTTGAATTAACAAGCCAAAGAGGAAAAGCCACCACCTTTATATGTCTCTTTGATAATTGGAAAGAATTTAGTTCATAACTATATGATAGACTCATGCTAGTAGTTTAATTGTGCCAAAATAGATTGTGGATAATTTGGGTATTAAGAGTCTTAAGAATTTTAGACATTTGGTTTCAAATAATATAATTTATTTTATTCAATTGCTCACCAAGTGTAAAATATTTTTTGTTGACTAAATACTTAAATGACAAGAGGGCTGGTTGGATAACCAAAGTAATGGAATATGATGTGGAAGTTAGTGAAAAAGTTGGTAAGGGTTAAGGGGCTATGTGGACAACTAGCTGGTGGTTTAGAAAGTGATAATGAAAAACAAAAAGAGATTGCACTTGTATCTAGTGGAGATTACCAAACTATTGTACCTTTAAATCATACAAGTTGGACACATGAAATGGTTCATTATCTTCAAATAGGTGAGTACCCCAAGAGACTAAACAGTGCCAAGAGAAGGTATTTCAGACTACAAGCAATTCATTATTCTCTTTTAAGTGGCATCTTGTTTAGAAAATACTTTAATGGTGTCATATTAATATGTATTAAACTGAATAGAATGACAAGATATTGGAAGAATTTCATGATGCAACTTAGTAGGAGGACATTTTGCTCCAAGAACAACAACCCTTAAGATTAAGAGGGAAGGTTATTATTGGTCAAACTTGTTTAAAGATGCACATACATGGGTAAGAAAATGAAGCAAGTGTGTCATGTCTGTAGGAAAACAAAAGTTGGCAACCTTACCTTTACATCCAATACAAGTAGAATAACATTTCATAAGTAGGTTGTTAACTAAATATTAATTATTGGGGCTATTAATCCACCCTCCAATTCAAGGAATAAATGAGTATTAACAACAACAAACTATTTCATTGAGTGGAGTGAGGATATTGCATTGGAAGAGGTAAATGAAAGTGTGATCCTAAACTTTTATGAAGACTTGGTCACAAGATTTGATGTCCCTAATTCAATTATATTAGATAATGCATTGGATTTTATAGGGATAAAATTGATTCTATTAGAGTTTCCAATAAACTCAATAAAACCAAGATCACCTGCAAAACTTGGATTAGCCTTCTACAAGGAGAAAATCAAACATGCAAGAGCAATTTCAATAAAATGATGCAAATAATATTATTAGGGACAATGAATTATATAAGATAACTTGCTTTTATAGATCAAGATGAAAAATCCTAAAAGGAAAACCTAATTTGGACCTAAGTAAACTTAATAAAGTGTAATTAAATATTTAATTACACCAAAAATCCCCCTTAAGTGCAACTTAGGGAGAATAAAAAAGCATGAAAATAATGTAAGGATGGATGCATGAAAGCATGAATGGATCCCAACTACAAGGCCATGTTAGGTACCCATATACATATGCAATGCAAAAGAAATATCATAAATGGGGAAAAAGAGAAAACCCAGTGGGACAAAACTCCTCCCCAAAAAGAGAATGCAAGATTCAAGTGATGAAAGATGGAGGACTCCATGAGACCCCCCAAGTACACCATCCATCACATAGATACATTAGAAAATCCCCCCATAAGAGGTAAAAAGATGATGAAAGAATCTAAAAGCTATGTGTATCTCAATGCCAATATCGAATTGCGACTAAAATTGATCCATAGTAGTAAGTGCCATGAAGATTTTGGAACATTAGCCATAAGATGAATGGCCCTCAAAATGAGATGTGACCTAATGAGAATCTGATGTGATTCAGGATCATTAACCATAGGCTCTCAACTTGAGGCATGAACTGATGTGAACCAAAATGTGTCAAGTTATGAGCAAGATTGTGGCCAAAAGAAACTATAAAATCCATATACAACTCATGTGAGTTGTCATCAAAACCAAGATGGGATCAAAGTGCATGCCATGCAACTACACTCTAACCAATTATTATGAAAGCAACCCCTAGATGGAACTTCATTGAAGTTCATTTATTACAATACCCCAAGATTGTAAAAAGAGAACATATAACACATGTAGAAATCAAAGAGAAAATGCAAACCTAATGCATGAAAACATGAAAGAGTGCATGCATGAATCAATGTTCGCATCTACCTCCATGAATAAAAAATTAACCTTAGATTTGTGTAGAGGATGGAGTCAGCTTTTCGACAATATAAAGTTTTCAAAAAATGGACACTGTATGTTCAAGTTATAATTTTTTGAAAAAATGGGTAAATTTTGCTAGCTGACAATCAATGGACACAACCCTTCTAATTTGATTTCTAAAAAAATTACTCATTGCATGCAAAAAATAATGGATACCCAAAAAATATTTGATGTTTCCAACAAAACCCAAAAGAGTTTTGAATCCAAAAAGCATAACATGCAATTTGGTAAAAAAAGTAAACTTCACCTATAGGGAAAATAGCTATGTGGGCTATTTTGATAGCCATTTCTGTTAAATTTAGTGATCAGATAAGTGCACAAAAAATTAATTCAAAATCAGACACAGTAACACAGCATATACCCTGGGAAAACCCTCCTCTTGAGGGAGAAAAACCCAGCAACAAAGATCTCTCTTATATATATTAAAAGGCAACAATTCTCTTTACAATGAAGCCAATATCAAGGCTAAACTTGCAGCACTTGTGCAATATATAGAGACTGATAACGAACTGCACTTGAAGTAAAACAATTCTGACTTCTAAAGAATTCGCACTGCTCTTGAGAAGAATCCACACAGCTCTTAGAAGAATTCGCTCTAGTTAAATATGGATATTCGAACTTGCTTGAGAATCGATCTGAATGAATAATGAAATGAATGAAGTAACCAACAGTGATCTCTTTTTATAGCTGTCGATAGGGAAAATCTCCAATGGATGTGACCTTTCAAGATGCAATGTCGGCTTCATATGCAAAGACGTCTTCTTTAAAAAATCACGCCTTTTTAAAGAAGTCGGCTAATAAATAAAAATTTCTCTTTAACAAATAAAAATGATTATGCCATTTAATGTTTATCTTCTTTATAGCAAATCGAAATTACTCTTAATTCGTGCCTTTTGAGATCATTATCTAATTTCTTCAAGGATATCGCTGGAAGTTGCATCGAAGCTGCTTGAACATTAACACTCCCTCTCAGCTGAGGAGCACACTTCCAGATGCTCAAGACATATCACCTCATCGTGATGTCAGATATTGCCTCAACACGATATCAACCATAATGGCTACAACCATGCTATGGTGAGCAAAGGAATATCACCTCAACGTGATATTGGATATCGCCTCAACGCGAAATCTACCATAATGGCTACAACCATACTATGGTAAAAGATAGATATCACCTCAACGTGATATAGGATATCGCCTCAACACGATATCTTCCATAATGGATACAACCATACTATGGTAAGAGATAAATATCACCTCAACGTGATATTGGATATCGCCTCAACACGATATCTACCATAATGGCTACAACCATACTATGGTAAGAGATAAATATCACCTCAACGTGATATTGGATATCGCCTCAACACGATATCTACCATAATGGCTACAACCATACTATGGTAAAAGATAGAATGGCTCACTGATACTGAGACTCTTTCTCAGTTAAGGCTGGATTCTCCACCATACCAAGCTTATCTCGAAAGTATACAAACTTTATCCTGGAGAGAGGCTTGGTGAGAATATCTATCGTCTCCTCATCAGTGCTGATGTACTTCAACTATACAGCCTTTCGCAGTACCATATCTCTGATGTAGTGGTACTTGATCTCAACATGCTTTGTTCTGTCATGAAACACAGGATTGATTGAAGGCTTCACGCAACTCTGATTATCACAATGAATGATAGTAGGCTCCATTGATTGTCCAAACAATCCTGCAAGGAGCTTACGAAGCCACACTACTTCCCGAGCTACCATACAAGATACAATATACTTTGCCTCTGCTATACTCAATGCCACAGATGACTGCTTCCTGCTGCACCAGGATATCATAGCAGATCCCAACCTAAAGAATATCTCAATCCATATCCAACTGTGCCACTCAAGTATCTCAGGATATGCTTTGTTGCAACAAGATTACCATCTTCTTCAGGTTCAGCAGACTCCCTCTGAATCTTCAAGCACATGCATCAATCTTTCGACCTCTTCATCCAAGATTGCCTGCAACATTTTGACTTAGATAAAAGTTTTCCAATGCACACTTCTGGTACTGTAGAGAGTTCAGGATAGTCCTCCTTGACCTCTTCCCAGATTACTCTATTCTGAATAGGTTTGCAGAGCTACCAATGACAAAATCCAGAAGACAATCTTGAGCAATTCTGATCTCAGCAACTGAAGGGATCCTCTAAGGGTTTAGCACATAGCCTTTCAATACAACAATCTTCACTTCTTCTTAGTGAGTTACAAAACTCCCTCTTGATCTTTGCTTCAGAGATTGCAAAGAAGACTTCTAGAAGTGAACTCCCTCTAGCCACCAGCTCAGTCCCATGGCTGCTAGTTGTGACTTCATGCTTGATCATTTCTTTGGTTGGCATGACTTCCTCATAAGATGCCTCAATCTTTTCATTGCTAAGCAATCTCTCATCACTTTCCTGCTTCTAGCTGTTCACAAAGCATTTAGAGAGAGATTACTAACAGTTTATGACTATCCAAAGAAATATCAAGACTAGAATCATACAAGGTTTACTATCTCAGGTTATAGCATGAACACATAAGAATTTATAAATAATTAAAACAAATAAATATATCAAAGAATCATAATGAAGGAATAAAGAACTTATCTTTATATGATTTTGATATAACTCTTTTCTTCCAACTTTTACTCCTCTCAACAAAAGACAATTTGAACAACTGCAAATTCCTTGAATGCGTTATGCAATTAGCAAGTAGAACCAACTCTCTCCAAGAGTCATGGCTCTAATCACAGTTCATGCATTAGAGAATGATATCAATGTGATCAACCTATCACAACGAAAATGCAATTCTCTTTTCCATCTCAATGTCACACTCAGAGATTTACATAATTAGCATGAAACAATAATTTCAAAGGATCTTTATGCTAGAGAATACAATTCAAGAGAAACCACTATCTCTCTTTAATTACAAGATCCAAATAAAATATATAACTTAACAAACAAAGAATACTTATCTCTTTAAATATTCTAAAGGATGCAAGATATGTTGCTTTTCAGCACACAACCTTTACGGCTTGAACACAGGCCCATGACTTAGAATAGAAATTCCCTAGAATCCTTCTGAGGAGAAAACTTATTCAAATCCGCAAATGAAGCATGTTGATTAGGCCTGGTTGGGCAATCCTTTGCATAGTGACCAAACTCGTCACAACGAAAGCATTGGACTTTGGAGAGGTCCCACTTCTTCTTGAATGCAGGAGCACCATCTGACCCCTTATCTCTATTCCTCTTAAAATATCTTTTCTTTCCTCCCTTTCCTTCCTTCTTCGAGGATTGAGCAGAAAGAACATGAATGTCTTCATTTGTAGAGCTTCGACCAATACCTCTCGCAGCCAACCTAGACTCCTCTTGAATGCAGTCCGCCCTCAAACGATCAAACTTGGGAAGTTTCGATCTTGCACTAATTCCTTGAATGAAAGACTCCCAAGATGAGGGAAGACCATTGAGGGCAAGCATGGTCAAATCCTTGTCATCAACAAAATGACCAATGGTAGAGAGCTGATCTCTCAATTCGGAAATCTTCATGAAGTAAATGATGATAGATTCTCCTTCTGCCATCTTCACATGATGGAGTTGTTGCTTCAATGAAAGAGCTTGACTTGTGTTGATGATTTCGTACATCTCCTCCAAAGTTTTGAACATCTCCCTTGCAGTCTTCAACTTGGAAACAATAGGGACGATGTGGTCTTTAACGGAGTCAACTAGCAACTTCTTTGCTTTGATATCTTTCTTTTTCCATTGAACTTTTACTTCCTCATCTGCAGGCTCCGAAACTTTTCTCTCCACGAACTCAGCCAATTCACTTTCTTCCAAAGAGAGCATAATTTTGAACCTCCATGAGTATAGTTTGATGCTCCCTCAAGTCTATCTTCGATCTTCAATCCGTTCACCATCTTGAATGATGTAGAGATAGATCAAGAATTAGGACGAAGAGAAGAGAGTACCGCTGTATAGACAAATCTGATCATGATCTACTCAAACCCGCTCTAATACCATGTTAAATTTAGTGATCAGATAAGTGCACAAAAAATTAATTCAAAATCAGACACAGTAACACAACATATACCCTGGGAAAACCCTCCTCTTGAGGGAGAAAAACCCAGCAACAAAGATCTCTCTTATATATATTAAAAGGAAACAATTCTCTTTACAATGAAGCCAATATCAAGGCTAATCTTGTAGCACTTGTGCAATATATAGAGACTGATAACAAACTACAGTTGAAGTAAAACAATTCTGACTTCTAAAGAATTCGCACTGCTCTTGAGAAGAATCCACACAACTCTTAGAAGAATTCGCTCTAGTTAAATATGGATATTCGAACTTGCTTGAGAATCGATCTGAATGAATAATGAAATGAATGAAGTAACCAACAGTGATCTCTTTTTATAGCTGTCGATAGGGAAAATCTCCAATGGATGTGACCTTTCAAGATGCAATGTCGGCTTCATATGCAAAGACGTCTTCTTTAAAAAATCACGCCTTTTTAAAGAAGTCGGCTAATAAATAAAAACGTCTCTTTAACAAATAAAAATGATTATGCCATTTAATGTTTATCTTCTTTATAGCAAATCGAAATTACTCTTAATTCGTGCCTTTTGAGATCATTATCTAATTTCTTCAAGGATATCGCTGGAAATTGCATCGAAGCTGCTTGAACATTAACACTCCCTCTTAGCTGAGGAGCACACTTCCAGATGCTCAAGACATATCACCTCATCGTGATGTCAGATATTGCCTCAACATAATATCAACCATAATGGCTACAACCATGCTATGGTGAGCAAAGGAATATCACCTCAACGTGATATTGGATATTGCCTCAACGCGATATCTACCATAATGGCTACAACTATACTATGGTAAAAGATAGATATCACCTCAACGTGATATAGGATATCGCCTCAACACGATATCTTCCATAATGGCTACAACCATACTATGGTAAGAGATAAATATCACCTCAACGTGATATTGGATATCGCCTCAACACGATATCTACCATAATGGCTACAACCATACTATGGTAAGAGATAAATATCACCTCAACGTGATATTGGGTATCGCCTCAACATGATATCTACCATAATGGCTACAACCATACTATGGTAAAAGATAGAATGGCTCACTGATACTGAGACTCTTTCTCAGTTAAGGCTGGATTCTCCACCATACCAAGCTTATCTCGAAAGTATACAAACTTTATCCTGGAGAGAGGCTTGGTGAGAATATCTGTCGTCTGCTCATCAGTGCTGATGTACTTCAACTATACAGCCTTTCGCAGTACCATATCTCTGATGTAGTGGTACTTGATCTCAACATCCTTCGTTCTGTCATGAAACACAGGATTGATTGAAGGCTTCATGCAACTCTGGTTATCACAATGAATGATAGTAGGCTCCATTGATTGTCCAAACAATCCTGCAAGGAGCTTACGAAGCCACACTACTTCCCGAGCTACCATACAAGCTGCAATATACTTTGCCTCTGTTATACTCAATGCCACAGATGACTGCTTCCTGCTGCACCAGGATATCATAGCAGATCCCAACCTAAAGAATATCTCAATCCATATCCAACTGTGCCACTCAAGTATCTCAGGATATTCTTTGTTGCAACAAGATTACCATCTTCTTCAGGTTCAGTAGACTCCCTCTGAATCTTCAAGCACATGCATCAATCTTTCGACCTCTTCATCCAAGATTGCCTGCAACATTTTGACTTAGATAAAAGTTTTCCAATGCACACTTCTGGTACTGTAGAGAGTTCAGGATAGTCCTCCTTGACCTCTTCCCAGATTACTCTATTCTGAATAGGTTTGTGGAGCTACCAATGACAAAATCTAGAAGACAATCTTGAGCAATTCTGATCTCAGCAACTGAAGGGATCCTCTAAGGGTTTAGCACATAGCCTTTCAATACAACAATCTTCACTTCTTCTCAGTGAGTTACAAAACTCCCTCTTGATCCTTTCTTCAGAGATTGCAAAGAAGACTTCTGGAAGTGAACTCCCTCTGGCCACCAGCTCAATCCCATGGCTGCTAGTTGTGACTTCATGCTTGATCATTTCTTTGGTTGGCATGACTTCCTCATAAGATGCCTCAATCTTTTCATTGCTAAGCAATCTCTCATCACTTTCTTGCTTCTAGCTGTTCACAAAGCATTTAGAGAGAGATTACTAACAGTTTATGACTATCCAAAGAAATATCAAGACTAGAATCATACAAGGTTTACTATCTCAGGTTATAGCATGAACACATAAGAATTTATAAATAATTAAAACAAATAAATATATCAAAGAATCATAATGAAGGAATAAAGAACTTATCTTTATATGATTTTGATATAACTCTTTTCTTCCAACTTTTACTCCTCTCAACAAAAGACAATTTGAACAACTGCAAATTCCTTGAATGCGTTATGCAATTAGCAAGTAGAACCAACTCTCTCCAAGAGTCATGGCTCTAATCACAGTTCATGCATTAGAGAATGATATTGATGTGATCAACCTATCACAACGAAAATGGAATTCTCTTTTCCATCTCAATGTCACACTCAGAGATTTACATAATTAGCATGAAACAATAATTTCAAAGGATCTTTATGCTAGAGAATACAATTCAAGAGAAACCACTATCTCTCTTTAATTACAAAATCCAAATAAAATATATAACTTAACAAACAAAGAATACTTATCTCTTTAAATATTCTAAAGGATGCAAGATATGCTGCTTTTCAGCACACAACCTTTATGGCTTGAACACAGGCCCATGACTTAGAATAGAAATTCCCTAGAATCCTTCTGAGGAGAAAACTTATTCAAATCCGCAAATGAAGCATGTTGATTAGGCCTGGTTGGGCAATCCTTTGCATAGTGACCAAACTCGTCACAACGAAAGCATTGGACTTTGGAGAGGTCCCCTTCTTCTTGAATGCAGGAGCACCATCTGACCCCTTATGTCTATTCCTCTAAAATATCTTTTCTTTCCTCCCTTTCCTTCCTTCTTCGAGGATTGAGCAGAAAGAACATGAATGTCTTCATTTGTAGAGCTTCGACCAATACCTCTCGCAGCCAACCTAGACTCCTCTTGAATGCAGTCCGCCCTCAAACAATCAAACTTGGGAAGTTTCGATCTTGTGCTAATTCCTTGAATGAAAGACTCCCAAGATGAGGGAAGACCATTGAGGGCAAGCATGGTCAAATCCTTGTCATCAACAAAATGACCAATGGTAGAGAGCTGATCTCTCAATTCGAAAATCTTCATGAAGTAAACGATGATAGATTCTCCTTCTGCCATCTTCACATGATGGAGTTGTTGCTTCAATGAAAGAGCTCGACTTGTGTTGTTGATTTCGTACATCTCCTCCAAAGTTTTGAACATCTCCCTTGCAGTCTTCAACTTGGAAACAATAGGGACGATGTGGTCTTTAATGGAGTCAACTAGCAACTTCTTTGCTTTGATATCTTTCTTTTTCCATTGAACTTTTACTTCCTCATCTGTAGGCTCCGAAACTTTGCTCTCCACGAACTCAGCCAATTCACTTTCTTCCAAAGAGAGCATAATTCTGAACCTCCATGAAGTATAGTTTGATGCTCCCTCAAGTCTATCTTCGATCTTCAATCCGTTCACCATCTTGAATGATGTAGAGATAGATCAAGAATTAGGACGAAGAGAAGAGAGTACCGCTGTATAGACAAATCTGATCATGATCTACTCAAACCCGCTCTAATACCATGTTAAATTTAGTGATCAGATAAGTGCACAGAAAATTAATACAAAATCAGACACAGTAACACAACATATACCCTGGGAAAACCCTCCTCTTGAGGGAGAAAAACCCAGCAACAAAGATCTCTCTTATATATATTAAAAGGCAACAATTCTCTTTACAATGAAGCCAATATCAAGGCTAAACTTGCAGCACTTGTGCAATATATAGAGACTAATAACAAACTGCACTTGAAGTAAAACAATTCTGACTTCTAAAGAATTCACACTGCTCTTGAGAAGAATCCACACAGCTCTTAGAAGAATTCGCTCTAGTTAAATATGGATATTCGAACTTGCTTGAGAATCGATCTGAATGAATAATGAAATGAATGAAGTAACCAACAGTGATCTCTTTTTATAGCTGTCAATAGGGAAAATCTCCAATGGATGTGACCTTTCAAGATGCAATGTCGGCTTCATATGCAAAGACGTCTTCTTTAAAAAATCACGCCTTTTTAAAGAAGTCGGCTAATAAATAAAAACGTCTCTTTAACAAATAAAAATGATTATGCCATTTAATGTTTATCTTCTTTATAGCAAATCGAAATTACTCTTAATTCGTGCCTTTTGAGATCATTATCTAATTTCTTCAAGGATATCGCTGGAAGTTGCATCGAAGCTGCTTGAACATTAACAATTTCTACAAGATCTGTTCACAATTTAAAAAATCTAGCAGATACCCAGATGGTATTTTGTGTTTTTGATCAAAACCCATAAATCATTTTTCTCAAAACATATGAAGCAAAAGATATTAGCCATTGTAGATACCTGCAAGCCTTTAAAGACACCCAAAAATTGTTCTTGGTCTAATTTATCCCGGATTCGAGAAGGGGCTTGCAAATGAAGGCTCTGATACCATGTTATAGTTTCCAATAAATTCAATAAAACCAAGATCACTTGCAAAACTTGGATTAGCCTTCTACAAGGAGAAAATCAAACATGCAAGAGCAATTTGCATAAAATGATGCAAATAATATTTTGGGGATAATGAATTACATAAGATAACTTTCTTTTATAGAAAAAGATGAAAAACCCTAAAAGGGAAACCTAATTAGGACCTAAGTAAACTTAATAAAGTGTAATTAAATATTTAATTACACCAAAAATTTTGACTATTAAGAATGACATACATTTGAATAATTCATCCAAGTGTTATCCTCAAGGCAATGGACACGATGAGTTCACAAATAAAAATCTAATTAGAATCATCAAAAGGACCATTGAGGATAACTAAATAATTTGGCATAGTAAGTTGAAATCAGCTTTATGGACTGATAAGATCACTCCTGAAAGGCCTACAGGGAACTCATCGTACATGCTTATGTATGGGAAAGAGGCAAGGATGCCTATCTTAGTTGAGTACTAGCACTAAGCCTTATGAAGGAGCTAGAAATGATTGAAGAAGAGCCAACAAAATTAGACTTGCTATGGAGTTAGAGAAGAAGAATGGAGTTAGAGAAGAAGAGAAGGCAAGCAATGCAAAGTTTGGAGTTCACCAAACACAAATGAAAATATCTTTTGACAAAAGAATAGTCCCAAGAATGTTAAAATAAGGACATGTATTATGCTCAAATGGGATGAGTTGAAGAGCAAGCCTAGAACCCACAATAAGTTTGATGCACAATGTAGAGTGGTCAAATTTTCACTACAAATTTTATGGGGGTTTATATTCTTCATCCATGTATTTATCAATGTGGAAGCATGGTTATGATGACAGGGCCTTTATGGAAAAATTTTAAATCAAGATTTGAGGTCCACATGTTTGCATCTAATTTGTTGGGTTTTAGCTAAGGTTTCCTGCCCAGTCATGTACCCTTTCTCTCTCCTATGACCTCTTTGGTTTTTGGATCACTTTCAAGGAACCTATCACATGTCCTATAAATTTATAAGGTTGGTAATGGTAGTGGAAGGAGTTGGACAACTGATTGAGAGCATCTAGGTGGATCAAGGAGCAAATATAGGGACACATAGTTGAAAGTCAACATCCATTCCCTTCATCGCCTAGCTATAACCTTTTGGAGAATTTATCAAAGGAGTCAAGCATTGAAAATCATTAATTACCTTTAATAATGTCTTATATTCTCTCCCATGTGGGGGATAGAGAAGATGATGCCTAAGCTCATTACAAGGGGGTTCTTGCATTTTTTGGAGGTGGCATTATAATTGAAGAAAGTTCCTTTCAGTAAAAAGATAACATTGTAACTCAAAAAGCTAGGGATCTTATCATTGGACATCAATGTAAATTTCATCTTGGAAGGAAATTTTAGTTCATTTTTTGACTATGTACTACTATAAGGACATCTTTTGAGTAATATAATTCAATCTTCTACCTTCAAAACTTGTTTTATTGTGTGTAATCTGGTAATTGATGTTATTTCTTTGATTCCATTGATTAATCCTTAAATTAATGTAGATTACCTTTGACACTTTTAAATGGAAAAGGCATATTTTGAGTAGGTTGTAATTTGCGTTAACATGTAAGCAACTTCTATTTGTGAAGAATGTTTATCTTTCTTCCTTCTAGGATTGTCACAAGCTTAACCTTTCTATGATACACTGGTACATGAGTATGTTAAAGTTTGAGTTGTGTGAACATATTTGAATCATTGGTCTTAAGTACATCAAAATAGTGACATAGTTCTTAGAAGCAATTTTGGTGCATCACCTCAATAAGCTTAGTTTTCATTTTAAGTTATTTACCTATCCTTTTTCTCAATAAAAACAATAGTTTAAGCTAATTTAGGTGATTACAAGCAGGGGAACTAACCCTCTTCGGAGGTTGACTTCACTCATTAAAGCCCACACTTTGAGAAGTCATCCCATGTTTCACTAGATTGTTGAGTAAAACACTTGGAAAGGGTGTAAATCCAACTGATAATAGTGCCAAGATCATGCTCTGATACCACTTGTAATGAATAACTTGCACAAAAAAGGAATATGATATGAACTAATCTACAAATAATTGATAATAGTCAATAATAATAAGCCACTTTAAGGGGGAAAACATCCAAATATCTCCAATGAGAATACAATTCACAATTTGATGATCAAAATAAGACTATCTCTTTATATATACCATACTTATGCCTAGGATATCACTTGGGTTGACTTAGCTAATCACATATAAACTTTAGGTTGATCTAAATAACTAAATAACAATATAATAATGATAATATGACTTAATTAAGAGTCATGGTAGCCACAAACTGACTACTCATAACCATGTGTATACTCTAAGATTAAGGACATAACATCTTGCTTAAGCTAAAATGTATAATCAATTCTCTAATACCCTAGATGCAATAAATAAATAAATAAATAAATAAAAATCATTCCCTAGTATTCTAATTATGGAAGTATTAAATTCCTTTCTATCAAATTTGTAGGTATTTTAATGTTTGATTTGCTCTCTTTGTTTCCCATAATGTGTGATTGCGACTTAGGGACGTGCAACTATACGTATTAAAACACAGTACCTAGTCTTTTTACATTATCGACAAAAAACAGATTTAGAATAACTTAATTAAAATCACTATGATTTTAGGAAACCATTACCTGATAGTGATAAAAATTTAACGTTTGACCTCGTGGACGCGGCTCTAACTGTCAATAGATTATTTTAATATTTACAACAGAATTTAGTAAGTTGAAATATTAGAAGCAGCAACGTTCTGATTTTTTAAACTACTCCTTCCATGGAATCTTAAGATCCTTATTATTTTTGGCAGCCTTTCCATCTTCAACTTCCTCAACGGCTTTAAAAAACTAGCCGTTTGAAAAACCCTTTTAACTCTCTTGGAGCCTCTATCTCCATTTACAACACTGCTACATCTTGATTTTTTTGTGCTCTGTAATTGTCTCCAAGCATTTCAAAGCTCTGTAAACCTAATTTTAATCTAGTTTCTGCGAAAATCTAAAATTTCTTATGGCTGATAACTGTACTAAGGAGATGGTTGCTTGTGAGTTAGCTGGTAATGGTGGTGGTGGTGCTGCTGCAGAGTCTCATGTGGTAGAGATTCCTGTGGATGAGGAGAAGCAGAGCGGCCTCCCCTGTTCTCCGGTAAAACAACCATTGGAAGAAATAGCAGATAGCAAGGGCCATCTGTTGCTGCTGAAGCTGTGGCAGAGAGAGGAGGAGCTCATAGCCCGCCACATGGAAGTAAAGGAGTCAAGAATTGATAGCATCAACAAGGAGGTCTTCCAACTTGTTTGTTGCTATTTTGCTTTCAACTGGATTGTTCTCACTCTGCTTTTCACAGCTGGCAGTACTTCCCACACTTGTACTAGATGGTGGATTCCTTGTAGTAGTTCTTTTATAACATCTGTGATTCTCATCTGTGCTATTTTGTATAAGATTGTGGTTAGGGGAAGAGTTCACATGGGGTTGCAGAAGGACAAGGCTAATTTGAGAAGTGTGAGCAGATGCATTCAAGAACTGAGAATGAAGGGTGTGAGCTTTGATCTGTCCAAAGAGCCTCAAAATGCCAAGAGAATGAAGAGCTCCAGTGTGGAAATCAGACTGAATCCTCTCAGATGGTGTTCTGAATTTTTTGTTCCCATTGCCTTGACTGTCATTTCAGGCCTTATCCTGTGCTCATCAAGATATATTGCTTGTAGTTAGGCTTTTGTTTGCCTGGTTTAACTGTTTTCTTACCCATTTCCTTATTTTCTGCCTGGGAGAAAGCCCTCAACCAGGCCAATTCTTGGATTGTTAAGGGGATTAGCTGCAGGACCAAAATCATGCCATCTAAAACAATGTTTCAACAACTGAATGTGTTGGCTACATGGTTGGCATTGGTCTGCAGTAACAAATCAGGGTGCTGACCACAGGTAAGGTAGAATTTCAGTTTGTATATAATTGACTATAGTTGCTGATCTTCGTCTTTTTGACAATGGATTTCAGGGTTGTATGGGAGAAACTTTAGCATGAACAGCATATAAATTTGGATCTTCTTGTCCTGGGTAAGTAGTAAACTCTTATGGAAGTAAGATAAAATTTCAATTTGGACATGAATGATTATAATTGCTGATCTTTTTGTCTTTTGATAATGGGTTTCAGGGTTGTATGGCAGAAACTATAGCATGCACAACATACAATTTTAGAGGCTCTCTTCTTGCGTAAGTAGTAAACTCTCATGGAAGTAAAGTATAATTTCAGCTTAGACATAATTCATTATAGTTGCCGATCTTTGTCTTTTGACAATCGATTTCAGGGTTGTATGGGAGAAACTGTAGCATGCACAACATATAATTTTGGAGGTTCTCTTCTTGGGTAAGTAGTAAACTCTTATGGAAGTAAGGTAAAATTTCAGTTTAGACATGATTTATTATAATTACTTATCATTGTCAAAATTGACAATGGATTTCAGGGTTGTATAGGAAAAACTGTAGCATGCACAACATAAAAATTTGGAGGTTCTTTTCCTGGTTAAGTACAAAAGTTTGCAACATTAGTCACCATCTACTGAGTTTCTCGGAGTTTAGTCCCAAGTCTCATGGATGCTCATGGTCTAAAGTTTTTTAAGCTTACTCTGTTTTTAACCTTCTGACAGGCAAATGAAAGTATCCTATGTTTTGCAGCTTTACAGCAGGTCAGTAACTACTACAACGAGTGAAGTTTATAACTTCTCCAGACTCAATTTAAAGGTACCCACAAAAGCCTTATGCAAAAAAAGCTTTTAAAAGTATTCTAGCTTGGTAAGTGCTTGCTATGGATTGTATAGAATTTGTACTGATCAGGGACACCATCTGCTGCATGCAAATTTGTTTTCTGTTGTAAATGAAGAATCGACCTTTGTATGAACAAAAATGAGGAAAAAGAAGCTCATTCAATGTTAAAGAAAATCACATAAGCCAAGGAAAGAGTCATTGCCTTGACATTAGTAACTTCCATTGAAATAGGGTAGGTTATGCTTCTAGCGGAATCCTCTATGACAATACAGATGAAATGAGATATCAGACTGATTACATTTATATACCTGTATTTCGTATTTTTTGCTATATATATATGAAGTGCTCTGTAGACCTTAACAGAGCAACCGGAATGTCGCCATTTTTCTCATATGATCAATGCCAATGTTCTTTGCAGAACCAAAGGAGGAGTAGATGTGGGTCTTGATCAGTTTTTCAATCTCTTCTTATAGACAAAATGACTTGCAAAAACAACATCCAGGTCTGGTGAGGTAAGTGTTTTACTGAGATTAATGGAAATTTTTTATTACTGTCTTTGAATGGCTTAGCATAATATATTAGATGAAATAATTCTCTTCTCTTGCAGGATAATTGCAATATACAGCAATTACTATTTGACAACAGAGGAGAGAGGCCGTGCAAGGTCAACCGACATATACTAGGAGGAGACAGAGTTGAATCTCGGGGCACATCCATCTATCAATTCGATCTTACGGCGAGTGGAAAACAAGCAGGAGAAGAGACATTGTAGATCCCTATTTCCTGCCGGTTTGGCGGATCTGCAGATATGGCACAAAGAGCGGAGAGACGCACTTAAACATTAGTTAAGGCGCGGAGAATAGTGATTACGGAAGATTGATGTATCAAGTCCCTTTCTGACATCAGTTCAAACTGGTAATCTTGCTTGCTCTAGGGATTTAATTCCATAAATTTCCCTGATTTACCTGACTTCTTTTTCTTGAGCTATTAGGGGAGAGGATCCGTAGTTAAGCACCCTGACTCCCTGCTTTTCAAAATCTTACGCTTATTTGGCAAGTTCTCTGTGATGTCATATCAGCATGTTTTTTGTCAAGGTGTCCAAAAAGACCCTAAAAAAAGTGAGACCAATAGATGCGCTGATGTGGCATGACATGATTTGTTATTTTTTAAATCCAAGGAATACATTTCATTCAATTATGGGTAGTTCAACTAATTGGTCCAATATTATTAAAAATATTGGACATATTAAATCAACAAATGCTATAACGACTATTGGAACATGTTCAAATTGTGCATCCTCTCCCCTCTAATGAAGCTATGAAAATTTACAATATCATTCCTTAAGAGAAAAATTGAACAATTTATATGGTAGATGAGATTTCATGATTTGAAGAGTTTAAGAAACCATGCCTACCTTTTATGTATTGTGATACATGGGTGTGTAGTCTTGGGGTATCTATATCCTAGGTGTAGTAGTTATAGAGTGGCCTACGTATTATCACTACGGATTTGTCGGATGCCTATTAGGTCCTTCCCTAGCACATGTATAGCACCAAAGAAGGCCGATATGGACTCCCATGGGTGGAACTGGAGTGGGAAATTCAGTGATCTCGTTTAGCCGCCCTTTCTAAGCTCTATTCAATCCCCATATCCCACCTGAAACTAAGCACATGTTGTCATGTAACGTGAATTGTTCAAACACATTTTAATTGTTTATAAATTTAACAAGTCAAATAATAGATTGAAATATAGATTTTTGATGTAGCTAATCTCTCAAGCCTGCACTTCAAAAAATCTACAATATGCAGAATCTATCAAAAAAACACACAATCAAACTGAGATTTCCCCAAAAATAAAAGAATGAACAGCAAAGAGAAGTCTAGAACTCAGATATTATACAAATTTTAAAATATCAAAAGGTTTTTTTTTTCATTCCCTGTTAATAGGATATTTTTGGTGATATATATATATATGACAGCCCCCAAATCTTGTTGAAAACTGATTCCAAAATAACTCCCCCTAAAACCTACGTAACCCCCCCAGACTCTACCATTATTGTTTCATTAACTTATTTCCCCAAAACACCACAACTACCTCCTAATTTAACTCACCTACAAAACCCACTAAGACAGTTGTCAACCTGAAAACAACACAACAATTCAAACTTGAAAACTGAAGTAGACGTGCACCAGCCAGTCCTAGGAAGACTGAACTATCTTTCCAAAAAAAATTGAATGAACCACGAGTGGTAATTTAATGCTCTGCATCATCCTCCCCTTGTCTTGAAAAGCTTAAACATTCCTGTCCTATATCTGATTCAAAAGTTTGTTCAACTTGGCTATACTTCAACAAATAAGCTTTTGAGACCCAAGAGTTGTAAGAATCAAGAAGCCCTTTCCACTTAACAAAATATTGCTTGTAAGATCTGGATCGGGTAGCCACCAATTTGGTATCTATCACTCGTTCAATCTACTCTCTTTTATTCTTTGGTAGGTGTTTGGCCCAATTGTCATTTTCCTTCTTATTTGACTCAATTTCTTCCTGATCATCACCATTTCCAATTGAGTGTGAATATAAGTCAGCAACATTAAAGATGGGACAAATGTCCAAATCTTCAGGCAATTCAATTTGGTAGGCATTTTCATTGATCCTCCTTATGATTTTGCAAGGTCCTATTTTCTTCGGCTTCAACTTATTGTAGGCACCTTGGGGGTACCTTTCTTTGCGTAGATGTACCATAACGATTTCTCCTACTTGAAATACTTTTTTCTTTTGATGTTGATCAGCTTTTTCCTTATATTGTTCATTCATGGACTGCAATTTGAGCCTAACTTGTTGTTGTATCTCTTTAACATTCTCCAAAAAATTTGTAGCTTCTTGATTATTTTGTTGGCTTATAGGTAAGTCAACTAAGTCTACAACTCCTTTAGGATTAGAACCATATACAATTTGAAAAGGAGACTTACCTATTGATCGACTTAGACTGGAATTATAGGAAAATTCAGCTTGAGGAATCAGCAAATCCCGTTGTCTAGGATGGTCTCTGACTAAACACCTCAATAGATTGCCTAGGCTTCTATTAACCACCTCTGTTTGACCATTAGTTTGGGGATGGTATGTTGAGCTGAATTGCAATCTGCTATCCATCTTCTTCCACAAGACCCTCCAAAAGTGACTTAAGAACTTTGTGTCCCTGTCACTTATTATTATTTTTGGAACACCATGCAACCTCACAACTTCTCTGAAAAACAAATGTGTCACTTGACTTGCATCATTAGTCTTCTTACATGGTATGAAATGGGCCATTTTGGAAAAATGGTCCACCACTACAAACACTAAATCATTGCCTCTTTGAGTTCTTGGAAGCCCCAAAACAAAATCCATTGAGATATCAATCTATGGCTCTTTAGGCACGGGTAAGGGCATGTATAAGCCTGTATTTTGGCTTCCTCCTTTTGCTATTTGACACACCCTACAAGCAACAACAAACTTGTTCACATCTCTTCTCATATTGGGCCAAAAGAACTTCTCGCTTACTAATCCCAAAGTTTTATCCCTTCCAAAATGCCCACCTAATCCATTGGAGTGCATCTCTCTTATGAGCCTTTCCCTTCATGAACTTGAGGGAATACAAAGTTGTGATCCCTTGAACAAAAATCCATCTAACAACATGTAGTCTTCAAATGGTTACATATGAGTATGGTTTGCACTGTTTAAAATGATCAAGATGCGGCTAAATTGAGGATCGTTTGCATACTCTTCCTTCATCTCTTCATAACCAACTAGGCCATGACTCATAACAACCAACAAATGACATCTTCTACTCAATGCATCAACCACTACATTGGTTTTTCCATTTTTGTGTTGAATAACAAAAGTATAGGCCTGCAAAAATGAAGCCCATTTAGCATGTTTGTGGGACAACTTACCTTGTGAGTTTATGTACTTCAAAGCTTGATTGTCAGTCATCAAAACAAACTCCTTATGTAAGAGATAGTGCCTCCAATATTTTAATGCTTTTACCACTGCATAAAATTCCCTATCATAGGTGGTGTATCTCTTTTTGGCCTCATTTAATTTCTCACTAAAGAAGGCAATTGGTTTTCCCTCTTGACTCAACACTTCACCAATAGCTACTCCTGAAGCATCAAATTCAACTGTAAAAAGTTTCTCAAAATTAGGTATGGCAAGGATAGGTGCTTCAATAACCTTTTTCTTGAGTTATTCAAAACTATGTTCAGTTGCCTTTGTCCAAGTAAAGACCTTCCCTTTTGTGCAATCAGTCAATGGTGCACTTATGCCACTGAAATTCCTGATGAATCTCTTATAAAAATTTAACAAACCATAGAAGCTTCTCACCTCAGTAATGCTTTGAGGAGTAAGCCATTCCAAACTAGCCTTGACCTTTTTTGGATCCATGCTCAATCCATCTGATGAAATAACATTTCCCAAAAATACCAGCTTATCCTTGCAAAATTCACTTTTTTCTTGGTTGATAAATAACCTTTCTACTCTGAGTATATCAAGTTACTATCTTCAAATGTTCTACATGCTCCTTCAAGGATTTACTAAAAATTAAGATATCATCAAAATAGACTATCACAAACTTCCCAATGTGCATTCTAAATACCTGGTTCATTGTTTGCATGAAGGTAGCTAGAGTGTTGGACAATCTGAATGGAATCACCAACCACTCAAATAATCCATCATGGGTTTTAAAGGCAGTCTTCCATTCATCACCTTCTCGAATCCGAATTTGATGATAACCACTTTTGAGGTCAATCTTGGAGAAGATTTTAGCACCTGACAGGCAATCCAGTAAGTCATCCATCCTGGGTAGTGGATATCGATACTTCATAGTAATTTTATTAATAACTCTCAAATCCATACATAATCTCCACTTTCCTCCTTTCTTAGGGGAGAGTAGAGCATGTGTAGCACATGGACTCATACTTTCTCTCACAAATCCCTTCTCCATTAATTATGTGATTTGTCTCCTCATTTCCTCATTCTCTAGAGGAGTCATTCTATAGGCTGCCTAATTTGGAAGTTTGGCACTAGGAATTAGATCAATTTGGCGAGTAATGCCTCTAGAGGTAGGTAGCCCAGCTGGTAGATCACTTGGTGTCAAGTCTGAATATTGTTGCAACAATTCCTGCATTTCCAAAGGAATTATTTGCTGATCTGATTTCTCTTTTCCTTTTGGGTACATCAAATAACATATATTTCCCTTAGATTCTCTTAAAAACTCCTTCCATCCTACTGCAAATAGTGTCAAAGTTGTTATTTCTACTGATCCTTCTTCCTTAAAAGGCTTCAAAATATGGAGTTTTCCTCTATGTTATATCTCGTAAGTATTTTCTTTACCATGATGGGTTACATCTCTATCATATAGCCATGGTCTACCCAATAACAAGTGACAAGCATCCATTGGTACCACATCACACAACACCTTATCTTCATATGGACCAATTTTGAATTCAACTAAGCAAGATTGGTTCACAAGCACACTATGATCCTTTTTTAACCAAGAAATCTTATAAGGATTTTGTTTTGGCATGCAAACAAGATTTAATTTTTGTACCATGTCTATACTTACCAAGTTATTGATTTGAATTCGCAAAGCATGCAGGCTACTGTTGTGGTTTGTTATTTGGATTGAGTGTGGGCTGAGCTGGTACCTGAGTAGGTTTAGGTGCATTTGAGCTTGAATTAGCAGGTGGAGGCATTATAGTAGGCTGCTGGGGCTGAGAAGGTGGTTGCATGCAATTGGTTGTCTAGGTAGGCCATTGTTGTCCTCCCCTCCATTGATTTGTTTGTTTCCAATTTCCTGGAGGTGGTTGCCAATGCCCTTGAAATTGCTGCAAATTCCCTTGAGGTTGCTGCCACTAGGATGGAGAGTTTTGATGAGTGGGTTAAGCATTTGGGGGGCTACTCCAAGGTTGTGGTTGATGTCCTCCATAGCTGGATGGATATGGGGGCTGCCATTGGTTTCCAGATGAATAGGAATTGAAATATGGCCCAACATAAGAGAGTGGATCTGGTGGCATACTTTGTCTTGGAGCCCAAGGCCTCCTTTGTGCAACATAGTAGACTTGGTCTTCTTCAATCTGGACTGGATTGAACTCAGGTGCAATCTATTTTCCTTCAATATTGGCTACCATCTTGCATTTGCAGTCCTTCTTTTTTCTACAATGGGGGAAATACTCTACCAACATTTCCTCTGCCTCCTCTTGCTTCTTCTTGGCCTGAAGTGTATCTAGCTAAGTAGCTAGATTGTTTATAATGTCTTGTTTTAAGTCTGCCAACAAATGAGTAATCTCCATTCTTGAAACTCCACCAGTAGTTGACATACCTATGGAAGATTGGTCAGCTCCCCCTTTCTTTGAAGCTTCCCTAGAGTAGTTCTGACATATTTTCTTGATATCCTTCCAAGGAACTTGGGAGATATCTCCTCCTCCCATCAGGTCCAAGGCATCGGTGCAACTGTCATTGATTCCTCTTAGGAAAAGAAATTTTTGTGAGTCTTCGTTGAGTGTATGGTGTGGAGATTTTTGTAGGAAAAATGAAAACATTGCAATATAATCCTTCAGGTTCTCATCTTCCTTTTGTTGCATCCTGAAAATGTCACCTCCTCTCATGTCACTACCCCTGCAATATTCCTTGTATTTCTCAAGGAATTTGGTCTTCATGTCTTCCCATGTTTCCACAGTATCTCTGCCTAGGCCCATGAACCATCTTAATGTAACTTGTTTCAGAGTGGTAGGAAATAACCTAAACCTATGGGCATTAGTGGTATAGTCATAACTCCTGTAGAGTATATCAAACTCAAACAAGAAGGTATCAGGGTCTTCTATAACAAGTCCATAAAACTTGGGGAGTGTTGAAGCAGGGATTTTTTTGATGTTGTCAACTTCATTCTGATGGGAAATGGGGAAAGGAAAAGCTGGTTGGTTAGGTTTGTTCCTATTTGCATCACCCATTCCTGCTTGATGTAGTTCCAAGGCAAAGGGGTTCTCAAGCTGATTTTGGTCTTTAGAGGATACTTTAGAGCTAGTCATATCAAGAAATGCATCAGCAAAGGGGTGTGGATCTTCTTCTTATTCTTCTCTTGGCAGGTTCTGATATTGAACTAGGTGGAATGAATTAGGATTGTTAGGAAGGAATCTCCCATAAGCATCCCTTATCCTTCCTTTATACATGCGGTATCACTCACTATCAGCCAACTCACACAAAGAATTGGTAAAGAATAAAGGGGCCCATTACTTTCTAAATGAGGGTATACTAAGAACAACTTCCAAAAACACTACAATAAGAAAAACTACCAATGACTCCAAAGAATTCCCTATTTTGACACCATCCTTGGCAATGGTGCCAAAAATGTCTGCCTCCTACAATGATTCAACAACTAGGCCTTTACAACTGCGATTCAGAGATTGGAAATCTAACCTGAATATACATTTCAATCATCATGAAGGTGCATTTAACTTGTCAACCCAAGGACGTGAACTTGAAATGGGTCAGCACAGTATGTACACTAGGAATCCAAAGTAGCCATTTTCATTCTACAACTAAGAAAGACACAATGCTAAAAGTAAATTTCTTAGAAAGGAATAACATAAATGCTAACCATCAATCATCAATTATACCAAGTTGAAATGCATGATAGAAATAAAAAATTGATCAAACAAACAAAACACTACTCTATCTGCTTTGGTTGCAAGAACAGTCACAAAATGAAATTCTAGTGGCTGCAGGAACAGTCAGTGCCAAATTTTTAACTAATTACTAAACAACAAGTAATACTAAACTAATACTAAACTAAAGGATGGATTACTCATCAAGTGGGCCCACTTGGATAAGTATCCTCTAAAAATAATGAGAACTCAGATGCTCGAACTCAAAACTTTATTTTATTCACTATTAATCATGAGTACAAAAGAGTAATATATATGGATTATTGAAAAATCAAGAATGCAATTACAATATCAAATAGCGTAACCTCCAGAAAAGGAGCATCAGATCCTTATTTATACTACCAACTAAATGAGGTACTCAACTCCACAAATTGGGAGGACTCCATTTAGGGAAAACATGTTCAGCTAAGCCAAGAGCACTTACTTCAAGCTAATTTATGAAAAACATGTTCAGCTAAGCCAAGAGCACTTACTTGAATGAAAACTATAATTTTTGAGTTGCTTTTCATCATCCAACTCCGTCTCCTCAATATCCAATCACAATTCACATCAATTTTGATTTCTTAGGAGTTAGATTTATTGAAATTTGACATGCTTGAGCTAGCACTGGTTCATAAATGGCGCTCATGCCACCTTTCTAATCAACTTGCAACATTAATGGCAGTTGTCTCTTTGATAATCTTATCAGTCATGTCAACCCATTGAAACATTATTTCATACTATTGAAGAGACTTTAACTATATTGTTAAAGATGCATGTTTTTCTCTTCGATATGTCCTTGATCATCTTTTAAAATGTCAAAGAGACATTTGAATTTCTCTCTTCAATTCTACAAGGTCTCTTTGATGGTTGCATATCATGTTCTTTCCTTTTGAAATTTTGACATATGAATGTCGATGAGACCGGTAAGCATCTCTCTTTGATAGGCTCATGTCTCCTCGACATACCCATGTTCCTTCCTTCAACAAAATTCCTTTCAATAACCTTTATGTGACTTCGAAATGTCGATGTGACCTGTGCTCGTCTCTCCTCGATGTCCCCTTAGTCTCATCGATAATGTATGTTCATAGCTACGCTAGAATGTCGAAGAGACTTTCAAAAAGGTCTGCTCGATGTTCACCTGTCTCTTTGATGTGTTATTGTTAGAATGTTGAGGAGACTTCTATCAATGTTTGTTTGATGTCTTCATGTCTCTCTGACATTTTTTTCTCACTTTCTCTTAAAGTGTCGAAGAGACTTCTTCATTTCTCTCTTTGACATACCAATGTCTCATTGCTATTTCTATTTGTCCATCCTGTTCTTGCCAGTGATTTACCATTTATTTTATAATAATCTCTCAATGTTCGAGAGATGTTTTTATGTTTCCTGAATGCACAATAATCCCATATTTTTAGAGTATCGTTGTGACTGTATCTTGTCAGTGAGACATGTTAAATTTTCTCTTTGATGCATCTGGGTCTCCTCGATATATTTCTCTTCAAGCTATTGGGGAGATATTTGAGGATGTCTCCTTGATATATGAGAGTCTCCTCGATATCTTTGTTTTCCTTGTATTGACTTTGTCGAGGAGACATTAGAGCAACTCTCTTCGATATTGTACTGTCTTGGTGACATACCTCATGCCATCGAGGGAGTGTTCTAAGGGAAGGATTTATTTTACAATGATAATGAAATGCTTTACTTTATGGGCTATGAACATGAGGGAATTTTGTGTTTATTATTCAAATATAGTAAAAATCAAGAGTGAGGGGTTTTATGATGGAGATGAAATGAAAAGGATATGTGAAAGCCAAGGTGGAAATTTTAGCTCCAACAAGTGGGTGCAATAAAATTACCCTCCAACCTTTTTAAGAATTCACATTGGAAAGGTGAAGGTATTCCTCCATTTCAATTCATGCACATTTTTTTTCATTCTTTCTTTGACCATGCTCACACTAGGTGGTTGAATATGGTTTCCATTTCCTAGGTTGTGATTTGAAAAATAATCCTAGAATATATGTTTCTTTTTCAACTTGTAGTTATACTTCATAGGTTCATGAAGGTAGTTTTAGTTTTTGAAAATTTTGGTTTCTAAAATTCATAGAAAATTGAATTTCCCATTAAGAACATACAAAAAAATTTATTTTGTGAGATGAAATATCTCATTGTTGAAATGTGGTTTCCTATTTTTTGGATGAATGTGTCATTGTTACTTCATTTTATCTGTCATGATCTTTTTGGATCATTTTGATAATACTACAATTGCAAACTAGATTTGGGAGTATTGAGTGGACACCTATTCATAATTCACTTGTGTGTTATTGGGACCATTGATTGACATAACCCTTTTGTGTTATTGCTTTAGTAGGATTTTAATGTATATGATTTTTTTTTTATCCATAAAATGCAACTAAGGTTGCATATATTGTATTAATATCAAAAGGAATAGTACATCAAAGTATAACACCAATTCTAGGCAGATAGGAGGAAAAGAATTACACCCCAGCCAACCAAAACCAGTTTATAGTCCCAAAAAAAACCCAAAAACTAGAAGGCACTACCAGCAGAGACCCAGACACAACACCAACCAACCATCAATCTTCATTGTATGAATTGCCCACTTTCGGGTATGTGCAGGATCATCATGGAGAAAACATGCCCTTAAGTAGCAAAAAATTCAGGAAAATTAGAGTTAGGCAACTTGACGTAAAAATTTGAATAAGTTATCTATATTATTTAAAAAATGTGTAAGAATAGAATCTAAGGAAAATTGAATGTAGTTTTTAAACTACTAGTTTTTTTTTTTTTAAAATAAAATCTATTTGGTGAAAATTTGAAATTTCAATGTAGTAGTACTTAAATTTCGTGGAAAAAATAAGTAGGTGTCTGCTTGACCACCCTAACCACAATAAAATGATAATATTTTTTTATAATATTTTAGATATAAGTAGAGGACTCATGTCCGGATGTGATGCATATTTTTTTGTAATTTTTTTCCAAGTAAATTATAATTAATTATGAATTTTTTAGTACAACTTTTAAAAAATGTAAAAAATTTGTATGTCTGACCATTAACTTAGTCAAAAATTCATGAAATTCAATTTCTTTATTTTTAATCCTATAGCATGCAAAGCATAGAACGTGACGATGTTTGAGATTCAAAAAATGTGATACCGTTTGAAAGCTATAGATGTTTTTCAATCAACCTATCAATCAGACTTTAGTCGTAATTCAAATAGAAAATGAATAATAATTATTTATTAAATTCAAAGTAAAACATAATTTATATTGGTGGAAAGCTGAGAATCTCCTTTAAAAACCCTTTTCGTTTCATCAATTTTGGGTTATAAAAAAGTCGTCAGCCACATACCCTACACATACCCATCATATCACCACTTTTTGGCCCATCGTGATCCTACACATACCCTTCCACAATAGTAGTGAAATCCTTGCACCACTTGATTCCATCAACCTTTTCCAAGCCTAGTCTTCGACACAAAAATTTGTAGCTAGTCGTGGCCCATCGCCTATGCTTAGCTAGTCCAACACCCATATTCAAAAGGAAGGGGCGACATTCTACCTCCACCCCAAGTTAAAACATTCGGTCTATATCATCAAGCCAAGGTATCCTGACCCCAATCTCTGCAACAATGACCACATCAAGATCATCCACTAGGATGTCTACCTTAAACACCGACCTAAGCAACAATAGGTAGCGTACCTTTGAAATCTCTAGGTCCAAAAGAGTGGCCAAGAACCTGGAAGAGATGTCTGAGTTCACCCTTTTTTTTTGTTAGTAGAGAAGCATAAATTCTTTCCAATGACCATCCTCACTATTTCAAGTTAATGTCTTTGTTGAGACAAATATTCTTCAGCCTCTGGTTGGAAATGAAGCCCAAAAATGCAAACTGCTTCGTAGAGCACTTCAATCTCACCAGCGTATCCATCTTCTTTGAAGACGAAAGCCACTCATACTATAACATTTAAGGGAGGAGATGTCAATTCACATGAGTTACCACCTTAGGATTATCATCATCACCTTTCACATCATTAACTGCAAGTGTCCTGGGTCATACACCACCCTGAATATGGCAATAAATCACTGCGTGTGATAGTACAACTTAATCCTAAACTCTCACACGCTCAATCCCTCTGTCGTAGCCCATAGCCACTTCAAAGTCTTTTCCAATGAATCCTCTAACGATTTCACAAAGCCCAACGATGGTGGATCCCAATTTGATCAAATCAGTAGCCAATTTAGGATGGTAATTAATGCTAAATGAATGCCATCAAGTACCTAGAACATCTGTCCTACGTGCGAGAGATTTCACATAGCCTCATTTGGTAGGGAATTGCCCATGTTCCAAATCTATCCTTAGAGGCATAGACAATTTACCTAGCAACACATGGGAATTAATGTATATGATTATTAATTTGATGATTTCTTGCATTTTTTATTGTGTTAAGACAATTTTGGATAATAAGATCATTTTAACATGTGAACATAATGGATGAATTGAATTATGGTTTTGTAGTGCCCTTCTGTCTTCCTCAACCCTAATGAAATGAATGAGTATTAATAATATAAATAATAATTTATGATCTTAACTTAATTAAAAGTGTTGATACTTCTTGTATTTAACTTGTTTCACTCTCATTCACTTGTTTGGGTCATAAGTACCTAAGTTGTGAAATTATATAGTAGACCCTTGATGTGTTGTGTGTTCAATTGTGGTTGTGGATTGAATTACCTTTGGGTTCTTATCCCCATTGTGGTGAGAATTGAATGGTGTGTGAAAAACCATGTCCAAACCTTTTGTTTGTTATTTTAGTGTCTTGATTGAGACCCTAGTTTGTGTGTGAGATTGGTCATGCTAGAAGTGTATTTATGATCCCTCTCTATAGCTTGGGAGTTGCATAGAGTGGCATAGGTATCTTTTGTTCTTGATGATGGCATTATGGTTTGGAGGTAGGTAACATCCCCCATTCACCCCCTTCTTGAAGATCTCTTTGAATCTTGAAGAATTCTTTATTTAGTATTTTGTCAACTTGCATTTATGCCTTGAGATATGTAAAGGTTGTAATCATATCATCATTATATTTAACCTTATATTTTGATCTTAGATTAAGCCCATCCTTGTATTATTCATATGTGGAATACAAATTGTAATCTTTATTATTTTTTTACTTTTGTAAATTATTTGTGGAAGTGGAATTTATGATCCTAGATTAAAGTGACTAATTGTATATTATAGGACTTCAAGTCATCCATGTTTTAAATGAGAATTTTTTTAATTGTTATTTATGTTTCATTAATTGAGATTTGTTTGCTTACCATATTCTAAGGAATTTAGCATGTTTAGAGAAATCCTAATAATAAGATGACTAGATCTAATATGCTTATGAAGTTGCTATGAAAATAAAGGATATGAATTTCTTACCATTTATATTCTATGCATAAAAGAAATTAATGCTATCATATTGTGTGATCAGTATTTTGTTTAGGAGTTGTACTGCACTTCTATGCTTGTTGTATTTGATGTATGATCCCAATGATTATAAATGGTAAAGTGATATTAGGTAAAATTTAATTAGTGGAATCAATGAATTTTTAATGTGACTAAATGAACCTTAGGAATCAAAGAAATGTATGGCTCAAACTATTTGTAATTATCCCTTTAAATAAAAAAATCATATCTTATTTTGTCTCTAGATTTCTATAGGCTTTTTTTTGCCTAGCCTTGCCCTTGCCTTAGTTTGTGTGACATCATTCCTAGCCTTGTGAGGTTAAAAGATGGTTTTTAAGGTTATTCATGTTTTAAAAAGTGTATGATACCTTTTAGCATGCTTCAAGGTCAACTTTTAGGCCTCTAAGAAGCCTACAAACATACAAAGACCTTTGGCTTGCGTGTTGATCACCCAATTTACTAGGGGGAATACTATTGCTAAAGGGGTGATGCCAATGGGTTCCCCAATTCACCAAGGATGACTCAAGCTTTCATATAGGAAAAGTGTAATGCAATTATGGATGAACCAATCCAAAAAGGGATAGCCCATGGATAGTTGGTACTTCCCACATTTTTTAGGAAAATTTCTTAAAGTAGATTTATGCAGGTTGGGATCTATCTTGCTTTTTTAGCATCTAATTTGTATCTAGAACTTCATGTAGTTTGTAATTTATTACACTTTTTGTGTTGGGAGTCACACTTAGTGTTAGGATAACTAGCCTAGAGTGTGTTGAGTGTGACCTTGGCTTCCCTTATCATTATATCTTATGAGTATATGATCTTTAGATTTGAATGTTAGGCTCACATCTTTGTTGATGTGTATTTGCATTATTTTGAGCCTTTTTAGGGTTAAATTGATGTCATACTCACACATTTTTCTCAATTTGATGAGTGATGCAGATGATGGTCTTAGGCTTGATCATTAGAAAGAGAAACTTCCACCTGCTTGTAGTATATTATGATGAATTTGGCTTGTGTTTGAGTAAATTGTTCACTTGTTTTGTCATGCTTGGTGCATTGACATTGTGTTCTTTGTGTGTCACTACGTTTTATTGTAGAATCTTGAGTGCATTTGTGTACAATAGCATATTGATGTTGCATTTGCATTGAATTTTTTTGTTCATTTATTAATGTTCTTGGGGAAATCTTGGGTCATTATAAATATACTTACCAAGAATATGACAAAAGCCAAAAAATCGAAATTGTGAGGAATGCTTAGCATAATGAAGGTGAATGTTGAGAGAGGATAATAGTATAATGTTCCCCTCTACTTTGTACCTCGTGTATATTGAACCAACCAATCTTAAAGGGGGTGTTAGGAAAAAGTAAGATTGTCTAGAATCTTCTATAGAATTGTATAGAAAATAAAACATTTTAAATTTTAGAATAAACAACAAAGATTGTTTAACTCTTCGTAAAATGGAACATAATAGATTTTTATATTGATTTGGATCTTATAGACTAAAAATTATAATCGTATAACAATTCATTAGACAAAATATTGAATGCAATGTATTGAATTATATATAATATAAGATAAATTAATTGAAATTACATATATTTAATATTTTATTGATTTTCATCAATCATATACTTTATTTTATGCCCTATTTTACTGTTTGCTGCTTTATTATCTTGTATTGCCTTGCTGCCTTGTTATAGGCCTCTTTCTACAACAGCAAAAATGGAGGAAAAATATTCTGGGAGTAAGAGATCAAGTAGTGGTGTGTTGTGCCTCAACACACACAGTTCATTGACTGGTTTAGAAAATATATTTTTTTAAATCTTCTTTTATTCATTCCTTTACGTGTTCACTCTCATAACCACTGAATAGTCTTTACTCATTCATAGACGACAGGACAAAACACATGCTGAACCTGCATGAAGGTTATTATCCCTTTCACGTGCTACCGCGACCCTTATTAGATTTCAGAAAGTCTTTCTGTTGAATGACTGACTTTATTTTATTCTATCCCACTAACAAACCATGTGCAAGGTCGGGAATACCCACAGTGTATTAATTAGACGTACATTTTCTTCATGCTTTCATTGCTTACGTTCCATGCCGTGTTTCCCAAAACAATCCTGTCTGACAAGGTCAAAAATGTTTTGGCGAAACTTTTGTTTAGTGAATGTGATGGTATGTTTCTTGTCCAGTCATTTATGAAGCTTCAAACTTTCATTAATATGATATAAGAGATGAAGTTGAGATTGTGTGCAGGCGACTTTGATAGATACTCTCCAGTTTTTAACTCTTAATCCAAAAATATTAATGTAAACTCATGCTCTTATATTGAATAATAAAATAAACTCATATTTTGTGATCCATCTCATTTACATGCAAGCAAGATAATAAATTTTGATATATCCTCAGCCATATATAGCCTCCCATATAGAGAGACAAAGATGACTATCATAAATTGTGTTCTTTACTGTATGCTATGTAATGTCTTTTAACACTTACTATCGAAAGCATTTATGAGGTATAAGCTTACACGCTTTTGTAATTAGGTTAACAAGGTGATGGGACAAATTCTTCATCTCAGCACAATAGTAAAAGATCCTTTCTTCAAGACTATTTGTGTGAAATAGTTTCAATCGATGCAGTTATTACATTTCAAGGCTATTTTCTCATCATCATAGCATTTAAAATAAAATAATGAATAAGTGGATTATAACATGAGAGTATGTATATATCTGTTGTTTTTTGGTTAAACAATTATGAACAGCAGATGGTCAAAATTATTTAGAGACAAGACTTGGCCCAATCACATCTACAAAATTTGAACTTTAATGAATGGCATAATCAAATAACATATTATTATCCTTATCAATTATAGTCAATCAATTGAATTATAATATTTTAATATTTCTACCATTTTTATAACAGAAAGAAAAATAAAAAATCCTTGAAATCTGAAAGAATGGTCCAAAAAATCCAAAACAATGAGTAAATAAACAATCAAATTATCAGCAACCATTCCAATTTTTTAAAGATATGATAAAATAATTAATACCTGCTAAGTAAATTGTATGCGTGGGCATATACCAACATGTGGTCCTCAGTGGGTACCTTTACTCTCAATTATTGTACATGATATTGTAGTGTTCAATTGGAGCAATTTGAATTTTTTTATTCTTTTATTTTTAATCATTTGTGTTCTATGTAAAGCATTTATTTTGGCGACCATGCCTTTAGCATGTCGTTAGCAGAATATGCACCTTAAAATAAACATATGAAGTTGTTTAGATTTCTCACTTTTGAGAATAATTAATATATATAATTATATTTTAAGTGTTGCACAAATACAGTGAATTTGGTATCATATAAACATGTGGTTAGAAAGAGAGACACATCACCAGATCATGGTCTTATTCTATTATAGTATATATGCAGACATAAAAATAGATAAGGAAGAAAGTAGGTAAGAAGAGATATCGAGTGAATTATATATGTGAGATGAATATATGATGTATTATATTGAGATATATAATATATAGTATGATGGTTATATCAATGTGTTAAATAATTTAAATCAATTTGTATTGTGATTTAGTTTTTGGACATTTTACAACAAGATCTCATCAGTCATTTAGTATGATAATTTTTGCTAATGTTTGGTTGTGTCATTTAAGTTTTAGTCATTTTGTATTAAAATGGTATGTAAATAAAAAAATAGGATCTACTTGTTTTTGGAGGTTAGGCACCCAGGAAATGACTTAGGAGAAAGAGGGATCTTGAAGAGGTGTAATTTCCAAGACAAATTAGGTGTGATATTTGAGAAAAAAGATAAGATGAGAATGGGAGATAAAGACAATAATATAAAGAGAAAATTAAAAAAAATATAGAAATGAAAGAGCAAAGAAGGATAGAATAAGATAAGAAGAACTAAAAGAAATAGAAGAAAAGATACACAAAAATAAGAGCGATAAACAATATAGATCTAAAGGAAAGTTACAAAAAGAAATAGAGCCAATTAAAACGGAAGAACAATGCTAGAGGGATAGTATCTAGAATTATAAATATAACAAGGTTAGAATTCAATAAAATTCTATGTCTTATAGAATCCCACTTAAAATATGATTTGCATATTTATTTATAAGAATAATTCAATTATATATATATATATTTTGTTGGAATATGAAGTCAATTGTATTGTTATTCCAATGGTGACGAATAGTCGATATTGATCTCTAGTTGGTGCTTTAGGTATGCACCCAATACGATTGAACGCTTACTATTCAACCGAAGACTGAAAAGATGAGGGGAACCAAGGGGGTTGTTGTTGCATGAGTCACACTTTCTATTTTTGGTAATTTTGACAAATATTCAACATGTAGTTGCATGAGTTGCACTTTCTATTTTTGAAAAGTTTTGTTCAATAGGGACCCTACAACTTGGATTTCTTATACTCTTTCAAAGTCATTTTTTTTTGTAACTTTTGAAGGTTGTAATTGTGAATTTCTTGAGAAATAAAATACGAAAGATCTTTGCTTATGTTTTTTTCTAGTATAATTTTACCAAGTTTTTCATGTAAATATTATATGTTAAATTTTTGCTTATTGTTTTTCTTTATTATTCTACATTGTAAATTCTCTTACATTTTTTATTTTTTGATGTATAAGTGAATTACAATGTGATAATTAAAAGTATGCATCTAAACCAAAAGTTCTTTTGGCTACATAATCGCAAGTAAGGAATTTTGTCTATTTTGACTTATAATTACAAATTAGATAAAGATAAAAGAAAATAAATACTACATGGAGATCCCACA
The DNA here is from genome assembly GCA_007258455.2 of Sequoia sempervirens. NCBI lineage: Eukaryota > Viridiplantae > Streptophyta > Pinopsida > Cupressales > Cupressaceae > Sequoia > Sequoia sempervirens. The sequence continues at coordinate 405,578,515 of VDFB02047230.1, read as the reverse complement.
ATAGTAGCATGAAGGAGAGAAACTCATGCCATCTTCTACATATAGATATAATAGTGATCACACTAGTGCTAAAAGAAACCATAGACCTAACACTCTTCCAATGAAAATAAATAGCATAAAGTTACTAGTATTTAGAGAATTTACATGTATTAGAGTCTAGTTGGAGAAGGAAGAGAATAATATACAAACTATAAAAGATGATGTATTAAATGAAATACAAAAATTAATCCAAATCACACTCTTAGAAGTAAATAAAAAATGTAAGAAATTATTTATATTTCCTAGAAGTCTTAAGTTAGTTTTATTAAGATGAGTGAGTTAGTTTAGAAAGAAAGAGAATATATAGAGTATTATGATCAAATATGTAATATGGTTGTGAGAAAATCAAAAGAATTGTTAATTGAAAAGTATTAAATTGAATGGTTCACTTTGGATTTGGTAGTTCATATATCAAAGAAGCCAAAGATGGAATAATATTGAATTCATTATATCAAGGTTAAAATTTCAATCATGGAGAATAAAGAAGATTGGAGTGATGATGGAACTAGAAAAACTACAACTAGATTTTTTCTAAAACTCAAATATTAAAAATTAGCTAAAGATGGTATATTACAAGATTTAGCACAACACCAAGAAAAGAGACCTAAACTTGGTGTAGTGACCCAAGCCTCACAACTAAGGCATTAGCCAAGAAAATAGCTTTTTTGAAAAAACAATGCAACGATGACTAGGAGCTAGCAATTAAGATGCAACATTGACATGTCACACTACATGTTAATATACACACAAGTATCATGTCCGGTACAATGAAACAAAAGACATAACAAGGATGTTGTGGCAATGCTCCACATCATGTAAAACCCAAGACATTGAAAAAACTTAAAAGATATTGTGATTGCTCCAAGAAAGGTGGTACATTCAAAAAACTTATGAAACATGTGATAGAATCACCATAATAAACCTACAAGATGATGGAATTACACCATGATGACGATGAGATCTTAGCCTAAAATCATGTCTCTCATGAATATAATGAAAATGTAGGATGATGGAATCATCTACCTTAAACCCACACCCTAAACATAATCAACAATAATCACCACATAAAGAGAAACCTATATAATAGGTAATGAAACTAGGAGATATTGTACCTCAACTAGTTAGAATGAACCCTAGTCTCTTGAACATGGAGTAGGATGATGGTTACAACCACCTTCAACCCAATCAAAAATAGTCAAATGACACCCAAATGAAGAAGGTATATCATTAGAAGAGGTTGCTCAACTAGGAGGTATAAGCCCCCCACCAACTAGAATGAAATATAATCATTTTTTTGTAAAATCATGCTTCCTAACATAAAATTGGAAACATATCATGGTTGGAGACACCTATCAACCATGTGTAAACATGGGAAGATTTAGTATACATAGGAGAATACATTTCATTTGTAACTTGTTTCCCTAGAAAAATACTAGAAATGTTGGTTGTCTAATCAATAGAGGATGATGTCACACTAGGAGGACTACAACACCAAAGGACACTAGCATATAGGAAGCACTATATTCTTCACTTATTGTTGTGGTGTAGGAAAATCACTAGTGTCTAGAGGGAAAGGTTGAAAAAAAGATTTCTTGAAGACCTCATCTTGGACACACAACTATGTTTATGTAACATAAGAAAAACCTAAAACCCACCTATATATAACTAGAAAGCTAAGGTAGATGATTAAGGGATCACACCTAATCTCATAGTCCACCCAATGTTTGAACCATGTGTAAAATGAAGAGATGCTTCAAACCAAAGTGTAAGGATATATCAACAAGAGATTAAAAAACACAAGGTAATGTGAGATGACTATAAATTATCAAAAAATACCCCTCATTCTCCCTTCCCAAGGATAAACTAAACTAATAAATGACACCACCCTATGATAGGTTCACAAATTAAAAAAATGACAATGAAGGAATGGATTTATCCAACATATTATTGAAACCAAAATTGAAATTTTGGTTACAAACTAAGTTTATTTTATCCCCAAACAAAAGATTCTCTAAATTTTTTTCACCAACAACTACATAGTCAAGTATGGTGAAAGAGTTATGAAACACTCTACCTATTTGACACCACCACCAACATGTGCTAAAATCAATGGTAGGATCCTCACCACCTATATGGGAAGAATACAATACAAATATAAAACATCCATATACATCATTTAAATCATTGAATAAATTGAATATAACATAGCCAATTATCATGATTTCAACTTTCTAAACATACTAACACCCACACAAAATGATGTGTAGAAAAATACCAATTGACATCAATACATTATTATATTATAAAGGTCTTATTCTAAACATTTTTGTATCATAAAAAAAATATTAATTAATAATAAAAATTATTATAATCATTATTATAATGGTCTCACAGACCTATTTTATAATATTTACATCTTGAACAATAATGAGATATATAATTGAAATTTTACTATGAGAGTTTGTTAAACACTCTAAGAATAATCCTCCAAGCTTTTTTATCCTCAATAGTGGTTTAGCTCCACCCAAACATGTGGTACCCACCATTCTAGGAGATAGTCACTTGGGTACAAACATACACACTCATTCAAAACAAGGGAAGTATGACTCACCCACTCACAAAACATTATGTGAAGACAAGAAAATAAACAAGGGATGAAAAAATAAATATTGAAATGTGATAATGGAACCTTTTACCTTTTTTATATTCTTTTATCTTCCAATTGAATAGAAGTGAAGTGCACCCAATAGCTCCACTTGATATGCTCTTTATGAAAGATTTATTGATATAATGTGGTTGCTTATTAAATCAGTAGCATGATGTTCGGATTGGGATGATAAATAAAGAAAATGGTAACATAATGGTAGCATAAGATTTGGTGATTAAATGGGATGAGAGGCCTTCAATTTATATATTTTCCAAGAGGGAAATAAAGAGCCAAGACGCATTGGTTAATGGAGAGCTAGAATTTGAGGAAGAAAGAGGAATGGATTGAATTTGTAGCCATGTGACAAGCGTTCCATGAGGAGTAACATGAGGAGCATGGATTGAATTTGTAGCCATGTAATAAGTAGGGTGGCTACTTTATTATGGATACAAATTTGTGAGGAGCATTCTCACATATGTGTGAGTGAGGACTAGGGTTAGTAGGTATTCTTGTGGATGTGGGAGAATGAGAGAGCTAGGGAAACTTTTCAAATGATAAAAAATTTAGATTTTGATCCATGTAGATGGATTTAATGGCTAGATTAATTGGACAATAATGAAAGGTGATGTGGATTTTGTCACAATCTAATAAAATCCTCATCTAGGGCTACAATTTTTCTTTTATAAGAATTCATTTATACTTCTAAACATTAATTTTATAGTCACAATCTAGGTATTCAATTAAATACATTATAAGCTAATCTCAATATCATATGCTTGTCTGGATCAATCATTATGTCTTTGTTGCATAATAAATTAGTTCCTTTGATCTCTCATTTGTGATAGGAATTTTGGTTGTAGGTGATTTTTGGGAGCTATAGGGTTCCCCATCAACTTCATCATGATAGAGGAAATGGCAGTGAAGTTTAATTAGCTTAAACCATTTAATTAAGTACTTTAATTAATTGATTTATTTTGAGAATTTGAGTGATAAGGTTAAACTTATCTATATAAATATAAATTGATTTAATTAAGGGTGAGAGATATAGTTAAAGGATGAATTAGTTAATTACATAGATTATTACGATTTATTTAATTAATGTCTATGTTAAGGTAGAGTCAAATTTGTTATGGTATGGATAAATTGAGGTGTCTACATTTTTCTCCTCTCTAATATGGTGTCATGATTGTAAGAAGTGGAATTGCATCAAAGAAGAATAAAATATAGTGTGTTGAAAGGGATTTGGAATAGTGGCATGATGGCATAGTCACTAGAAGGATGAGGAGGGATGATGAGGATAGATTTTGGTATGCCCCCTCAAGAGGACATCCAATTTCAAAGAGCATAGTTGTGCTCTTGGAATGATGGGAGGGTTAGAAGATGAAGGATAAAATGATAGAGGATAATATGGATGGAAGGATCTAGGGATGATCGAGAGATGAATGGAGAGGAATTATGGATGATAACATTCATTTTATAGTATTTTCTTTATTTCCTAGGGATACAATTTTCTCTTTGAGTGCTTATATAGATGTAGATTGGGTGGGTTGTACAAATGAAAGAAGAAATACAAATGGAGGTGCTTTCTTTCTTGGAAGCATATTAGTTTCTTGGTTGAGTAAGAAGTAGGATTTGATGTCACTATCTACTATAGAGGCAAAATATATTGTAGTAGCATCTTTCTGCACATAAGTGTTATGTATGAAGCAAAAATTGAAGGATATGAGAGTATCATATGATGAAATTATTCCTATCTTGTGTGATAATACAAGTGTTACCAACATTTCAAAATTTTTGGTAATGTATTCAATTACAAAGCATATCTCTATCTGATATCACTTTCTAATAGAGAAAGTTGCAGAGAATGAAGTGAAGTTGGAGTATGTCCCTATAAAGGATAAAATAGTAGAAATTTTCAAAAAGGCTCTTCCAAAAGATACATTTGAGTATCTCAAGCAAAAGAAAGGGGTTACTGCCCCTCCTTTCAACTAGAAGCATGAGTTGGTGTATCTATCTAGGTGAGAAATTCAAGATTTATTCTTTGTCCTGGATTGATGAAGGCTACCCCTCAGGGGTAGTAGGTAGTGGTGTCTTTGGTTGGTGTAGTCAAGTAGAGCATACCTTGTACCCCTAAGGGGGAGAGAGTAGTGGAGAGAGATTAGTGAAGAGAGAGTAGTGGATAAAAAGTAACTGGGAGAAAAAATAGTTTGCAGGTGTTGCTCATTGCCATTGATGTCAAAGGGGGAGAGTGAAGTATTAAAAACACAAGGAAAGAATTGTAAGAAAAATGGGAGAGAAAATGAAAGCAAAGAAACCTAAAAAACATAAGAGGAAAGGGAAGAAAGAAAGAAGTCTAAAATATAAGAAATTTCCAAGGGGGAGTGTTGATTGATGTAGCACTAGTAGAACTTGGCAAATAATGACTACGTGACTAAAAATTTTAGTCACAACAACTAAAAATGACTAAATTCTACTCATTCTTTGCAACACAGCTATAAATAACTAAATAAATGACTAATTTGATCATTAGATAAATTCACAACTATAAATGACTAAATAAATGACCAGTTTTTTGCATCAAACTATTTTTTGAGGGAAAATCTTCCTAGCCATCAATTTAGGCTTTAGCCGACACTTATGCATACAAATTTATATATATTTTATAAATGCTTAACAAAAGTCAAACGATATAAGAACACTAATTTCCTATGATTTTTAACTATTGCTTAGAATAACTAGTCTAGTAAAACAAATAGAGGCTGAAGGGTTTTGAATATGGAGATATTGAGCAGTAATCGAAGGGCTTTCCCAATGGAGGAATCTCTTGCCAATAGTGCTTCAAGGTATGGGTCTAGAATGTGGTCAAATATAACCTTCTATCAGAAAACTCCCCATCTAGAAGTATGTCTTGAGGATTTTGAGCTTTTTGCTATGGATCATCTCAAAGGTAAGCAAACCATTCTTAATTTTTTTAAGGTATTTGAAAAATTTGATGTTGGGTGTTTTCGTGAAGTATTATTTGGCTATTTGAATTTTATGATGTTGGATGTTTTGTTACTAGATATCTGGGTATGTTTAAAAACTGATGCTGGATATTTTTTTTATTCATTGTTTGGGTATTTCGATGCTGGGTTTTCACTTGAAATGGGTATTTAGAAAAAATGGTACCAGATATTTTTCGCTATCGAGATAATGTTTTTCTGATAAACAAATGAGGTCTCAATCTTTTCCGGTATTACACATAGTTTTAAAATTATTTTTTTTCTTATCATTTTTCTCGGGCATTAAAAAATTGATGTTCGGTGAACCCTTTGTTATTGACTATCTTGGTATTTAAAAAAAAGGACGCTCGACATTTTCTTTATATGGGTATTTAAAAAAAATGGTATTGGGTATTCTTTTTGTTGTCGAGTTATGGTTTACATTTCTACGGAGGCCTAAGGTTTGTACACTAGTCATGGTCTTACCAATGCTTCTATTGGTATTAAAAAACAACCTTAAATTTTGGGTTAGAAAATTAGCTATCTTGACAGGGTGTGGTATGATCTTGGATTGTATCCTAGAGTGTGTGGGAAGCTTGTGTTTAATCATTAAGGTATGTAAACCTAACCAGGGAAATGTATCCTATATATCATGGGTCTTGTTTTAATACTCAACATAATGGTTATTAGCAAATCACATTATTATAGTTTGTGGTAACCCAAGATTGCATTCAAGTATGTAACAAACTTGGTCTGTAGTTTAAGTTGTACAATTTTAAGTAACATTCATAAGGTTTAGAAAATCTTGATCACTCTCTAGAATAATCCATTAAACATGGGTTGTGCTTGAATGCACTACATAATTGATATAACACAACCACTCTACATATCAACTAGAGTTATAGACTCTTTATTGTAGCAAGAGGTAATTGCTCTTGGATCATGCTATCAATACATTGTAGCCTATTAAACTTGAGTCAATCTAAATGCACCCAATGTTGATTGACACCTAATTATGATGACAGTGATTAATTTGTGCATGAATTGTGCTCATATGAGTGCCTCCATTTCTATCACAACATAGCCACATTAAACTTGGGTCACACATGAATGCATCCTATATTTTTTATAGCACAACTATTCCACATGACCAATAGAGTTATGGATCACATAATTCTAGTCACAAGAATTTGTTCCTCGGTTGTGCTCTTATGGTGATTCCGTTACTGTTACAACAAAACCCTTTGGACTTATATTGCTCAAATCCTTACATTGCTTATTTTCTCATTGGATGGATGGCAATTAAATGGTAGGGATTTATATGCAGGTCATCCTCATCTAATTTCCTTTGTCACTATTACACAACAATACATTGGAATTTCCTTTCTTGAACCTTTAATTCATTTTTTATTGTTAGGGTTTCTTAACGATTATTCCATTTCCACGTGGCATAATGATAAAAGAAACCAATCAAAAAATCATTTTGTTTTTAGTTAACTCTTGCTAACATACTTTTGGAATAAATGTTTGATTTCATTACTTCACTTGTGAAGAATTTTGTTTTCTGCTTATAATACATTCATTGAGAGCTATAGTAGAAATCTTATTATGTTGAAACCCATCTTGTAAACTTACTTTAAGCTACATTTAGGAGGCTTCATGGATTTTTTTGTGATTTATATAGCTTTTGTTTTGATAGTAAATGACATCGGATTCTTTCTAAAACTGAAATGATTTATTAATTATGTTTTTATGATGATTAAATGTTTTATTTAGAAGGGACTAATATGTGGCTTTTTTATGTGCAGGAAGAATAGATTGTGATGTAACATTCGGGTATGGATGGTTCAGGAAAACTTGGATTGCTATTAGTGACATAACTAGGTTGGAGAGTACCTTGAGCCAATCTGAAACACTTGGAACCAAGTGTTTTCATTTGGAAGTAGAACCTAAGTATAGGAATACAAATGTCGGTGGACTGAAACATTAGTTTCCACCTGATTACATCTTAGGATTTAGTCAATTACTCCAGATTTCCAATTGATTGCTTTGAATATCTGACAGAGAAAATGCCTATTTTCTGAAGATAAAATCATAAATCTGCTAGTCCAATTTGAGATCATGAATATCGGACAAAGAAATTTCCTACATTCTAAAGATAAAATCGTAAATTTTCTGGTCCAATTTGAGGTCATGAAGCTATGACAGAGGTTCCTACATTCTAAAGATAAAATCATAAATCTACTTGGTCTAATTTTAGGTCCAACTGTAAGGATTTTTATTTTTAATTATACTTTCTAACATTTGGATTGATGCAAATTGTTACTTTAGAATTATGGTATTTCTTTTCTTCTAATGTTTTTAACCCTCATTTTAGGGAAGAGCTCCAAAGACGGTTCCTTCAAATGGAGACTACACTTTTATGCTATATGTTCCATCTATAAACACTAGAAGCTCAGGTACTATCATACTTAGAAAAAGTAGGAGTCATGCAATGATGAGATACTCATTTTTGGAGCTTTGGTTAATAAATTTAAATGTTTTGTGATGTGCATAGAGAATGTTCATGGAGGGAAAACTTCCTTACAAAGCAATTACCACAACAAAGTTTGAAGTGAATTGCACCTACTATTTTATGCTAATATGGATATGTTTTAACCTGTAGTTAATTGTTGTATCATAATAGATAGGCTAAATAGTTATTCATATACCATTGTTTCAAATTCAAAATTGCTATACCTTATTCTAGGAGAAAATCACAGGGGGATTCTATACATAAGATAACATTGTTTCAAATTCAAAATTGTTGGTTCTTTCATAATTTTTTGCTTCATTTATTTGATCTAAGACAACTTGTTGTATAGAAGATGCTCTCAAAATAACAGTAAAATCCTTTATTCTGGGAAGTGTTGGATAGGACAATTGAGAGGGGGGCGGGGTGAATCAGTTGTCACAAATTATAACCTTAAATTCAATTACCAGAACTAACACATAGATTGATTAAGTGATTAATCACCAAATGCAAGTGCTCAAACATAATAACACTAGATTTATGTGGAAAACCTAATGAGGATTAACTCACACTATAGAGAATATCAAAATTGATTACAAAAAGGATCACTGCCTGAGATAAGGCTTACTGCCTAAAATAAAGACTCACTATCTAGACTCACTGTCCATAGGGCTACAACCCAGAGGGATCATTGCCATAGAGATACAAAGAAGTTGGTTCACTGCTAGAAATACAAAAGTTATGGCTTACCACCAAAAGAAAACTAATGAATAAAAACTTTCTTGTGCTGAATTCAATTATGGATGAGGCTCCGTAAAGGTAGTACTGCATATCAGTAATCACTCAATACTTCTTCTCTTATCACACACTTTTTTCCTTTTCCTGCTTCACTTATTCTAATCTAATGCATCCACACACTTTTCTGTCTCTATATCCTTCTTGCATAACCTTGCATCTCTATCTTTTCCGAACACACACACACACATATATGTATTTTACACATCGATTAGGTTGGCCAAAACATCCATAAAGTATTACATATGCCAAGTTAGCCAAGATCTTCAAATATCCAAATCATAGTTTGTCACACGGTAGGAACCAAACCAAAAAACATGTCAGTTCACACATAACAGTCAACTTCAATGTGAAATAAATTTCGGTAAACTAGTCATACATGTTGTATCGTGTTGACATCAATAATAACTTGCTGACATTTATGACAACTATATGATGTAATCTTCAACTTCCAACAAGAAGACTGTTTAGAATCTTCCCATCATAACAATGAACAAAAGCATCGGTCATTAACCTGAACTTTGCAAGAGTTTCATCAAATTCTACTCTTCCACTCTCTTTTCCATTCTAAATTTTATTCCCAATTTCATCCATTTTGAACTTCCTTAGGCTATAGATCCTATTTTTAGCCATAACTTTACCATGTGTCGAGGATAGTTTCAAGGTTTTACAAAATTCATCCTTACTAGATACAATGCGTTGAAAAGCTCTTTGAATTTATTCTGGAAAATATTTCCTGAGAGTATAATGCATAGTTTTGAATTACCCAAGCAATAATTGACAAAATTTAGCCTTACGAGATACAATGTATTGAAAATATCTTTGAAGTTATTCTAGAAAAGAGTTCCTGAGAGTATAATGCACAGTTTTGAATTAACCATTTTGCATGAATTCCATATCTTTGATCAACTATTTTGAGCTTGATGACCTTCATCAAGAACAAGAATAATTGGGCTCTCTAAAATTAGTTTTCCAATATGCTTAGCCTCTTTAGGAAGGCTCACATTTGTCTCATAAGTTAGGTATACAAAAAGATTGTAGCTAATAACAAGCACACTTTTTCTTCTATGCCACCCACTTGTGAGACAAATGTGAGCCTTCATGAAGAGGCTAAACATATTGGAAAACTGCTTTTAGAGAGCATAGGTCTGCTCATTCTTGATGATTGCCATCAAACTTGAAATAGCTAATCAAAGATATGGAATTCATGCAAAAAGGTTAATTCAAAGTTGCACATTATACTCTCAGGAACTCTTTTCCAAAATAACTTCAAAGAGATTTTCAACATATTATATCTGGTAAGGCCAAATTTTGTCAATTATTTCTTGGGTAAAAACTTGAAGCTATCCTTGACACCTGGTAAAGTTATGGCTAACAATAGGATCTATAGGCTGAGGAAGTTCTTCATGGATGAAATTGGGAATAAAATTCAAAATGGAAAAGAGAGTTGAAAAGTAGAATTTGATGAAACTCTTGCAAAGTTTAGGTTAGTAACTAATTCTTTTGTTTGTTGTTATGATGGGAAGATTTTGAACATTCTTACCAAAATAAAGGATTTTACTATGATTTTGAGAGCATCTTCTATACAACATGTTGTCTTAGACCAAATAAACAAAGCAAACAATTATGAAAGAACCAACAATTTTGAATTTGAAACAATGGTGTATTATGTATAGACTCTCCTCGTGATTTGCTCCTAGAATAATGTATAGCAATTTTGAATTTGAAACAATGGTATATGAACAAATATTTACCCTATTTGTTATGCTACAACAATAACTACATGTTAGAACATATCCATATCAACATAAAATAGTAGGTGCAATTCACCTTAAACTTTGTTATTGTAATTGCTTTGTAAGGAAGTTTGCACTCCATGAACATTCTATGTGCACATTAGTATGTTGGTTATTATTGTGATTCCCTTTGTGATCAAAAGAAAAATGAAGTTCATTGCATAAGTCATGACCATTTTGCAGTGCTATGATCTAGTGCTCTTTTACTTCTTACTCATTGTGTTCTCAATCACCATGTGCAAATGACTTAGAGGACATATATTTTTCACCATTTGACAATAAATTTCATTGTTTTTGGACTGTTTGTTATGATTCAATCACTATTTGATAGTGTTCTTCCTTTCTCAATCCTATAAGATAGAGGAAAATTCATAGTTTTCAACTCTCTAACAATGATATTCCTTTCAATGATCTCAATCACCTAATTCAATGTGTTATCTTCTTCATTTCTCAGTGCTAACAATTCCTACATATTTTTTTCTCAGTCATAGTTACAGTGCTCCTTCATTTGAAGATATTATGTTGCTTAGATAGTAATGTTTCATTGAATTCATATTTTGTCTTGCAAACCTCTTGTTGCACTTGTAGAGTTTTGTTGTGCATAATATGTAGTCAAGATTCCTTCAAATGGAGCTCTTTTGAAGAGGCAATAGGATAACGGTGTCAATAAAATAATAGTATTAGTGAGAGGTATGACAGTAGATACACTAAGAATGGAAAGTATAATATTTTTATAGTAAAAGAATCATTTATCTGCTCATATCTTGACACAAGTTTCCTCGGTCCATAAGATATCGTATAATGTACTCTATTCCACGGTATCCACCTAATTCCATACCACACAAAGAAGTAATGACTACGAGTATATGTGCCCTATATTTTGCAGCCCAAATGTGTCTTTCTAATGGTTTTCCACAATTAGAAAGAAGGTATGTCATGAAATGTTTGTGCCCACCCAAAACTAAGCCTTATAAAGAATGTATGCACCTATGCAAAATACCATAAGCTTCTTCAAAATACAGATTGGCATCTTTATGATTATATACATAGCATCTTTTTTTCCACAGTTTCAAAATAAACATTTATGATAATATTCACACAACAAGAACCTTGAAAGGTCGGAAACCTTTCTCTCATTCTTCCTGGGCCACTCCTCAAGAGCCTGTATTAGTATTTGTGGGCTCTTTATAGTAGCTTATCCACTGGTGAGAAGGCTCCCCTCACTTGCTAATGGAATAAATTGTCATCTGCTTTGATTGAATGTGTAATATGATGTAGCACATTCAATGTCACAAGGCACAATTTGAGAGTAGAATTTTGAGACTTGATATCCATAGAATCCAACTTATTGCAACACAAAATGTAGAACCAACATCCCACCCAAAGAAACTTAGCTTTAATATGCACCATAACCAATGTTTTCCTATATGAATAGTGGAATTGAACTAACTTTTGGGGGTCCTTTGAGTAGAAAACATACATAGACACAAACTACTATGGTAGCCAGCAAGGAGAAAAAAAATGGATGATACATGGCTCCATGATAGTTTGTCATCCTTGATACTCTCTTGGAGGAAAATATTGCACACTCACCACATTTCTAAGGAAGATTAACTATCATTTGCTGAGAAAAGTTTGTGTCTAAACCAACTTCCTGAATTGTATTCACATTCAAGGAAGGTGCTTTCAATATTTTTATTGCTAACTGAGCACTCATGCTATCTCCAAATTTTCTTCCAACTAATTGGTTATATGAGTGATTATTTCTCATTAAGACATAAGCATATTTGGAAGTGGATTTTTATTAGATATTATAGTTGCAAGTTGCACTTCGGGTCACTAAAGCCTTCACAAAACCTTTTGCACAACCATTGCGACATCGCACAACTATTGTTGGGCCTTCACGGTGATGCAGGGAAAGCTCCCCACATCACCGTGAAGGCCCAACAATAGTCGTGCAGTGTTACAGTGGTTGTGTAGAAGGTTTTGTAAAGGCTTTGGTGATTCAGAGTGCAACTTACAACTACAATATTTGATAAAAAATCACTTGCAAATATGCTTTTGATGGATGTTCATATCCTCATCCAAAGCTCTAATTCACACACAAGTAGGAAGGATGCTTTCAAAGGTTGAGGAGTTGGGATTTACACCCTTTGGTTGCATTTTCTTAAAATTTTCTTAGGACTTTTTAGAAAAATCCATTTTGAACATATCCTTCAATCACGACATTCCATGATATCACATTTCTTTGAGGCATTTTTTGAAACAGTTTGCTTGCCTTGTTTATGCTTCCACATTTTCATGTATTTCTAGTAAGGCACTTGTAACTACAACATATGACAAAAAAATCATTGTTGTTATGCTTTGATGGATGTCCCTTTGTTATTACTAGATATCTGATGTAGTGCACATTATTATAGTGCAAGCCTATTTTTTAGATTGTTCCATTTAGCATCACCAATATTCTCCACAAGAACATTGTCCCTATTTAAAATGATGGAAATGGTTCACATCTCTCAAAACAATTTCTCTTGCAACAATCATGGAGATGAATTTAGATGTAGTGTGAAAACTAAAACATACTTGAAGGTTCTTAACAACTCTAATAGTTGTACCAAGGGCCATGTTTAACAAACCAAATGCAATTGATAACTTTTCACTCTTTTTTTTTCTATTCCACAACATTAAGTAAAATTCTTGAATCTAGAAATACCCTGCTGCCTTCATTTTCCAAGCCAATTTCCCCAGTTTTGCATAGCTCTCCCATGTTTGTGGATGTGATATGTCTTCTACAATTTTTTAATTGATTTATCTTTCTGTTGTGTTTGGACTTACTTTTGTAAAATTTCAATATACAATGCACTTTTATTCTTTTTGAATTGATACTAATAGTAATTTTCTTGGTTGTATTGAGGCATAGCTTCATTCATGGCGAAAAAGGAAACACCTTGTTGCTCATATCAAATGGCATATTGCATATAAAGGAGGAAATATTCTAGCAAGGTTATTGTTGACTGCATTGAAGGAGAGAGCTTCATATATGGGACACGATAAACACTCTCCTTCTTGGATTCTACATGTTACAGGTTGCTCGAAGAAGATTACCCACATTGCAGAAGTTTTAAGAGATGAAAGGGGCATGTGCTCACATTGAAGGGCTCCAAGCATGTGTTTCCATCATTGCAAAAGTTTTCTAGAGAAGTTTCTTTTTTGTCATTTATGTGCATTGTAACTTAGATTTTTAGTCTTGTGATTGAAAATAAAAATTGTAATACTCTATTTCTAAACTATAACTAGAACACCTTTATTTTATTAATAAAGTTCAATAATTTTTCCTTCTCAATGATTGTCTTATTGTGTGCAATTGATGATTGATGTGTATTTCTATGTTTTCTGTTTAAATCCTCAAATATCTATTAATTAAAATGACTAAATATACTACTATTTGACATTAATTAATAATTAAATGGACTAAATATCCTACCAATTGATAGAAATAAGTGAACAATGAATAAATATGACTAAATATATGACCTATGAAATAAAAATGACTAAATATACTACCAAATTGATCAAAATGATGATTAAAATTAATGACTAAATACATTATCAATGGACAAAATTCCGTGAATAAAAATGACTAAATAAGTGACCAGATTACAACAATCAATGACTAAATATATTAGTGAATAAAAAATGACTAATTAAGTGACTATATTACAACAATTAGTGGCTAAATCAACGACTAAATATACTACCAAATCAATCAATCAAAACAACCAATAAATGACTAAAAATGGTTTAGTCATCAATCTGGTCATGTTATAAATGACTGGTAATAAACTACTAAAGGTTATGTGACCATGTTGAGTCATTTATAAGTAGTTTTTAGTAGTTTTTTCAATCATATATTATTGTTTCTGTACTAGTGTAGGATTGCTTTTGTTGTTGGTGGTTTTTTAGAGTTGGTGTTTCCATCAATGATAAAGGGGGGGATTTTTGGAGAGTAGTGTTGTCATTGATGTCAATGGGGAGATTGTTGCACTATGTTTTCATTAGTGTTGTCATTGTTTTCAACCTATATCAACCACTAGTGTGGTGTTGATGAGGAGATGTTTGTGATGGGGATATTTTTTCAACCTCTAGTGTGGTTGTGATGAGAAGGTGTTTGTAGTGTTGAGAAGGTGTTGCTGATGTAGCTAGTTCACTTGGTTTCCAAGTACATTTGAGAAAAATTGAATAGAGAGTGTACAAGATGACATAGTTGTGTTTTGTATTTTCCCCACATTTCCTCATGGTTGAAGATGTGCTTGTGTAGTTTTGATGAGATGATCAGAAGTGTTCAGAGGTGTCATATCCAAAGTTTTAGGTTTTAGATCATGTGGTAGTGGAAGATGTTTCTGATAGTGTGTTGTGTGTGAAGAAGGTTGTTTGGGAGAAATGGAATTGCTTTGCATTTCTTCATGTTGAGGTTTCTTGTCTTACAAATTTGGGAAAGTGCTAAAATTGTTTGTATCTACCTTACCCTAGAATGTTGAGTGTTCATTTGTTCCACAAGGTTGGTTAGTGAGTTTCATGCCTATGTCAATGTGGTTGGTTGCATAGGATGTTAGTATTCTCAATTTTAGGTGGTTGTGGTAGTGTTGCTAAATATTCTAATGGTGATGGAATATTCAAATATTTTCTGTAGTGCTTCTATGTGGTTTGCAACATGTTTCTGGACTTGGTGAAGAGTGAATTGATTATTTGGTAGTGTTAATGTAGGTTTGGTTGACCTAGTGTGTTACCGTTACTTGCAAACATGCTTCATGCATTGTAGAAACATGGTGTTGTGTGTTAGTGTAGATTTGGGTCCTGGTTAACCATTGGTGTGGTCCACCTTTACTTATTTCCACTGCGAAAGTGTTTGGTGTCAACCTATTCAGTGGTTGAACATTTGAAGTGTATACATTTCATTGAGGCCGACCTAGAGAAGTTGTTTGAGGTTGTGGTTGATATATAAGCAGGGTTTATTGTTAGAGATGTGTGTGGTGTGTAGTGATGTGAATGTTATTAGGTTTTGAGACTTGAATGTGATCTTAAATGCCTAAGGCTATTGGAAGTAGTGAGGAGAAGGTGTCTACATTTTTTAGTGATCCTGAATTTGTTAAAGGTAGTGGGTCAAAGGATATGGATGGTGTAGAATTGTTGTGGTGGATATTCCTATTCCTCTAAGGTAGTGAACCTCCTTGCAATAGTATTCTTCTATTATGTTCTATTATGAAAAGTGAGCCCTTGGTAGTGAGACATTCTTTTCTTTTGGGCGGTGATCCCTTTTGCAGTGAGCCTTTGTAATTGGTGTTGTTATTCATATATATGTGAATTAATCCTCACCGTGGTTTTTCCTTGATTAGGTTTTTTGATGTAATTCTAGTGTTCTATTATGTATGATTGTTGATGTGTTTGATGAGTCTAGTTTATGGTCTAATTTTGGGTAGAATTTGTGATCTAGTTGCTAAAGTTATCATGGACTTTGACGTTAAGTGTTGATACTTTTATGATATTTCCTCAAACTATAGACATTGGGCTTAATCTTATTTCTGCAAAACTTTAATGATAATGGCATGTTATATGGACTATCTATATTAATCTTGCATGTGGTTAATGAATGTTCCTTAAGGTGGTTACAGATGTGCAATTATTTTGCTTATTAACATTGCCATGTAGATATAATTTGAGGATGCTAAATTAAGGAAGATACCGCCAGCTGGGCATGCACCATAACGTCCAGCAAGGGAATTGTTCAAAGGTCAAAGGAGGTCGATGACAAGATATTCCCCATGCAAACCGAATGTAACCACCTTGTAGTGGTCATTATTGATGTTAAGAAAATGTTCGCATTACTATAGTGCTAAAGCTGTGATTGGACATGCATGTCTAACTGGATTCCATGCATTCATAACCACCACCCCACTTTCTCTATTTTCCCTAAATGGCATCTACCCAGTTCATGGAGTTGACTGCCTTGTTTAGCTAGTAGTATAAATAAGGATCTAATGCTCCTTCTCAGGGGGTTGCACAATTTGAGATTGTACTTGCATTCTTAAGTTTTCAGCAATATAGTTATGCTATTCTTTAGTACTCATGAATTCTAGTGAATGAAATTGTATAAGAGTGAATTTTCACTCTAGGTGCAATTCCCCCTTTTACCTTATTACACTTTAGAAAACCTAAGTTAGAGGCTTAATTCACTTAAGCCCACTGACAGCAGTCCACTTGGTGCCTATTTTGTGTGTTGGTGGAGGTGTTTCTTTTGGGGACACCCCTGCAGTGTGCAGACATCCATGCGATGCTTTGTCCTTGGCAGAATCCTGCGGCTGAGCTAGTAGGGGCATTACTCTTCCCATTGGCGGCGAAGTTGTAACATCTCCTTCAGCCACCTAACCTGAATATGGTCATTTCTTTCCTCATTCCTTCATAATCAAGTCTTTGAACTTGCATTAGGAGGTTGGATGAAGATTGGAAGAACTCTACATCACTTCAAGCTCATTTTTCACTCACATTCTAGCATTCTAAGCATTCCATAGCAGCCATATCACACTCCATCACGTGAGTAGAGCAATTTTGGGACCATGCGATTGTAGCAGAGGCTTGAGTTCCTCTCATTTCTCCCCCAATCAGCCTTGAGTGCTCATGGTGGAGGTGGTAAGCTTCCCTCTCCTCTCCTCTATCATTTGATTGAGTAGCATAGTACTATTTTTGTAGTGCTTGTGTTTTATCACTTCTTTATCTTCTTTCCATTGGTTGTTTGTGGAGGTGGGAACACCTAAACGGGGGTTTGATTGAGGCAGGCCCCTATACAAGCACCCCCCAACATTCTCTCTCTTGTTTTGTGTAGGTGGACGCACTTCAAGGAGCTAGCTAGCAAACAGGGTCTTCTACGAGATTGTCTTCATCACCTTGGCTTTGGTATATCTACTCTATCACCTTCACTTGTACTTTTTATATTTCATAGTGTTATTTTGTCCCCTTAGAAGTAGTTAAGATAGGATGATAAGTCATTTTAGTGTGTTTAACCTCGTCTTGGCTGTTGTTTGATCGTATGTACTACAACGCATTTCTGAGATGCTAGTTTGCCACGCTGTCATATGAAGTCCGCGCTAACATCCTCGTGCAAAGAGCTCCCTAAGGCACAGAGTTGAACCTAAAGATTGACTTGCCTAGCTCCACCTTGAAACTCAGGATCGTAGAGTGATCGTAGGACTCTAAAATCCTCATCATTCTCATCCTCATACCCTAAAAGTACACTTAGCTGAGGTAAGTTAGGACAGCCTCTCGCGTCTTGACCCTCCATGACCTGGGGTCTTGCATGTGGTGAATCCGACGTGAACCAACCTCTATTCATTTTTTGGTGTTAATACTCCCTTTAGATATTTCATGGTTGTTGTGACCTCATGTGTTGTGAAGGTTTATGAGCATCACAACATAGTCCACAACTTCTAGGCATATTGTGAGGAGAATTATATGACACCTCCCGATGGATAGAATGAAGGCCTCTCTTGGTATCTCTACAAGTCTTTTCTCTAGTCATGTTGTTAGTTTGGCCATGCAAGAACAATTATCGAGGAATGAGATGGGGTTCACTGACGAGACCGATCACATTCCCACTCCTCCTGCGTCTCCCACACCATCATCAGTGGATGAGCATGAGGCCATTCAAATTCTCGTTGATTATGTATCTGCCCTCACTAAAGGATTGGGCGACCTCAAACACCATTTGGAAATAAATTTGAAGATGGCTAGGGCCACTTAGGTTGTTAGTGAATTAAAACATATGATGGGAAAAGATCAAAAAAGCATCGAACTTCTAAATAGTATCTTTGGTATCACCGAAGCGTGCGCTCCTTCGGGCAACTCTGGTTTTGCGCAAGGAGTCACCTTTAGAGAGACTGAGAGACAATTAGGGGTATCGATGCCTCCTACTTCAATTTACATGATTGATGCAGTCCCTTCCATTAGTATCCCTTTCGTCCCTAATGAACTAGAAACTCTCAAAGTGAATAAGGTCACGTTGGGCTTTAGCTTTACCCCTTTTGTCACCACCGAGGGTGGAGGTTTCAGTGGAATAGGTGGTGGAGGCTTTGGTAGTGGCAGTGGATTTGGAAGTGGAGGTGGTGCTAGTAGAAGTGGTTCTAGTGGAGGTCATGGCGGTGGTTCCGGTGGAGGCCCTACTAGCGGCAGTGGTCCTGGTAGTGGCTTTGGTGGAAGTCACACTGGTGGTGGTTCTAGAAGTGGACCTAGTAGTGGTTCTAGAGGAGGAGGATCCTTTGGCCCTCTATCTTCTAACAACCCTATTCTGAACACTCTACTTCAAAGCATGGGTAAGATGCAAAGTCAGTTAGCGAACCTCTCCTAGGCCTCAGCCCAACCCATTTTCCAACCCTTCTTTTGACATAGCCCATTGTTGGTTACTATCTTAAACACTCCCTTCCCTCAGGGGATGGAGATTCCAAAGTTTGAGAAGTTTGGTGGCAAGGGGGATCTGCAGACACACATGTCTACCTTTAATGCTCTTTGCACCGACTTATTCCATCATGATGCTTTGATGGCTAACTTATTTCCTTGATCTCTCAAGGACACAACACTCGAGTGGTACTGTTCCTTGCCTGATAATTCTATTTTCTCATTCAATCAGCTTGTTAACCAATTCCTTAGATAGTTCCAAGAAAACATCGGTCCAAATATGACCTTCTTGGATCTCCTCCGATGTAAGCAAGGAGATAATGAGAAGATCATTGATTTCATAGTGCATTATCAAGTGCTTCTTTCACAATCTCATATCAGCTGCCCAAATCTGACGTGTAGAAGGTATTAATAGGCAACTTACAAAGGCAAGGAAAGAGAAGTTTTCCTTGATGAAACATCCTTCTTTCATGCGTTTGTGTCCAGCTTTACAAGAGTACCAACAGATGGTTGCTTAGTTCGGGGGATATTCCTCACACTCCTGTTCTAAAGGGAAATTCATTGTATCAATCTCTGGAAAAGGAAAAGCCATTGCGAATGTAGTAGCCGATGCTAATGACAACATCCTTAGATGCAATTGGAAGTTCACAAAGCTATTAGAATCCTATACCTTTGTCTTATAGAAGTTGTTGAGAGATAAGATCATAACTTTACTGGCTCCTAATCCCGTTAAGGAACCTTACCCTAACTAGTATGACAGGAGCACTTACTGTCAGTGCCATCATGTTAATGGACATGATATCGAATGTTGTATGTGGTTTCGTCATGAAATACAAGACCACATCGAGGAAGGTAGCATTTGTCTCGATGGGAATAAACAAAACATGAAAAAATTAGTGGCAAAAGAAAATAGTGAATTATAGATATACACGAACCCATTTCCATCGCATTCTGCTAACATGATTATCGATCCCATTGATTCTGCTTCTCAACCTGGGGCCTATTTAAATATGTTCACGGTAACTTTCGCTATTTCACCTGCACCCAGTTTGCTGGATGTTACATTTACAGCAAAGGATCTACCTTTGAACAACAAGCCCCCACCTCTTTACATTCCCACTCGTATCAATGGTAACATTGTGATAGGAGTCCTGATAGACCCCGTGAGCCATGTGAATGTTGTCTCTGAGGAAACATTGGTATTAAACTCACTACAAAAAGAAAAATACAGAGAAACAAGACCTACCATCCATACCCATGATGGTATGAATCTCAAACCTTATGGCTCGATCACTTTTCCCATCCTAGTTTAACCTAGGATTGTTGACATGGTCTTCGACGTTATTCCAGAGTCAGACCTATTTAGAGTGAAGCTAGGCATTCCTTGGTTGGCTTCCATGAATGGGATTGCTTCTGTTATCCAAAAATGCTTAAATTTTTCCCACAAGGGTGTCATGCATGTAGTGCATGACCCCAGATACCAACCTTTGGTATCTCATGGTGGGTATTCATTGGATAACTTTTGGCCCTCTCTGGTTGGTCTACTTTCTCCGAGAATGGACCTACTTTACAAGAACTATGTGAAGTATAAAATTGGACGCAAAGGGGAGCCGAAGCTAACCCTTCCTGTGGTAAATCAACTGGTTACCTCCTCCCTTGGGGAAGAGAAGAAGAGGCCCGCGCCCATGACTACTCCTCCTCTGAAAGAGAAAGAGAAGTCCACGCCAGTCCCTTCTCCTTCTTGTGAAAGTAAATAGAAGGTTACACCATCCACTCCCTCTTCCCCAAAGAAGGAGGAGAAGTCCATAGCGGCTCCCTCTTCTTCCTATAAAGGTAAAGGGAAGATGACCCTTTCACGGAGTGCCTCATCCTCTCCCCTTTCTTGGGAAGAGTACTGGATGAACAAGCCCGATGGCTATCTGTTAAATCTGATGATTCCTCCTTAGCGTAGGCCCAAGATCAGAATCGTAGACCTTCCTAATGAATTTCTAGGACCATGGTACTACTTGTACGACATAAAGAAAGGTTTTCATAGAGAATTTGATCCATGGCCTCCTACTCCTAGTGATCCTAAGGAAATGAGTGGAAAGAGACCCACTGTCGAGGCTCTTGAGTTGACTCCTCCCATCACTCTTTAGCCTGCTTCTCCTACTCCTGCACAGGAACCCATTCCTTCACCTTAAACAGCCATAGTGGACATCCCTATCATCAAGCAAGAAACTCCTGTCCCTTCACAAGCTATGGCTTCTAACTCTAAGAGTTGTAGGAATTTCCTTGCATGAGAACACAAGCGCTAGTGAAAGGCTCTCCTGGCTGAGCAGGATGCTTCGCAACAAAAGGAAGAAGAAATGACCACTCCCACTTCAGGGCCCTTTGCAACGCTATCTTCCTTTTCTCCTATTGTGTCTCTTCTTCTTGATTCATTCCTAGCTTCCATTGTGAGCATGAAAGCACCTAACCCTAATTGGGTACAAGTGTTCATTGCTCCCTTGGCAGAGCCACCTTAGTTGATGTCCATTCTAGATATTCAATCCTTCCCAAAACCCATGGATATGGTTAACACTTTGGTCATATCCACTGTGGTTCTATCCTCTTCCTCCTTTGCACCTCTAGCTTCATCTACTGGGAGTTCATCCCCTCCTACGAAGAAAAAGCAAGGGGCTAGTCATTCTCACGATAGAGGATGTAGAAAGAGCCCACCTTCGCAAGGTGGTCCTATGATGACCTGTTCTATCCTTGTGACATAACCGGTCTCGGCCTCTCTTGAGTTTGTCACTGCTCCTGAGTCGTTTGGTGAGCCTAGCAGTAGATTTCAGGAATATCCCATCCCATCCACTGAAGTGAGACATAGCACTCCCATGGGGTGCATATTCAACTCTATGGATGAGGTCCCAACCCTATTGGCGATCTTCACGAAATCACTGATGTTGACTCCACAAGAGCTCGGTGGAGAGGACCTTGAGGGGCCCTCTTCCTTGGCCCTTGTTGTGGAAGGGTCAGATGTCCCTCCTCTTAACATTCCACCTTTGCAGACTTGTCCTCCCTCCCCTTATGAGGATTTGGATTGGGAAGTGGATGACCTCTTTGCTGAGCAGTGTTAGGAGGAGGGCCCCCCTTTTCTTAAGCTTGTGTGTGTGTGTCTTGTGATGTGTTCCCCTGTACTCATGCTATGTGTGCCTAGGTGACCCTCGTCACCCCTACTGGTGCTTGGATATAGGCATGGTTTTTGTGTCATAAACCTTCATCTATTTGTACCATCATTCGTCCATGTTTGTGCTTGATTTTTGGTAAATTGGGGACGATGCAAAGCATCGGGGGCATTTAGGCTTCCCTTCCATGTTGACCCAATTTTTTATTTTTACTTTGTTTTCCATGCATTCTTCTTGATCTGGTTGGGGATTGATGATCTTTCACCTTGCATTGCGGTTACCTATTATTATATGAGCTCAGATAGATCTGACCCCACTAAACCAGATCCCCTTGTGCCCTTTGTTTGTATTTCTCGCTTTTTCTTTATCTTTCTCTCTTATTTGCTAGATTTGTCCCTCCTATGTGTGACAACGCTCTCCTTTAACACTTCGACTTTCAGAAAATGAACTCACCACCAACAAATCTTTTCTTGAAAGTCCTCACAATACCTTTCCTTGGGAGCGTATTCTCAACTTGGAATCCTAATAGAATGTGTTTCCTTCATCATGGGTTCATAAAGAAAGGACCTAAAGAGCTTCCTCTGAAGTGGGAACTATTTTACTTCCCCTCTCGTGGGGGCATGACCTTCCTTTCAAATTCCTTGATGAAGTGAACATCTTTCGAAAGGATCCGTTGATGATGAATCACTCTAAGGTGGTGAATTTTGAACTGCATGTCCCTTGAGTGGACCCGCACTCTTTCATAGTGGGTTCCTCAATGAGCTTTTCTTCAAAATCCTTTGTAACAAATGGAATCTTGCACATCTAGTCTGGCGGCAGCCCAACTAGACTCGTTATATTTGTCCTTTCGTGTCTAGCTTGGGGGAATTCTAACTAGACGTTTCCATTTCAAACTGTGCATCCCTTGAGTGGACCCCTCTCCTTTTGAAGGGTTCCTGAGGGAACCTTTTGAAAGTTTTTTGGTCTATGTGACTGAAAACTTTAGACATGTTCTATCTATGGGTAGACATGTTGCCGCTTTTAGATGTGCCCTATCTGTGGGTAGACGTATTGATACTTTAGAAATGTTCTATCTATGAGTAGACGTGTCACTGCTTTTAGATGTGTTCTATCTACGGGTAGACACATCGACGCTTTAGACATGTTCTATCTGCGGGTAGACATGTTGCTGCTTTTAGATACGTTTTGTTTGTGGGTAGATGTATCGATGCTTTAGACACACTCTATCACTTCTTTATCTCCTTTCCATTGGCTGTCCATGGAGGTGGGAACACCTAAACGGGGGTCTGACTGAGGTAGGCCCCTATACAACCACCCCCCAACATTATCTCTCTTGTTGTGTGTAGGTGGACCCACTTTGAGGAGCTAGCTGGCAAACAGGGTCTTCTACGAGATTGTCTTCATCACCTTGGCTTTGGTATATGTACTCTATCACCTTTGCTTGTACTTTTCATATTTCATAGTGTTATTTTGTCCCCTTAGAAGTAGTTAAGCTAGGCTGATAAGTCATTTTAGTGTGTTTAACCTTGTCTTGGTTGTTGTCTAATCATATGGACTACAATGCATTTCTGAGATGCCAGTGCACCGTGCTATCGCCCAAAGTTTGCGTTAAAATCCTCAAGCAGAGAGCTCCCTAAGGCACAGAGTTGGACCTAAAGATTGGCTCACCTAGCTCCATCTTGAAATTTTGGGATCGTAGGACTCTAAAATCCTCATCATTCTCATCCTCATACCTTAAACATACACTTAGCTGAGGTAAGTTAGGGCATCCCCTCACATCTTGACCCTTTGTGACCTAGGTTCTTGCATGCGGTGGTCCCCCTCTCTTACATAAATGAAATTCTAAGTTTGAGCACTTGAGTTCTCATTAGTTTTAGAGGATACTTATCCAAGGGGGCCCACTTGGTGATTAATCCATTCTTTAGTTTAGTATTAGTTTAGTATTACTTTCTATTCAATAGTTAGTTAAGAATCTAGCACCGACTATTCTTGTAGCCACTAGAATTCCATTATGTGATTGTTCCTGCAGCCAAAGCAAATAGAGTAGTATCATGTTTGTTTTCTCAAATTTTCATTTTTTGTCATGCATTTCATCTTGGTGTAATTTTTGATTGATGGTTAGCATTTATGTTATTCCTTTCTAAGCAATTTACTTTCAGCATTATGTCTTTCTTAGCTATAGAATGAAAATGGCTACTTTGGGGTTCCTAGTGCACATACTATGCTAACCCATTTCAAGTTCATGTCCTTGGGTTGAAAAGTTAAATGCACCTTCATGATGATTGAAATGGCTATTTAATTTATATTTCCCATCTCTAAATCAGGGCTGTAAAGGCCTAGTTGTTAAATCATTGTAGGAGGCAGACATTTTTGGTGCCATTGCCGGGGATGGTGTCAAACTAGAAATTTCTTTGGTTTCATTGATAGTTTTCTTGCTGTAGTATTTCTAAAAGTTGTTCTTAGCATATCCCTCATTTAGGAAGTAATGACCCCCCTTATTCTTTACCAATTCTTTGTGTGAGTTGACTGATAGTGAGTTGATACTGCATGCATAGAGGAAAGAGATTGGATACTTATGGGAGATTTCTTCCTAACAATCCTAATCCATTCTAGCTAGTTGAATATTAGAACTTGCCAAGAGAAGAAGAAGAAGAATATCCACACCCCTTTGTTGATGCATTTACTAATTTGACTAACTTTGAAGTTTCCTCTAAGGACCAAAATCAACTTGAGAACCCTTTTGCTTTGGAATTACATCAAACAAGCATGGGTGATGCAAATAGAAAATGACCTAACCAACCAACTTTTCATTTCCCCATTTCCCATCAAAATGAGATTTACAACATCAAAAATATCCCTACTTTAGCACTCCCCAAGTTTTATGGTCTTGTCATAGAAGATCTTGACACCTTCTTGTTTGAGTTTGACATACTTTGTAGGAGTTATGATTATACCACCGATGCCCATAGGCTTAAAATATTTCCTACCACTCTAAAATAAGTTGCATTAAGATGGTTCATGAGCCTAGGCAGAGATACTATGGAAAATTGGGAAGAAATGAAGACAAAGTTCCTTGAGAAATACAAAGAATATTGTAGGGGCAGTGACATGAGAGGAGATGATATTTTTAGGATGCAACAAAAGAAGGATAAGAGCCTAGAGGATTACATTTCAAGGTTTTTGTTCTACTTACAAAAATATCCACACCATACCCTCAATGAAGAATCACATAAGCTACTTCTATTAAGAGGAATCAATGAGAGTTGTATTGATGCCTTGGACTTGATGGTAGGAGGAGATATCATCCAAGTTCCTTGGGAAGGCATCAAGAAAATATGCCAGAACTTCTCTAGGGCAACTTCAAAGAAAGGAAGAACTTACCAATCCTCTATGGTAAGTCATCTACCAGTAGAGTCTCAAGGATGGCGATCACACACTTGCCAGAAGATTTCAAGCAAGACATCATAAACAATCTAGCTACTTAGCTAGATACATTTCAGGCCAAGAAGAAACAAGAGGAGGCAGAGGAAATGTTGGCAGAGTATTTCCCCCATTGCATACAGAAGAAGGACTACAAATGTAAGATGGTAGCTAATATTGAAAGTAAGCAAATTCCACTTGAGTTCAAATGAATCTAGATTGAAGAAGATCAATTCTACTATGTTGCACAAGGAAACCTTGGGCTCCAAGACAAGGTATGCCACCAGATCCACTATCTTATGCTAGGCCATATTTCAATTCCTACTCATGTCTGGTAACCAATGGAAACTCCCATATCCATCCATCTATGGAGGATATCCACCACAACCTTCAAGTAACCCTCCAAATGCTTGGCCTAATCATCAAAACTCTCAACCCCAATGGCAACAACCTCAAGGGAATTGGCAGCAATATCAAGGGCATTGGCAGCCACCTCCAATAATTGACAACAAACAAATCAATGGAGGGGAGGACAACAATGGCCAACCCAGAAAACCAGTTACATGCAACCACCTTCTGAGCCCCAATAACCTACTATAATTCCTCCACCTACTCAGCCCACACCCAATCCAAATAACAAACCATAGAAGTAGCCTGTATACTCTATTGATTCAAATCAATTCCCTGCATATGTTGTGAGTGTAAGTGACATCCACTTGCATTCAGGAACTACTTTACCAACCCCTTCCAAGCCAATTATCACTAAGCTTCCTATGGAAGAGGAAGAGGAAGCTCTGAATGATCCCATTCAGCTAAGTGCACCTAAAAATCCTGAACCAGTCCTAACTAGGAAAACTGAACAAGAACCACCATTTCCTCAAAGATTGGAAGTTTCCAAGAAAAAGGAAGATAAAGAGGATACTACTTTTGACATCCTAGATCAACTGAAGCATATATGCATCAAAATACCTCTATTCCAAGCCATAAAGGATGTCCCAATCTATGGCAAGACAATCAAGGAAGTATGCCTTAAGAAGCTAGGTAGGAAAAAGAAGGACCCAACTACAGTTCATTTGGTGGGACAACTAGCTGACATCATGCGTGGAAAAGTGATTATTCCTAAGTACAATGACCCAAGTAGTCCTATGGTAGCAGTTGTTATAAATGAGATCCAAATAAGAATGTTTTGATTGATTTAGGGACATCAATCAATGTAATGACCAAGGACATCCTGCAACAACTAAACGTTGCAAGCATGAGATCTACTCCTACTGTCCTGCAACTTGTTGATAGTTCTATCAAGCCTGATGGAATAGTGGAGGATCTTGTGGTAGTTCTAGACTCCTTGGAGTACCCAACAAACTTCATGATTCTTTCTCCTAAAGCTACACTAGGCAGGTATCCCATTATTCTTGGAAGACCATGGTTAGCAACTGCAGATGCATATATTGGATGTTGGTCAGGTGACATGACCATTTCAGATGGGAAGAGCACCAAAAAGTTTGTTCTCTATCCTCCTTCCCATCCATCTCATGATGAGAATGATCTCGTATGGCCACATGTTGGTGAAGAGACCGGGGAAGCTAATTTTGTGGTGCATCTTATGATGCTAGGCAGAAGCTCTTTTATACAACTTCAAGATAAGGATGAAGTATTGGCTAACATCATTCAGAATCATTGTGAAGTGGAAGAAGCATCATCTTCTCATTCTACTATTCTATTCAAGACACTTCTACTTGCTCTTCCTGCAACCACAATTCTTGCAGACGTTCTTCCTACAACCACTTTTCTTGTAGTCAGACTTCTTGCAGCAATAGGTATGACCCATACATTTCTACCATATGAACTAAAGGTACCATGCATTAATGAAGCAACGATGATAGAGCTGACTACACAAGTGCAGGTGTTAGAAGGAAGATATATGAATGTTAACAACAAACTGAGTGAAGAACAACAATTGCTATTGGAAAACCTATTAAGGACCCACAAACATGCATTTGTGTGGGATTATCATGATATGAAGGGATTGGACCCTAAAACTTGCACACACAAAATTTACATAAGAGATGATTGCACCCTAGTGAGCCAACCACAAAGAAGAATTGACCCTGCACTGAGAGAAATTGTAAAAGGAGAACTGCAGAAGTTGATAGATGTAAGATTTATCTACCCCATTATGAATAGCCAATGGGTGTCTCCAATAGTGATTGTGTACAAGAAAGGAGGGAAATGGAAAGTTTTTGTTGATTATAGGGAACTTAATGCTACCACCAAGAAGAACCATTTTCCCTTACCCTTGATATATCAAGTTTTGGACACACTTGTAGGAATGCAATACTTTTATTTTCTAGATGGATTCAATGGCTACAACCAGATTCAAATTGCACTAGAGGACTAGGAGAAGACCACCTTTAATTTTCTATGGGGGACCTATGCCTACTCAGTACCCCCATTTGGCTTATGCAATGCACCTACAACTTTTCAAAGGGAAGTCATCAACATATTTTCAGATATCTCTCTTGATTGCATGAAAATTTACATGGATGACTTTACTACTTATGGTGTTGATTTTAATCAAGCATTGGAAAATCTCAGGAGAGTCCTACAGAGATGTGAAGACCAAAATTTTTCCTTAAACAGTGAAAAGTGCTTCATGATTATGCAAGAAGGTGTAGTTCTTGGCCACTACATCTCTCACAAAGGAATTCAAGTAGATCTTGCAAAGATTGAGGTGATCACAAATCTGCCCACACCTGCAAAAAGAAGGATGTTAGGAGTTTATTGGGCCATGTAGGATATTATAGGTGTTTCATCAAGGATTTCAAAAAAATAACAACACCATTGTATACTCTTCTCACTAAAGATGTTGAATTCAAATGGATTGAAGCTTATGACAAGGCAATTTCTGACTTGAAGGTAGCTTTGACTCATGCTCTTGTACTCAAAGGACCTAATTGGGAGCTTCCTTTCCACATCCATACTGATGCATTAGATTATTTTATAGGAGCAGTCTTAGGACAAAAAGGAGCTATTGAAAATGATATTTATTTTGTTAGCAAATTTTTTTGGGGAGCTAAATTCAACTATATAGTGATAGAGAAAGAAGTGTTGGCATTAATCTATGCCCTGAACAAATTCAGGCATTACATAACAGGTTACCAAATCTTTGTGCACACTGATCATGCAACCATTAGATATCTCATGAGTAATTATTTGATCTCTAGTAGGATGGAAAGATGGTTATTGTTGATGCAAGAGTTTGGCATAACCATTGTGGATAAACTAGGGAAGACTAATGTTGTTGCAGATTTTCTTTCAAGGTTGACTACATTAGGGGATAATCAAGCCATAGATGACTCTTTTCCTAATTAACATCTATTCTCTATCAATGTACAAACACCCTGGTATGCTAACATAGCTAATTATTTGGTCACATGTAGAGTTCCTCCTCACTTCTCTCCAAAAGAGAGAAGGGAACTCATTGAAAAATCTTTTCCTTTCTCATGGATTATTGGATGTTTGTTTTATACTGGACCAGACCATGTCATGAGGAGATGTGTGAGATAAGATGAGACATGAAAATTTTCATGCATGCCACAACAAACCATGTGGAGGAAATTTTGCAGCCAAGAGGACAACAATGAAGATTTTGAACATGAGATATTACAGGCCAACACTCCATAAGGATGTAGGAAGGTATACAAGAAAATGTGACAGTTACCGAAGAATGGGTAGGCCAACCAAATATGATGAGATGCCACTTTACCCTCATGTATTAATCACTCCCTTTGACAAGTGGGGATTGGGTTTTGTAGGACCCATTGACCCTCCATCAAATGATAAGTCCTATATCCTAGTATGCACTGATTATGTAACTAAATGGGTACAAGTTAAGGCCATGAAGCTTGCTAGAGTTAACAAGGTTTCAAAATTTCTTTATGAGGAGATTTTCACAAGGTATGGAGTTCCATGAGAGATCATGACTAATCAAGGGGCTCAATTCACATCAACCCTTGTTGCAGCACTAGTCAATGAGTACAACATAAGACACAAAAAATCTACTCCTTATCACACCCAGGCTAATGGACAAGTTGAGGTAACCAACAAAGAAATTGAAGCTATTTTGACAAAAATAGTAACTATCCACATAAAGGATTGGGAAAATAGATTACCAGAAGTTTTTTTGATCTATAGAACGACCTGGAAAAGAACTACAGGCTTCACTCCATTTGAGTTACTATATGGAAAGACAACCATGATGCCCATTCAATTTGAACATAAGACTCTTAGGTTTGCAATAGATTTTGGGATGGATATCTTTGAGGAATAGAGAGAAAGAATCATGAAGCTAAATGCTTTGGATGAGATGAGAAGAGAAACCCTACATCACACAAAGGTAGTGCAGAATCAAAGAATCAAGTGGAATGAAAAATTCGTCAAGGACAAGAAATTCCAACCAAGAGATTGGTCCTTACTCTGTGTCTCAAGATATCAGGACAATGCGGGAAAATTGCAAACAAG
Organism: Sequoia sempervirens; assembly: GCA_007258455.2. Taxonomy (NCBI): domain Eukaryota; kingdom Viridiplantae; phylum Streptophyta; class Pinopsida; order Cupressales; family Cupressaceae; genus Sequoia; species Sequoia sempervirens. Next base: position 405,548,213 of record VDFB02047230.1, on the reverse strand, counting down.
GTGGCTAGGACCATATAAGGTTGTTGAAGTATTTCCTAATGGTGTTGTACAACTCATTACTATTGACCTAGTTAGATTTAAGCTGCTTGTCAATGGTCACCACCTTAAATTGTATCACAAACCAACTTCCAAGGAGGAGTTCCTACAACAATTCACTCAGCATGTAGCATTCGAGCTTCCTACAACTGAAGGAAGTGGACCTAGTGTCCCTCCTTCTACCTAACTAAGGTATGTACTTGTCATAATAAACACTTCCACCTCCATGGGAGTCCATTTCTTCACCCATCCGCCCATCCACCCATCCATCTCCACCTTTCTCTCTCTTCCATCACTTTACTCCACCTCATTCCATCTCATCTTCATTAATTGCTCAACTTATTTCCTAAAAAGGTGAATGGTACTTTCTTCACAATCTTTGCAATGAATCCTCCACACATTCAGGTATGTGCGCATTAATTTCTATATTTTAATTATCTCGAAGTGCATTCATTTAATTGATGTACGTTAGTATGTATGTTCACCATAGCATGCTAATATTCCCTACCTTGTCAAATCATCATACCATATGTGAGGATGGATGCCAAAATTTAGGTTGGGGGGAAGGAAAAAGATGTGAATATTTTTCCCACGTGTCAGTCCATGTTGGTCTATGTAAGCAAAATTTAAATTGAGCCAATTTGAAATCTAAGTGAGAGGATGGCTCACATGTGTAAGGTGACACCAACCGCTGCCGCCATTTCTCTCCATCATAGCTTTCCTTTATTACTCCTTCCTTGCCATTATTGACCATCTCATATCTCAAGTTGCAAAAAAAAGATAAATTAGAAAGGGAAAATTCAATCAACATTGGCATTGGAAAGTTAGCAAGTGTTGTAGGAAGGTGAATTTGGTTTCTAGACAAAATTGTAGGAAGGAAACCAAAGAGTGTTTTGTTTGATTGTAGACAATGGGAGGTGGGTTAATTTGAAATGAACCCACCATGCATGATGTTTTACTGCAGGATGCACCCTACTTAGCCTAATTCAGAATTTGCAGGTGGATAGACTACTTCCTAAAGCTGGATGATTTTGATGACATTGCACTAGAGTTTTCCCAGACATTGTATGAAGCAAAGGCCATGGTAAAATGGTTGGAGGTTGTAGCAACTAAAGAAATAATTGTAGAAGTCATAGGGTTACCTGCTAATGGTGAAAATTACCCTGCTTTCAAAGATGCTAGATCAGCTAGTGTTGAATTTATAGAGCCGAATGACCCTCCATCAAGAGCATAGATAAACATGGTGTGAAGAGAATGTCTCTGCCTGAGCCATGAAAGTAAATAGCTATTTATGTCATAAAGTACGTCACCTGTGAAGGTTGCTAGTTGAATTTTCATTCTATGCACTTCAAGATTTTGAATCACATGAGGCATAGAAAGAGGATGAATGTGTTGAACGTGCTATACAACCTTCTTTCAATCATGGTGGTTGAGACTCAAAAATGTAGGGACAATTCCGTTTCCCACCATTGTCTGATTAAATTGTTAGTTGAGAAGTCTCTACATGATGTGTCTAGAATGACCTGGGAATAATTCATAAAAATTGACCAAATTAGACTTGAGCATTTGCAACCTAGGGTTTTACCTCAACCTCATAGGTCTAGCAGGAGATTGAGCATGGCTGAAGCCACTCTTGGTGCTTCAACCTTTGGCACAAGCCCTAGTGTAAACCCTCATGCAGTAGAAAAAACCATGGAAATTAGCTCTTTTGGGACAAAGCACTTAGACTAGGAAAGTTCTTCCCCTGACTCCGATTATGTTCCACTTGGCATTCTAATGAAAACTACGACACATAAGAGAGAAGTAGAAACGAGAAAAAGAAAGGCTAAAAGGAAGCTGACAGAAAAAGAGGTGCCAAGCTCTAAGAAGAGAAAGGTTGACACTATTCATCCTATAGCCAAAGAAAAACATGAGAGCCCTCCTACGAAAGCAAGACCAGCTGGGCCAACCTTTGGTATGCCTCTACAAGAAAGCCCTAAATCAAGAGAAATATCACAAGGGGACACAAAAGCTCCAATAGAGAAGGAGAATGTCAAGGAAGAAGATATATTTAAGACAACAACAAACATAACATTGGCTGATCTTGCCAATATTGCAGAGCAAGTCAAAAATCAAGAGTATGAGGAAAATTAGGATTTCTTGCAGCAAGAGGTCATGTAGCAAGAGGTCCTGCAGCAAGAGGTCCTGCAGCAAGAGGTTTGGTAGCAAGAGGTCCTACAACAAGAGATCCTGTAGAAAAATTAGAACAAGAACAAGAGCAAGAGTTCATGTAGCCACAACAAGAATTGGGTGAGCAATCGGTACCCCTGCAGCTAGAATTGATGGGACAACCTAAATCCTTGTAGTTAGCATTAGCGCCACAGAAGATGCTAGTAGGAATACATAACCCCCCTAATTTTTCAATGCACAAGGTAGCCATGCATTAATGGAAAGAGATGCAAAGAAGAGAAGAGGAATGGAAAGAGGAAAAACACATGCTGAAGAAGGAAATTCAAAAGAGAGACGAGGAAATTAAAGATAAGGATGCAAAAATTGCCACCTTAAAGAAGAAGGTGAATGATATGGCAGCTTTTGTACCACATATTTTAGAATGCATGACCCCTCCAAGGGTCTATGCTCTGCATTTGAATGAGAAATATCTTTCTTTTAAGCTAGCAAGGATTTTCTTAGGTTTGAACCCTTCTATTGAGACCCCTATTGAATTTTTCAATGCTTATCGGATTGCTTCCTCTAAAATGAAGAATTTTCTATGTGAATTTTATTTACATAATTATGTTGTAACTCAAGACCATGATTGGAATCTACTGTTGTATGTTGGGGATGTCCAATTAAGGGCATTTATGTCCTAGGTGCAAAATGAGATTAGTTGGGGACAACAATATGGGGCTTATAAGAAAATGGAATCTAATATCCCCCTATCCATTAGGGTTGAATCAAGGAATCCAGGGGATATTTTTAGGAAATGGGACAAAATTATTTTCAGACCTAGCTATGGTAATAGGATTATGCCTTGGATAGAAGCATTTTATAGTGAATACGAGGCAAAGGAAAAAGAAAAAGAGGAAACTATGAAGAGATACCTCTCACAAAGATGGAACAACCTAACTAATGATCTCAAGCAGATTGAGCCTCAATCCATCTAGAACTATGCAGTAGCTATTAAAAGAATTGATAGATATATTCACATTGGAAGGAAAAAAGGGTGATTCTAGCTTCCCCTAACTTTTTAGTCACCCATCTTAATGTGGCCTATACTGAACTTCAGGTTCTACCAATATGATATTGCTGTAGAGAGACAAAGATGGAGTAGATTGGACAGATTGGGAGGATTCACTTGGGATCTTGATTCACACACAACACACTCTGATGTGGGACACTTTTCAGTTACAAACTTCAGAGCATTGACCAAGAAAAAGAACAACCCTTCCTTTGCTAGAGGACCAACAACATCTTAGGTTGGGGGAAGTGATGAGTCTAGCTTATCAACTAATTTTGGGTAGAATTTGTGATCTAGTTGTTAAAGTTATCATGGAATTTGACGTGAAGTGTTGATACTTTAATGATATTTCCTCAAACTATAGACATTGGGATTAATCTTATTTCTACAAAACTTTAATGATAATGGCATGCTATATGGACTATCTATATTAATCTTGCATGTGGTTAATGAATGTTCCTTAAGGTGGTTACAAATGTGCAATTATTGTGCATACTAACATTTCCATGCAAATATAATTTGAAGATGTTAAATTGAGGAAGAAACCGCTAGCTAGCCATGCACCATAACATCCAACAAGGGAATCATTCAAAGGTCAAAGGAGGTTGATGACAAGAGATTCCCCATCCAAACTGAATGTAACCACCTTGTAGTGGTAATTATTGATGTTGAGAAAATGTGTGTTACTGTAGTGCTAAATCCATGATTGGACATGCATGTCTAACTGGATTCCATGCATGCATAACCACCACCCCACTTTCTCTATTTTCCCTAAATGGAATCCTCCCAGTTCATGGAGCTGATTGCCTTGTTTAGATGGTAGTATAAATAAGGATCTAATGCTCCTTCTTAGGGGGTTGTGTGATTTGAGATTGTATTTTCAATCTTAAGCTTTCAGCAATACAGTTATGCTATTCCTTTGTACTCATGAATTCCAGTGAGTGAAATGAAATTCTAAGTTTGAGCGCCTGAGTTCTCATTAGTTTTAGAGGATACTTATCCAAGGGGGTCTACTTGGTGAGTAATTTTTTCTTTAGTTTAGTATTACTTTCTTTTTAGTAGTTAGTTAAGAATCTAGCACCGACTGTTCCTGCAACCACTAGAATTCCATTATGTGACTATTCCTGCAGCCAAAGCAGACATAGTAGTGTCCTATTTGTTTGCTCATATTTTCATTTTTTGTCATGTATTTTAGCTTGGTGTAATTTTTGATTGATGTTTACCATTTATGTTATTCCTTTCTAAGCAATTTACTTTCAACATTGTGTCTTTCTTAGTTGTAGAGTGAAAATGGCTACTTTGGGGTTCCTAGTGCACATACTGTGCTGACCCATTTCAAGTTCACATCACTAGGTTGAAAATTTAAATGCACCTTCATGATGATTGAAATGGATATTCAGGTTAGATGTCCAATCTTTCAATCACAACTGTAAAGGTCTAGTTGTTAAATCATTGTAGGAGGCAGATAGTGTTAATGTTTCACTTGTTTACATTCACGCTAATGCTTAATAAGGATTTGATGGTTGATGAGGGTTTGAATTTTTTACTTTAAAACTAATTCACCCCCCTCTCAGTTGTCCTATGTGTCTAACACTTTCCTCCTATCAAATTTTCTTCATTTACTTGGAAAATGCCATTTATGCTCAATGACTCCTACAACTATTAGATATTGATTTGTGAAGGCATTGTAAGGGTTTTAAACAAATTTTTACATGGATTAAGGAGAGAAAAATGGTGGCCAAAATTAATTTATTGTATAAGACTCTTTTTGTTAGAGGGCCATCCTTGGCCATTATTTTTTAGTGAATTTTATGGGAATTTTTACTTTAATCCACATATCTTGAATGATGAAGCTTGGCTATGGTGTCAAGAATGTTTTATCATACCTCTAGCTTATATTTTTAGTGGGAACATGTTTGTAGTTCATTTGTAAGGTTGTACCTAGGGTTTCATCCCTTTCCATGTTCTCTCTTTCCCCTATCCCTCTTTTGAAGGCTTTAAAATCACTTTGTGCTCATTTTGTAAAGTTTCTTTCTTGATTTCTCTAGAAGAATACATGGACTTTGTATTTTCTATAACTGTATACTAGCTCCATACCTTTATATTAATGAAAATTACAATTTTTCCTCTTCCAACTTTTGATGTGTTGTGTAGAAACCTTTTAGTTTCATGTTTGAAAAAATATTTTAATATGTTTCTATGTTTGTATGCTATGTTAAGCTTGTTTGTTAGAGATAACTTTGGATCAATTCTTTCCCTCTTAGTTCTTATCAAACCTTAACCTCGATAGATACCTCTAGGAGTTGGTATAATAGAGATCTATGTGATTTATTATGATATTTTAATTAGTTCTATATGCTATAGTGAGCAAGAGGAAACTCATTTAATCTAGGTTCATCACCAACTCTCTTTTTTTTCTCATATTTCATTCTCACTTTTCCTCTACAATTTCTTAGATTAGGGTTACTTTGTAGGTTTATTTAGTGTTGAGCTAGATCAACATTCTATATCTAGGTTAGAAAGGAATTCAACCTTCTCTAGAGGTTTGATATAAACTATAAGGTCCCACACCTTTGTTGGAAGAATAAGGAGTTTTCCATTGATGTATTTGTTGGCAACATGAGCATGAGGGATAAGTGCATTGCATTACAATGTTGCCATTGATGTCAACATTGTAGTATGGTATGAAGACCATTGTGTAGATCAGTTTGTACAACTTGAACATGTTTGAAGATGGTAATCCAATGGGAATTTGCAAGAAGGTTTGATTTGGCAAAGGCAACTGATATGGAAGTTGACTAAGTGTCAACATAGGTAATTCTATGTACATGACATTTGGTTATTAGATCTGTGTTGGTCCATTGTGAAAGATCTTGCTCTGCGATTTTGATATAATTATCTTGGTTGTTAGAGAATCTTATATCTAGAGTTTCATATTGTTTTGGATTTTGGTGAAGAAGTTATGAGTGACATAAGTTTGGTATAGCAATAATAGAGGTTTCCAATTCGATGTACATGTTTTGGTGAATTCACACTTCTCTTCAGATTGGAATCTATTGAAAGTATGTATAGTTGGTGTTGTAATTGATGTCAATAAGCTTTGGTGTTGTCATTGGTGTCAACTATATGAGGAGTTTGTTGCAAGTATGAGCAGTCGGTGATGAGTTAGAGTTGGTGTTGTCCCTAATGATGCTTTCATTAGTTACATTATGTTGTCATTAGTAAGTTACTAGTGTCAACCTTTAGTGTGTCTTTCATAAGATTCTATCTATGGATGTGTGGTTGAGTTGTTATGTTTTAGTTGGCTTGGTGGTGATGAGGAAGTACTGAAGATGTTGAGAATGTATCTCTAGTGCTTGGTTTCCAAGTGCTTTTGAGAAAATTGAATAAAAAGAGGTGTCACAATGTGTTCTATGTTGCAAAGTAGTGTTTTGGTTCTTCTCTATAGTTCTTCTAGGTTGAGGATTTAATTTTTTAGTTTGGATATGTTGATCAAATGTGTTCAGAGGTGCTACATTCAAAATTTTGTGTCTTGGATCATTGTGCTAAGGAATTTGTGTTCACCGGTATGTGAAATATGTATTACAAAGGTGTCTAGGAAAATTTTTTTTGCTCCAAATTTCTCTATAGAGTGGTTTCAGGTCTTACAAATTTGGAAGGGTGTTGATAGTGTGTATCTTTCTTTAAATGATTTTTTTCATGGTTTGGTGCTTTGAAAGTTAGTTTATGGAGTTACAGTGTATGGAAAAGTTGTTTGAGTGTACTGGGTGTGTACATTCTTCGAGTGAAATATTATGTGAAGGAACTTGTATTTAAGGTATTTGTGGAATATTCTAGATCATGTTCAATTGTTATGTGGTTTTCTTGAGTCATTTTTGGATTTGAGGAAGCATGTACTTAAGTGTTAATGGTGTTAATATAGGTTTGACCAACCTTGGGTGTTTACACTACTTGTGAAGTTGATTTTATGTTTGTGGAAACATGGTATGGTGTGTATGAGTGGATTTAGTTCCTATCTAAGATGTGTTGTGGTCCACCTTCATTCCTTTCCACTATGGGAATGTTTTGGTGCCAACCTAATTTGAATTTTTACAATTGAGGCACATAGCCGACCTTGGAGAATACTTTCAAGGTTGAAGATTATATAAATGATTGTTGAGTTGTTGAAGGATGATAAGATAGATGAATATGATGTGAGTGATGCAAATTATATATTTGTAGGGTGTGAATTTGAGAAGTGTAGTGTGAGCTTTCATGTGTTAGATTACTGAATGTGGTGAGCAAAAGGTGTCTACAATTCTTTAGAAATACTGCAAAGGTATTGGCGATGTTGTAGTGGTTTTTTCTATTGCTTTGAGATGGATTTCTCATTGTAACACTCTTCTCTATCTTCTTGTCTATTTTGGTAGTGATCCTTTCTTTCTTTGGGAAATGAGCCCTCCAATAGTGAGCCCTATTGTATTTGGTGTTGATATTACTTTATATTGTGACTTAATACTCACCGTGGTTTTTCCTATCTTTGGTTTTCTATGAAAATATGGTGTTTCTTTGTGTATGGTGCTGATTTGGTTATTTTTTTATTATTTTCTTTCATGATAAATCACTTTAATGTGCATTAAAAAAATTGTATAAGAGAAAGGTTCCTTGGAAGAAAGCTTAATTGCTTGATGTATATCTAGGATGGTGCACAAGGAAGATGTTCCTATATTTGATGGATCATATTATTCATTTTGGAAGATAAGGATGGAAGGTTTTTTGGTTTCTCTTGGATTTTAGATCTAGAGGTCTATTGAGAGAGGATATACTATTCCTACAAATGGTTGGAGCACTGATAATGAGATCAAGGCCTATGAAAACAACGGTAAAGAAAGGTATGATCTCTTAAGTGGTCTTACTAATTTTGTATTGGTGAAATTTATGAATCTAAAAACTATTAGAGAAATTTGGGTGAAGTTAGAAAGCATTTATGAAGGAGATGATAAGATAAAGCAAGCTAAGATGTAGAATTTGAAGATTATGTTTGAGATCCTATGAATGTTTGAAGATCAAAACATTACAAGCTACTTGTAGAAGGTGGATGAAGTTGTCAATAGTATCAAAGGTCTTGGTGGAGAACTAAAAAAAGAATAAGTGGTAAAGAAGGTACTTAGAACTCTTCCTAAAGCTTATAGTTATAAATTTTCTGCTATTGAAGAATTACAAAATTTGAATTAATATACCAAAGATCAGTTGTATGGTTCTTTAGCTACTTTTGAAATGAGAGAATTTGGTACAAGTAGTGAAAAACTTGAGACTACTTTTAAGGCTAGAAAATCAAAGAAGATTGTGGAATCAGATCAAGAGGATCTCGATGATGTGGAAGCTAACTTTGTAAGAAGAATGAAAAAGGGTACTAGAAATTATAGTGGTAAGTTCCTTTTCAAATGTTTCAATTGTGAAAATATAGGTCATTATACTTCTAGATGTCCAAACAAGATTTGAATAACAAAAATAGGGAGAACAAAGGTAAGATGATTAAGAAAAGTTATTATGTTAGAGAAGATGCAAGTATATCTAATGATGAATTTGATTATGGAGATGACGAGGATGGTGAATGCTTGTTCATGGCTTAAAAAGATGAAACTAATTTTGCTACTTTGAGAGATGTGTGAAGGAAAGGGCTTTGAAAGTAATTGCTAAAACTGAAGGCACTTTGGTGTCTACTTTTCATGTTAGGTAGAAGAAGAACTATTGGATAATTGATAGTGGATGTTCTAATCGTATGACCGATGATGAGAGTGAGTTTTTTAAAATTGAGAAATATGAATGAGGACTTGTTAGGTTTGGTGATGATACATTTTCTAAGATATGCAGAAAAGGTTCAACCAGTTTTGATGGCAAGCATAATACTAATGATGTTTACTATGTTTAAATGGTTTCAGAAATAACCTCTTAAGTTTTGGAAAAATGTGTAGCAACAGATACAATATTATGTTTTAGGATGATGGTTGTGAGATCAGAAAAGGCTTTGGAAGTATGATTATTGCTAGAAGGTGAATAGATGGAAATGTCTATCAGATCAAAGGTGCTAATGGTTATTGTTTCATGACATAGATCAATGAGAGTTGGCTATAACATAGAAGAATGTGTCATCAATTTTGAAAGCCTAGTGAGGATAAGTTCAATCCAAGCTGTGAGAGATTTTCCAAAGATTACAAAACCTATCAATGTTGTTTGTAAGGAGTGTCAAGTTGGAAAGCAAGTAAGAAGAAGCTTCAAAGTCAAAGAACTATCTTCTACCAGACTATTGGAATCGGTGCATATAGATCTTCGTGGTCCTACTAATGTAAGAATTATTCAAGGTGATAGGTATTTCATGCTATTGATTGATGATTATTCTAGAATGTCATGGGTTACTTTTCTCAAAGAAAAATCAGAAGCCCTAGATAAGTTTAAAGCATTCAAAGTTATGGTTAGGAATGAAATGGATATGAAAATCAAATGTTTGAGATCTGACATAGGTGGATATTTCACCTCTAATAAGTTCAACATGTTTTGTGAGAATCATGGAATAAAGAGGGGTTTATCTACCCCTAGGACTCCTTTGTAGAATGGAGTGGTTGAAAGGGAAAATAGGACTACTCAAGAAGCTACAAGAACAATGATGAAAGAAGAAAATCTACCAAATGTCTACTAGAGAGAAGAATTCATACTATTGTTTATATACTTAACAGAGTGAAAGCAAGAGAAAACAACACAAAGTATCCTTATGAGCTATGGTATGGAAGGGTTCCTACTGTCAAATACTTCAGAGTGTTTAGAAGCAAATGCTATATCAGAAGGGATGAAGAAAACTTAGGAAAGTTTGATGCAAGTTTTGATAAAGTTATTTTCCTTGGATATTCTACTAAAAGAAAAGATTGCTAGTACTACAACAAGAGGCTAAGAAATATTTTTGATAGTGTAAGTGTCAAGGTTAATGAAGCCCTATAGAATAATTTAGTGGTAATAGATGGATATGAATCAAATGAGTCTACTTGTAGAGAAGAAGAAAGAGCTAAGGAAAAATAAGTGTATATTGAAGAGGAAGAAGCTCCAGAAAAGATTCCTAAAACTCCTAAGTATGTGTAGAAGAATCATTCTAAAGAAAAAATCATTGGTGATAAGAACAAAGGTGCACTGATAAGAAGGAAAGCTACTAAAAAATAGGTAAATCTATGTTTACTTTCTAAAGTTGAACCCAAAAAAATGATTAAAGCATGTAAGGATGAGTATTGGATCAAGCCTATGGAAGAAGAATTAATGCAAATTTAGAAGAATCAAACTTGGGAACTTGTCCCAAGACCGACAAAAAAGAATGTGATTGGAACTAAGTGGGTATTTAGGAACAAACTAAATGAGAATAGAGAAGTGGTAAGAGATAAGGCAAGGCTTGTTTGTAAAGGTTACTCACAAGTAGAAGGAATAAACTTTGAGGAGACATTTTCTCTGGTGGCAAGAATGAAAGCTATCAGGATGCTTTTGGCTTTTGTGACACATAAATATTTCAAAGTCAATCAAATGGATGTGAAGTCTATTTTATTGAATGGTGAATTGAAAGAAGAAGTATACATAGAAAAAACAAAAGGATTTCAGTTATCAGATAAACTGGATATGGTTAGGAGATTGAAGAAGGAATTATATGGATTGAAGCAAGATCCCAAAGCTTGGTATGCAAGGTTAGATAGGTACCTGTTACAACAAGGATTCAATAAAGGTATTTCAAATAGTAATCTTTACTTTAAAGTTGAAAAAGATCAAATCTTGATTGTGGTTGTGTATCTTGATGACATTATTTTTTGAGGAAATGAAGCTATGTGTAAGAAGTTTGCAGAAGAGATGTAGAAATAATTTGAAATGCCCATGTATGGGGAGATGAATTTTTTCCTTGGGCTACAAATCAATTATATGGATAAAGGTATTTTCATTTCACAATCAAAGTATGTCATTCTAAAATCGTATTTAAAAGCTCCTAGAGGAAGGATATAAACAATATGGAAAAGCATATACTCTTGTCAAAAAGATAGAAGAGTGCACACAAAAGTGGTGGGAAGAAGAGGAAAAGTATAGAAAATTCTTGAGAGGGCTAAAAACCATTGATAGAACATACAAGAAAATGTTGATCGAATGAGGGATCTTGGGTGATGAGGATCCGGAGTATCTCAAGAAAGCTATCAATATAAGTACCTTTCTATCATAAATCCACATTGAACACAAAGTAATTCTTCTCAAAGCTCAATAGGATATAAGTGAAAACACAAGCATATTCAAGGAGGTTGTTACATAGGTCACAACCAAGGACTTATCCCCAAATAAATAGTTGAATTCATTGCACAAAATAAAGGATAATTGGGGTAAACAGTTAGAATAGTTGATAGAAGAAGGTGCTGGTCCTGAAGGGACTCTTCTAGATAAGTTGATGACTATTAAATGTTAGACTCCTTGGTCCACAAAATATGTCAGCTAGCTACGAGAAATTGTTGTTGTAGCTGCAAGAGAATTTGAACAGTCTAAGTTCAAAGTAGAATGGATCGATGGACCTGATGAAGAGGTTCTTGAAATTATTTTCAATAACTATGATGAGTATCATTGCTTCTTGAAAGAGACTGGAAAGTGAAGAAAAGAATACTCTATTTTTTTTAAAAGGAATAAAGTCAACAATATTCAACCTTTCCAGTTTCCCTATTTTATAGGGAGGAAAAAATAGTTTATCTATGGGATATCTTCGGAAAAAAAGGTAGGCACACCTTTCTAGTACACATGCAGTTTGGACATCGTGAATACTCTAGTTGAACTTGAGCATTCCTACAATTGTGGATCTGGGAGCCCTATTTTTGTGGATTTGTGATTTTTTGGAGGAGATTACAATGTTTTCATTTTCTATAAGTTAAAGAATTCTCCTCATTGTAAAGGTCATCAAATTGAAGTCAAATTTGTAGCCTTAAGTTAGATATTTTTGAAAACTTTATGCAATTAGTTAATTTTTACAACAATTTCTTAAGTTTAGTGGATACATGAAAGGAAATGGTTTTTTGTGCACCAGTGCTTTTTATTGGATGTAAATGCAACTTAAAACTATCAATTGTGTTATCTATGAATGTTATTTCTCTTTTCTTTGTTGATTTGCATAATCTGTGATGAGTTAATTAAATATGTCTTTAATTAATTCTAGTAAAACATAAATTACAAGTACGCTTAATAAATTTACACTATGGATGGATACGATTGCATAAAATAATTATGAATTGTTTCATTCATCGGTATTGATTTTTAAGAAGCTTATTACATGATTGAATGTTTGAATATGAGAACAACACTTATTCATATTTTTATATTCTAAAAGTTGTGATCTTTTTCTATTTCTTTAAAATATATTGTGCGATCAATTAAGAATAATCAATTTCTTATCTTTTTACCAGCAAAGGCCCCTTGAACATTATAGTCATGTTGACCACTAGGTGATATAGTACAGTTGTGAACCAACTACCAAGACCTTGGAAGATAGATGATTTATTATTAGCAATCTTTTTTAGAAGTAGGATAGAAATATTCTACTTAATGTTTGCTTTATCATTTTGACCATCAACAGAACTGGTGTTAGAAGGAGGGCCTAAAGGAACTAGAGTAAATTGGGTCATTTTCATCAAAAAAGTTTGAGTGGGTTCTAAGATCTACTCCCAACAAGGATTCGTTTGTAGAACTCCAATTTCCTACTCCACCTAGAACACGTAGAACTCCAATCCCACCACCATTAATGCCACCAACAACCCCACCGGGATTTCCTCTTATACCACAACTGTAGCCACCTATCCCACCTCTACCAATGACATTCTTCATAGGAAATACCTCACCACTGGAGACCATCCTTGGTGGAATCCATGAGATGCCTAAAAATATAGAATAGTTTTGTCCTAGGTACGCCCATGGGGAGTCCTGAAGTGTAGAAGAACATATTCAAGCATTCAAAGATGTGTGCACTTGGGCCTAGATAGCACATCACAATGTGGTTTGTAGATTGTTTCCTTATTCATTGGGAGATATGGCTTATAACTAGTACCTCAACTTTCCCATTGGATCCATTGGTAGTTGGATGGATTTTGAAAATGCATTTATTAACCAATTTTAGTTCTATGTAAACCATTCCATCTTATACCATCAAATTGCTACAATTATAAAGGAACCTCATGAACCCTTGCCTTTATTCTACATCTGGTTCCAAAGGATGTACATGTGATTGTAGTCACCCTATGTAGTTGTTAAAATCATAGTCATTCAAGTGTACCTCAAGGCCATAGACCCCTTGACTAGTTTATTCTTGCAAAGAACTTACCCTAAGGCATACATCTATTTGTTGGCCAAAGTATACCATATGGTAATTAAATTGAAAAAATAGATAACCCCTCAACTAGGAGGTATGGGAGGGACATTGCATTCATTGGGATATCCTGGGATTCCTAACCAAATGGTTGCGATTAATAGTGCAATGAAAAGTGGAACCCCACTCATGAATACAATTTTAGGAATTTCCAATTCTACTTATAGACCACTACTTGAAACCCTCCACCCTTGTTGCCTTGGTTTACTAACGAAAACCAACACCCTCAAGCTAGTTCAACACCAACTCCTAGAACTCTATATTTCTTCTAGCAACATCCTTAGAGTTACAAAAGAGGACATAGTCATCAAAAAAACCCACCAACTACACAATAGACTAATCAAGCTGCAACAACTATAAAAAATGAACAAACTGCACGTCTATCAACAGAGTTGTAAACTCTAAAGAAAACCATGCCCCATGTTACAAATGGATGGCCTAGTTTAGATTAAACCCTCCCCAAACAAAAACTAGTACCAAAATCAAGGAGGTTATCAAAATAAAAACAATTATCCCAATCAAAACAACAATCAAAATTAGAGGAATATTCAAAAGAAGAATTCCAAAATCAGAATTATCAAAACCAGGATAGAGGATATAATTAGAGGCCCAAAAAATCACAATGGGATACAACACCAAATAACAGAGAAGTTCCACACAATAACTAGGCCAATGAAAATAGGAAACACATTGCTAATTTATCAGATTTTAACTTCATGACCAATTGGTGTAGGTTATGTTAGGTCTCAAAAATGCAGGTTTTGATCCTTAGGATGGTGCCAATCTCTTAGTACATTTTTGGCTAATGAAGAAGGTGAATATGATTGATAACTCCCTACTCTTTAGGCTTTACTAAACCTAGGAAGGTGTACCTAAATGCTAAGTCAAATTTGAAGGTTTGAATATGATCTCGAATTTGGGCAATCTACTCACAATGGCACGTGGGTGTGAAGTAGATGCAAGGCTAATGACTAGTTCCTACTATAGGTGTTTTGAGAATCAAGTATATAGAAAGTTTGTATAAAATATTCTAAATTTGACTAGTGCCTAATCTTATTGGGTTAATGGAGTCAAGGGGTGGATGATGATGATGGAGACAGATATGTAAGGTAGGTGGATTTACTTCTCAACTTAACTCTAACTTGTTGGGAACTTTGAATGTTTGCACCTTGTACAAATGTGCAGGTTTGTCAATTACTGTACTCTTCTTTATGAATCCCAGTGTTATTCTCCCAAATTAATGTGATATCATGAAAGGATTTTTAATTCTTAACTTGAGGGAAACCAATTAGAATAATTAATTTAAAATGATTTTAATCCTTGGCAAGAACCAATTAAAATGCATTATCTGAAAGGAATTTAATTCACCCTAGCCATAACCCAATCAAGAAAATCACATAGCAACAACAAACGTGTCTTGAAAAATTGTATAAATTTGAATAATTAAGGAAAACCACTTTGGAGACATCACAACAACATATAGGAATGAATATTAACACAACAGTTGAACACTGGAAATAAATCACTGATTTTGAATAGTCTTCTCCATTGATTATACTTCAAAATTTATACATTGAAAGAAGAAGTTTCTAAAGTGTGAAAATGGATGAGTGGAATATGGTATGCTAATGGATGCACCTGTATACTACTGATGATGATGATTCTAACCTACTATATAATTATGATTGATGATATGATTTCATCTAACATATATTCATTGCATCTTTTAGGGTTATGACTCTTTGTATGTCCGTTCGCTGGAGCTTTTCATTGAATTAATTATCTTCAATAGATTAAAATATTTTAATTTTAATATCCTTTGATTCTTGTGAATAATTTGAATAATTTCACCAATAAAACATTATTCCTCTTGCTGGCAACTTCACATCCGTTCTTTCACCCATTAAATATATAATTTGGGTAAAAACAATTACCCACCATTTAACTCCCTTTTCTTTTGCCTCTTCATGAAATTTAATTTTGATTTATTATCATTATCTTGCTGGAGATTTTCACTTTTGTTTTACCTGTATGTGTTTTCACCCAAATTTAGAAAATATCCTCTTAGGTGAAGTTACAGTTACTTCGTCTTTAATTTTATTTTCCCTTCACCTCTTTGGCAGAAATATTTCTAAGCGAAAATATTTATAACTCCACTTTACATTATTGCATCCCCTCAAAAATAATGTTAGGCTCTCGCTATTTAATAAATTTCCATTTTTCTTTGTTCACGCGTTGGTCCATGTAACACCGTATTTATTTTAATATTTCACCCATGCTTGTGGATTTAACATCGGCCACATGTTATGCTTCCACCGGTGCTTACCTTTAGCCTATTGGAGGGACTTACATTTTTGTCTCCCCGATATTAATGTGTCTCTTTGATAACTTCCTTTTGTATGCTTCAATATTATTTTTGAATGCAAAATGCACATCGCTTTATCGGTGGGACTTCACCTTAGCTCCTGTTGATACCTATTTCTCCTCTCGATAAATTCCTCAAGCCAACAATTTTATCCCTTTTGTTCTTTTCAGGCCATCAAAGAGACCTATTATTCTATCCCACTGATAGGCATTTCTCTCATCGATGAATTTTTTCCTTTGCAATACTACACCATTTTAGGGTTTCCTGCCAAGCTTTTTCATAGTGATGCGGGAATGCCATCTTCACACTTTGCAAAACTTTCTCAACTGGCTCCATACATTCCCTCAATGCTCTTCTGAGTGGTAAATGAAAGAGTTTTCTTTCGTCCCTACTAAATTTTCAATCTTTGCAGAGCTTGCACAACTAGAGACACCCTTCTTATACTATCAAAATCTTCTTCACCCAAATGGGTATCGGTCAAAGGCTTTTTGATTCATTGTCCCTGAATTTTGTCTTAATAAGAACTATCACCATAGCCTTATATGGTTTACGAAGAGTGCACAATCTAAAGAAAAGAACAAAATAACACTTGGCCAATAGGATTATGGCTTTGATAGCAACATATTATGCTTCTTTATTCACATATTTGGCCTATACATTGATTTTATTTATTAACTTACTCTCTAGGCTTGTAAATACTCAATAAGAGTTTTCCAAGCTTCTTGGTATGCATGCTTATGAGGGTCGGTATCCTCATGCTCATCCACCAAAAAAACCCATCAAAATTATTGTAGTTTCTCCATGTTGAATGCTATGCCTTCATTATTATTATCTTGAGCCTCCTCTGCAAGATGATTCCCTTTGTTGAAATTTACTACCATTTTCTTCTCGTCCGAGAACCTAGATTATTATCAAATTCCCTTGGTACTTCAACAAGATGCACAAACTTAGTGTATAATATGGGAACCTCATTCATCTCAAAATTCTCTAAGGGGGACTCATTGTCAATGTTCAACATTCCATTGTATGAAATGGTTGTTCCATAGTATCCTTCATTTATTTATTGACCTCCTAAGTTGTTGATACTTCTTATTGTGTATTGTATGTTGCATGAACAATAGATGATAAGAATGTCTAAACCCTCTGGATGCCTACAATGTATTTTTTTCAACAAATTCATTATGATCAGTAGTGGGTATGTCCAACATTGAAAATATTTTTTACTAACAACATCATAAGTCCTGAAATTGTCAATCCTTGTAGCATGCTCTGAGTAGATTTCATTGGTGAAGAATTTATGGCCCATGTCCTTATTACACAATAAGGATTTAATAAAATATTGACTGAGTTGTTGATAGTCAAAATTTTTAGTGAAGAACATAATAATTTTATGGGAATAAAGCATCGTTGAAGTAGTCCTAGAGGTCATTGCATGATTTTACATTTAGCTTATCAACTATTGACCGATCAAGAATCATATTCTTTATAAGCTTTTTTTCTTTTTAGAAACCTTCATGGCCTCTAGTGAATTTGTGTCCCTTCTAGTCCCTTACAAGGAATTCCCTTGATTTTGTATATTCATAATTTTCAAACTCTATTCTTCACCCTGAATTCAACTGAAACTCACCAACTTGCCTTTTTGGAAAAATACCAAATCTGATTTTGGGAAGCTACAACTTGGAAAACTGGTTCATTTAGGTCCCATGAGCATGTTTGCAAAATTCTTTTTCATCAACCTTCTTCATTCATAAAATATCAGGCATGAAAGTTGACCTTTTTGTAGATTTCTAGGAATGCAGTCACAAAATTGTGTAAAATCCATCTGGATTTGATTTTGAAAAAATACCAAATGAGGAGTTGAGGCTCTAAGAATTGGAATGAAGGAATATTTAGGTGGGAAGAATTTGAAACAACAATCGGTTCATCATGACAATTTTTTAGTTGATAATTATTATCCTCCAAAGTTCCCCTTTTTGACAGATTTTACTATGTAGACAACAAACCTTTCCCATTACCTTTCAACTTGATACTTCAAAACTTCCTCAAATCAGATCATAGGAGGATAAAATTAGGTAGAAACACTCACATATGGCAGATAATCATTCTTGTAAGGTGGTTTTTCATGGAATTGAACTAGTTTCATTTTATGATTTTCAAAGTAAGCTCTTTGAGTAGATTTCACAACTGTTTTTTTGAGCGTTGCAGTCTATTTTCTTCATTGTGGGAACCTAAATTTTTTCAAAAAATGGTAGGAAATTTTAAGTTCCAACATGGCTCCATCTGAGGATGTATACCCCTTGTGGGTATAGCAAGAATCCAAGTCTCTAGGAGAGCAGATCGAATATCTTACTCATTGGGTAGTAGACTCAAACTCCTTCTCTGCCTTGAACTGGTATGATTTGAAAAATCACACAACAACTAATGGCTCAAGGCCCCAAGAAGGAAGGCCTTTATTTCCTTCTATCATATACCTTATTTTGGTTTGGGTCCATCAAGTTCCTTTTGAAAACATTCATACAATCTGCCTTGTTATATCCACTGCCATTGGAAACTTTCAAAACAATATTATGTCTAGCTTTGCCCATTTCTCTTTTACCATTCAATAGTTCATAACTAGGCATTATCTAAAACTTTCTATTATCACATGATACACTCTTTCCATACAAAGAGTATTCAATTTCAATGCAACATTTTTCATTATTTTGCTCACTATCATGTATTATAAATTAACCTCCTGGCTGATCTAAAAAATCAGAATACTCATTGATCTCTTCATCATAAGTGTGCATAGAAAATCTGGAATTATCACATAGCCATTGATGCAAACTTAAAAAAAGGAGTTCTAGGTGTTTGGGAAGGAAAACAATCGGCCTCATTCATGCTACTCACTCCATCATCTGAATGATTCTCACATGGGTCTGAGAAATCTGCCACATCAACATCTTCTGAGACAATCAAATCTGAAACATTTTTTATTTCTTCTATGTCACTAATTGCAAATTTTTGATCCATACAGTCATTATTATGCACACTTGAATTAATCAATGTTGAATATTCAACATTCTTGATATGCAGACCAATATCTTTCTCAAAGATCTCCAATTATGGTTTATATATGTCCTCTTGAACCAGGATAGACATAGAATCTTGATTAACTTCAAGAGTTTTCTCATCATTGTAACACAAAGTACTTTCACTGTCAAAGAAAATGCATGTTGAAGGTGAAATTTTTGAATCATTCTTATGTGTATATTTTTTATATTCAATTCTCAGTAGATTTGAAATTCATTCACTACTGAGTGAACATGCCTCTTCATCCATCTCATTGCTAATTTCTTCTTCACCTTTTTCATCATCAAAAAATGGTAATTTAGATGCATTAGTTTCACATTCATTTGCTTCACAAATTGATACACCATCCTGATTATCAGAAAATACTTCATCCTCATCATAAAGTGGATTTGAATTAACATGAAATTCATGTTTTGGCACACCTTGGAAAAATGTCATCTGATTTTCTCCTATCTTTTCATCATACAATGGGTTTGAAAAAAAATTGAAAACCATTTTCAAGTGTACAAAATTCTTCTTCATCAATTGTGTCTTCATTGTACTCAACTGCAGCTTGAGGTGTTATTTGTTCATTGTCAAGTAGACTTGCTTCTTCTTCCACATTTTTTTTCTGCTTCTTCCTCTTGATCTCCATTAAAATTGCAAGAACCACTTAGTTTCAAATCAAGATCCACAAATTTTTCATCAAAATCTGAATTTTCAATGGATTCTTCGTAACATGCATTGTTCTCACAGTCACAATTTGATATGTAAGAGAGGCCCTCTATATCTTCATCTTCATCATGTAGGCTATCATAGAAACTACTTTTAGTTGCATACCCATCCTCTATGGACTGATAACAATCATTTCCTTCTTCATTGTTTTAGGGAATGCTATCGTTTTTCATTTCAAATTCTAATTCATTATTGTCAATGCTATGAAAATGCATACATGGCTGCACCTCCATATCATCTGAATCATTGTTGATGTATTCCTTAGATGGTGTGTCCCTAGCAACACCTTTAATACTGCAATTATCCTCCAAGGTGGAAAATTGGTCTCCAATAACTTCATCTCCATTCATATCATCATTGCAAACTTCACTTGCACATGTTTCCTCTATTGGCTACATCATTTGATTAGTTTTTCCATACTCATAAGTGAAATCACCATCCTCATACCTTTTCTTATCTACGATACCAATCAACTCACTCATTTGGTCTAGAGTAATTGGCTTCAATGACGTAGGCCAATGAACATAATTAGGCTCGTATACTCTCATGAACTGCCTAATGAAATGTAATATGGATTTATCAGGTAGGGAACCAGAAGGCATTTTCATATAGGCATCTTCCATTCTACTAAACAAATCGCATCCCCATTCTCCTTCATGTCTCCTTATATCAAAAAATGCATCTAAGGGGGATATGCAATTTTTTGATTTCATGATGGGACTCTTTCTTGAGTGTGTGAATACTCATCATATTCCTCCTCAAACTTTTGATTTTGATATACATCTTGTTGCAGGTTTTGATTGAAATTTCCAAGAGGGATGAAATTGTGTTGCACATTTTGATATGGAGTTTGGTATTGATATGGATAATGCTCAGGATATTGATTTATTGATGATCTCGGTAGCTCACTAGTGTTTGTCCAGGAGGGATAGGATAAGCATTCATTTTATTTGATGACAGTGGTGCATAAATGTCTTGTTGTGGATGATGTGCATTACCTTCATTCCCAAAATTCTCAATTGCACCATAATGTGTATAGGGAAAGGAATAATTGCTATACATACTTCAACCTTTGACTTCTATTTTTGATTGGAAATGTTGCAGTTTGAAGATGTCTTTGAATTCTTCATCAAGTTTCTAATAGATCTGCCACCTACTTTTCCAAAAGTAGGAAAATTAAATGGATTTTGAAATTGTTCTTGGTTTACCCCAGTAGAATCTCCTTACTCAACAATATGGAAGTAATTACCCAAATATGAAATTTTTGGTTAAAAAACAATTTCTAAAATTTATTGACTCTTCAGTTGGATAGGCTGGAACAAAAATTTTCCTGATTTTTCCCAAGTAGAGTCACCAATCTGTTAGGTGCATGACTCAGATGGGGAACACAAATGACACAATTATGAACCTCTGGTTGAAGACAAATTTTAGAACTTTATTGACTCTAAGAATGGATAGGCTAGAACTGAATTTTTCCTAAGTTTGTCCACTGTCGACTCGCCAATTTTTTAGGTCTCAAAAACATAGGTTTTTAACCTTAAGAGGGTGCCAATCTCTTAGTACATTTTTGGCTAAGGAACATGGAAAATATGATTGATAAACCCCTGCTCTTTAGGCTTTGCTAAACCTAGGCGAGTGTACCTAAATAATAAGGCATATTTGAAGGTTTCAATATGATCTCTAATTTGGGCAATCTATTCACAATGGCACATGGGTGTGAAGTAGATGCAAGGCTAATGACTAGTTCCTACTATAGGTGTTTTGAGAATCAAGTGTATAAAGAAAGTTTGTATAAAATGTTCTAAATTTGACTAGTGCCTAATCCTATTGGGTTAATGGAGTTGAGGGGTGGATGATGATGATGGAGACATATATGTAAGGTAGGTGGATCTACTTCTTAGCTTAACTCTAACTTGTTGGGAACTTTGAATGTTTGCACCTTGTACAAACGTGTTGGTTTTTCAATTATTGTACTCTTCTTTACGAATCCCAGTGTTATTCTCCCAAATTACTATGATATCATGAAAGGATTTTTAATTCTTAACTTGAGGGAAACCAATTAGAATAATTAATTTAAAAGGATTTTAATCCCTAGTAGGAACCAATTAAAATGAATTATCTGAAAGGAATTTAATTCACCCTAGCCAGAATCTAATCAAGAAAATCACAGAGCAACAACAAATGTGTCTTGAAAAATTGTATAAATTTGAATAATTAAGGAAAACCACTTTGGAGACAACACACCAACATATAGGAATGAATATTAACACAACAGTTGAAAACTAGAAGTAAATCACTGATTTTGAACAGTCATCTCCATTGATTATACTTTAAAATTTATACATGAAAAGTAGAAGTTTTTGAAGTGTGAAAATGGATGAGTAGAATATGGTAAGCTAATGGATGAACCATCTACTACTACTGATGATGATTCTAACCTACTATCTAATTATGATTGATAATATGATTTCATCGTACATATATACATTGCATCTTTTAGGGTTATGACTCTTCACATGTCCATTCGTTGGATCTCTTCATTCAATTAATTATCTTCAACAGATTAAAATATTTTAATTTTAATATCCTTTGATTCCCATGAATAATTTGAATAATTTCACCAATAACACATTATTCCTCTTGCTGGAAACTTCACATCCATTCTTTCACCCATTACATATATAATTTGGGTAAAAACAATTACTCACCATTTAACTCCCTTTGGTTTATTGCAAGTATGAGTGAGTTTGGTGGTGTTGTCATTAATGTTGTCATTGATGTCAACATAGTATAGGCTGTTGTAGAGAAAAGAATCATGTTATTTTAGGTTGAGCATGTATAGTTGAGATACTATTGAGATGTTGTGAGTACATGAAGCTATCTTTATGATGTTGCAGGTGTGCTGATATGATGAGTTGCCAAGTGCTTTTGAGAAAATTAATAAACAGTAAAGTCAGAGTTGTGTGTATGTTCAGAATGTTCTCTGATATGTGCTCCACATTTCTTCTATTTTGATCCTATGCTTGTGCAAATATGAAGTTTTGTTCATGGGATTTCTTTGGTGTCAATTTCGTGAAGAGTGAAAGTTGTGTCCACCGGTGTGTGAACTAGTCTGGCAGAGTTGTTTGTCTGTGGATTGAGAGAAATGTTTCTACTCTGCAGTCCTCCACTAGTTTATTTTAGGTCTTGTGGATCTAGAAGAAAGCTTTTAATGATGTTATTTGTGTTCTATCAAAGGTGTTCGTGATTTGGTGCTCCGAAATGCTAGTTTCAGTATTACTATGTGTGTCTATACAGTCCAAATGGACTGATGGAAAGTGTTCTAAGTATGAAGGCTATTGGATTTGTTGTGGATGAATTTAAAGGTATATAAGGTGTTTTTGAATGTATGGTGAAGTGTGTTATGCGGTCTATAAGTTATCTTCCTATTGTGGAAGTGTGTACTTCAAAGTTGATTGGTGTTTTCATTAGGTTTGGCCGACCTGGTGTTTACACATCATGCGAAGGATAAGCATAAATTAAGAAAGCATGTGATTGATCTGAGATGTTGTTTTGGGTCTTGGTTAAGTGTTTTTTTGGTCCACTCTCATTCTCTTCCACTGTAGGAATGTTGAGTTGTTGACTTAATTTGAATTTGTAAAATGAAGAGTGTGTAGCTAACTTTGGAAAAAGTTTTTAAGGTTGAAGATGGTATAAATACAAGTCAAGATGTTATGGATTTAAAGTATCGAACATGCCACAAGTTTGAGAAGCAAGAGTGTGAGAAAGTGAATTGAGGGAGCAATACTTTAATGTGTTAGATTCCTAAAAGCAGTGAGTTGATGGTGTCTCCAATTCTTTAATCAAGGATGCAGATGTGTGGAATTTTTTGTGGTGGATCTTATATTGCATTGAGAAAGTGTTTTCTATGTAACAATCTTATTTCTATCTTTCTATATCTGTAGGAAATGAGCCTCCTTGTTGGACAATGAGTCATATCTTGGGAAGTGGGCCCTTTGGTAGTGAGCCTCTTTGTAATAGATTCTGGAATTACTTTATATTATGAATTAATCATCACCATGGTTTTTCCCTTATTGGGTTTTCCACGTAAATATGGTGTTTCTTGTGTTTATATTGCTTTTTATTTTTTGCATTTGATGTTCATACTTAATAATAGAATAAATTTGACGTGAAGTTGATAATTGTTTGAGATTTGTGATTGTGATTGGTGACAACTAATTCACCCCCCCTCTTAGTTGTCTTGCGCATTTCAAAAATTGGTATCAGAGCTTTGGTTCCTCATAAAAGAGCTTAACCACTTGAGGTAGATCTGATGGAACACAAATTGACAATCCCTGTGTTTGATGGATTTGATTACACTTTCTTGAAAGTGCAGATGAGAGGTTACCTAATCTCTCTTGGTTACAAGACTTGGAAAGTTGTTGAAACAAAATATGTTGCATCGGTAACTGGTCCTTCATCTACAAATGAGATTTCTTCCTATAAAGAAAATAACAAAGAAAGGTGTGCAATCTATAGTTATTTATCTAATCCTGAGTTGACAAAAGTTATTTCTTTGGGTACTGCTTATGAAGTTTGGAAAAAGTTGGAAGATATCTAAGAAGGAAATGATAAAGTGAAATTGTCAAAGAAGCTAACAGCTAAGCGCAAATATGAGAACTTGAAAATTGAATAAGGTGAAGACATTGCAAGCTACTTTTAGAGGGTTGATATTGTAGTAAATGAAGTTAAAAATCAAGATGGCACTTTGATAGATGAAGATGTAATGGAGAAGATTCTGATGACTCTACCACAGAGTTACAGTGATAAGGTCTCAGCTATTGAGGAAGTGTATGATCCTAAGAAATTTACTAAAGAACAACTATTTGGAACCTTGATTGCATTTGAAATTAGCAAATTTGGAAAAGAAAAGGTGAAGATAGAATTAGCCTTCAAAGCTACAAAGACAGAAGATGATCCAGATGGTGATAGTTCAGAAGAGTTGGAAATTTTTTTTACAAGGAAGTTGAAGAAAGGTACCGGTAAGTACAAAGGTTTGTTATCTTTTAAATGTTTCAGTTGTGGAAATATTGGTCACTATGATTCAAGATGTCCAAATAGAGTTGTACACAAGAAGAGCAGAGAAAATAAAGACAAAAAGGATAGGAAGTTCAAGAAATTGTACTATGTTAGAGAAGATGCTATAATTTCTAATGATGAATTTGATTTTGAGGGTGATAATGATGAATGCTTGTTTCTAGCCTTAGATAATAAATCAGTGTCTACTAACAATGGAAGATGTTCAAGGGAAAGTGGTCTAGAAAACAAGAAGGAAGAGATGGAAGGTACTTTGGTTACTGCCTTTCATGCTAGGAAAGATGAAGACTATTGGGTGATTGACAGTGGGTGCTCAAATCACATGACCAAAGATAAAAGTAGGTTCACTAAACTTGAAAAGTATGATGGAGGATTAGTCATGTTTGCAGATGATTCTAGTGCAAAGATTGTTGGAAAAGGAACAATTAGTTTTGATGGAAACCATAGTACTAATGATGTCTATTATGTTAAGGGCTTAAGGAATAATCTCTTGAGTATTGGAAAAATGTGTAGAAAAGGATTTAAACTTGTGTTTCAAAATAATACTTGTGAAATTAGAAAATGGTCTGGAACTGTGGTAGCTATAGGAAGAAGAACATATGGAAACATTTATCATCTTAAGGGTGTTGATGGTCAGTTTTTTGTATCTCAAGTTAATGAAAGTTGGCTATGGCACCAAAAGATGGGACATGCAAACTTTGACAATCTGATCAGGATTAGTTCAAGAGAAGTTGTCCAGGATCTACCTAAAATCACAAAGCCTACCAATACTATTTGTAGAAGTTGTCAGGTGGGAAAACAAACAAGATGCATTTTAAAGGAAAAGACCAAGCAACTACCAAAATGCTAGAATTGGTTCATACAGACCTCTATGGTCCTACAAGAATAGGAAGTCTTAATGGTGACATGTATTTCATGCTTTTGATTGATGATTATTCTAGAATGACACGAGTTACTTTTCTTATTGAGAAAGCTCAAGATCTGGATAGATTCAAAGTGTTCAAGCCGATGGTAGAGAATGAAGTGAACCTGAAAATAAAATGTTTAAGGTCTGATAGAGGTGGATAATTCACTTCCAATGAGTTTAATACATTTTGTGAAGAGCATGGAATAAAGAGACATTTTTCTACTCCTAGAACTCCTCTGCAGAATTCAGTTGTTGAGAGGAAGAACCAGACTATTCAAGAGGCTGCAAGAACTATGATGAAAG
The DNA here is from genome assembly GCA_007258455.2 of Sequoia sempervirens. NCBI lineage: Eukaryota > Viridiplantae > Streptophyta > Pinopsida > Cupressales > Cupressaceae > Sequoia > Sequoia sempervirens. The sequence goes on along the minus strand of VDFB02047230.1, from coordinate 405,522,130 downwards.
AGGAAAATGTACTTGATGTATATTGGAGAGAATCAATTCACACTACTATCTACATTCTTAACAAAGTTCAGATCAAAGGTAATAGCACAAAGACCCTATATGAACTATGGACTGGAAAGATTCCTATTGTCAAGTACTTTAAGGTGTTTGGAAGCAAATGTTACATGAAAAGAGATGATGAGAACCTTAGAAATTTTGATGCTATATGTGATGAAATAATTTTCCTTGGATACTCAACTAATAGAAAGGCTTATAGATGCTTCAATAAAAGATTGAGAAAGATTGTTGAGAATGTATTTGTGAAGGTTGATGAAGATATGCACAGATCAGTTGAGATAAGTGAAGTTGAACTAAATGAACCTATCTATGGACTAGTACAAGAAGAGAATAAGGAAGAAGAAGAAGAAGAAGAAGAAGAAAATATTGAAGAAGAAGAAGCTCTGGAACCTACTCCTAAGACTCCAAAATATGTACAAAAAAACCATCTTGAAGAATAGATAATTAGAGACAAAAGTGAAGAGGTAAAGGAAAGAAGCAAAGTTGTAACAACTAAGGTAAATCTGTGTTTACTTTCCAAGATAGAACCTAAATTAGTGTGTGAAGCATGCAAAGATGAGAATTGGGTTAGAGGAATGAAAGGGGAGTTGCAAAAGATAGAGAAAAATCAAACATGGGAACTGGTTCTTAGACCTGTAAACAAGAATGTAATTGGTACAAAGTGGGTGTTTAGGAATAAGTTGAATGAGAATGGTGAAGTTGTAAGAAACAAAGAAAGGATTGTGTGCAAGGGTTATTCACAGGTTGAAGGAATAGACTTTGAGAAGAAATTGCATCGATGGAAAGAATGGAAGCTATTCGGATGTTTTTGGTATTCTTTGTACACAAAGATTTCAAGGTATACTAGATATATGTCAAGTCTGCATTCCTGAATGGAGGAATTGAAAGAAGAGGTATATATGGAGCAACTAGAGGGATTTCAGTTATTAGATTAACTAGACATGGTCTATAAATTGAAAAAGGCATTGTATGGACTTAAACAGGCTCCTAGAGCATGATATGCAAGGTTGGATAGGTATTTGACACAACAAAGGTTCAGCAAAAAGGCTCCATAGACATTAATCTCTATTTCAAGGTTGAAGGAAACAAAATGTTGATAGTGGTTGTGTATGTTGATGATATCATTTTTGGAGGAAATGAAGGTATGTGCAAGAAATTTGCAGAGGAGATGCAAAAATAGTTTAAAATTTCTATGATTGGTGAGTTGAATTTCTTTCTAGGACTTCAATTGGATCAAACTAATAAGGGAATATTCATTTCACAATCAAAGTATGTTAAAGAATTTTTGAAGAAGTTTGGAATGGATGACTCCAAACTAGTTTGTACCCCTATGGTGGCTAGATGCAAACTTAGTAAAAATGATGAATTTCCTAAAGTTAATCAAAGCATGTACAAATCTGTGATTGGTGGACTATTATATCTTACTACTACTAGACTATATCATGCATGCAATATGCTTGGTTGCCAGATTTCAAGTAGAACCTAGAGAAGACACGTTATAGTTGTGAAAAGAATATTCAGATATCTAAAAGGCACTTTGGATTATGGTTTGTGGTATCCTAAGGATAATGATTTCACTTTGAGTGCTTTCACTAATGTAGATTAGGCTAGTTGTGTAGATTACCAAAAGAGTACAAGTGGTGGTGCATTCTTTCTTGGAGATAGATTGGTTTCATGGCTAAGCAAGAAACGTGATTTAGTTTCTTTATGCACTATAGAGGCTAAGTATATTGCAGCAACATCTTGTTGCACATAAGTTTTCTGGATGAAGCAAACATTGAAGGACATAGGAGTGATGTGTGATGATCCTATCCCTGTCTTTTGTGATAATAAAAGTGCAATGAAAATTTCAAAGAATCTAGTAATGCATTCAAGAACAAAGCATATATCTATTAGATATCATTTCTTAATAGAGAAGGTATTGGAGAATGAAGTCAAATTGGAGTATATGCCTACAAAGGATCAAATTGTTGATCTATTTACTAAGTCTCTTCTGAAGGATACTTTTGAGTATCTCAGGGAGAAGTTGGGGGTTACTGCCCATCCTTCTTTGAACTAGGTGCACATGGAGGTGCATTAGTCCAGTGGTACTATAAATTCTTCATTTGTTTGGACTAATGACTGGCTCTACACCTCAAGGGGAGTAGGAAGTTTCATTGTTGCATTATGAGATGTGTGATGTGTGAGTGCACTCCTAAGGGGGAGTGATAATTTTTTTTTTCTTTGTCATTGATTTCAAAGGGGGAGAGAGTGTCGTGTGTTGCCATCAATGACAAAGGGGGAGATTGTTGCAAGTATGAGTGAGTTTGGTGGTGTTTTCATTAATGTTGTCATTGATGTTAACATAGAATAGGATGTTGCAGAGAAAGGAATCAAGTGATTGTACGTTATGCATGTATAGTTGAGATACTATTGAGATGTTGTGAGTACATGGAGCTATCTTTATGATGTTGTAGGTGTGCTGATATGATGAGTTACCAAGTGCTTTTGAGAAAATTAATAAATAGTAAATTCATAGTTGTGTGTATGTTCAAAATGTGCTTTGGTATGTGCTTCACATTTCTTCTCAGTTGATCCTATGCTTGTGCAGATTTGAAGTTTTATTCATGGTATTTCTATGAAGAGTGAAAGTTGTGTTCACTAGTGTGTGAACTGGTCTAGTAGAGTTGTTTATTTGTGGACTAGGAGAAATGTTTCTACTCTGCAGTCCTCCACTGGTTTTTTTTAGGTCTTTCAGATCTAGAAGAAATCTATGATGTTATCTATGTTCTATCAAAGGTGTTCATGATTTGGTGTTCCAAAAGACTAGTTTCAATATTACTATGTGTGTTTCTACAGTCGGGATGGACTGATGGAAAGTGTTCTGAGTATGAAGGTTATTGGATTTGTTGTGGATGAATCTGAAGGTATCTAAGATATGTTCTAGTGTATGGTGAAGCTTGTTATGTGGTTCACATTTTATCTTCTTGTTGTTGAAGCATGTGCTTCAAAGTTCATTGGTGTTTTCATTAGGTTTGGCCAACCTAGTATTTACACATCATTCAAAGGATAAGTATTAATTAAGGAAGTATGTGATTGATCCAAGATATTGTTTTGGGTTTTGGTTAAGTTTTGGTTTGGTCTACTCTCATTCTCTTCCATCGTGGGAATGTTAAGTTTCCAACCTAATTTGAATTTGTAAAATGAAGAGTGTGTAGCCGACCTTGGAGAAAGTTTCTAAGGTTGAAGATGGTATAAATACAAGTAGAGATGTTATGGATTTAAAGTATCAAACATGCCACACGTTTGAGAAGCAAGAATGTGCGAAGATGAATTGAGGCAACAGTACTTTAATGTGTTAGATTCTTGAAAGTAGTGAGCTAATGGTGTTTGCAATTCCCTGATCAAGACCGTGGATGTGTGGAAGTTGTTTTGATGGATCTTTTGTTGCATTGAGAAAGTGTTCTCTGTGTAACATTCTGATTTATATCTTTTTTTATCTGTAGGAAGTGAGCCTCCTTGTTGGATAGTGAGTCCTATCTTGGGTAGTGAGTCCTTTGGTAGTGAGCCTCTTTGTAATCGGTTCTGGAATTACTTTATATTGTGAGTTAATCCTTACCGTGGTTTTTCCCTTATTAGTGTTTCCACGTAAATCTGGTGTTTCTTGTGTTGATATTGCTTTATGTTATTTGCTTTTCATGTTCATCCTTAATAAAAAAATAAAGTGGATGTGAATTTGATAATTGTTTGAGATTTTTGATTGTGATTGGTGATAATTTATTCACCCCCCCTCTTAGTTGTCTTACACATTTCAACATTATTTTTCATCTTTGTGAAATTTAATTTTGATTTATTATCATTATCATGCTAGAGATTTTCACTTCTCTTTTACCTGTATGTATTTTCACCCAAATTTAGAAAATATCCTCTTGGGTGAAATTATAGTTACTCACTATTTAATTTTATTTTCCCTTCACGTCTTTGGTGAAAATATTTTTGAGTGAAAATATTTATAACTCCACTTTGCATTATTACATCCCCTCAAAAATAATTTCAAGCTCTCGCTATTTAATAAATTCTCATTTTTCTTTGTTCATGCGTTGCTCCATGTAACACCATGCTTGTGGATTTAACATCCACCACATTTTATGCTTCCATCAGTGCTTACCTTCGACCTATTGGAGGGACTTACATTTTTGTCTCCTCAATATTAATGTGTCTCTCTGATAACTTCCCTCAGTATGCTTCAATCTTATTTTTGAATGCAAAATGCACATTGCTTTATCAATGGGACTTCACCTTAGCTCTTGCCGAAACCTATTTATCCTCACGATAAATTTCGCAAGCTAACCATTTTTTCCCTTTTATTCTTTTTAGGCCATTGGAGGGACCTATTATTCTATCCCACCAATAGGCATTTCTCTTATCAATGAATTTTTTTCTTTGCAATACTACACCATTTTAGGGCTTCTTGTCGAGCTTTTTCATAGTGATGCAAGAACACCATCTTCACACTTTTCAGAACTTTCTCAATTGGCCCCATGCATTCCCTCAATGGTATTTTAAGTGGTAAATGAAAGAGTTTTCTTTCATCCCTACTAAATTCTCAATCTTTGCAGATCTCGCAATGCCAGAGACACCCTTCTTATACAATCAAAATCTTCTTCCCCCAAATGGGTATCGCGCAAAGGATTTTGGATGCATTGTCCATTTTTTCTTAATAGGAACTATCACCATATCCTTATATGGTTTATGAACAATACGCCATCCGAAGAAAAGAACAAAATAAGACTTGGTGAATTGGATTATGGCTCTAATAATAGCATATGATGCTTCTTAGGCTTAATTTGCATATTTGGCCTATACATTGATTTTTTATTAACTTACTCTCTAGTCCTGTAAATACCTGATAAGAGTTTTTAGAGCTTCCTAGTATGCATGATTATGAAGGTCGGGATCCTCATGCTCACCCACAAAAATAACCCATCAAAATTATTATTGTTTCTCCATGTTAAATTTGACGCCTTAATTATTATTATCTTGAGCCTCCTCTACAAGATGATTCCCTTTGTTGAAATTTACTACCATTTTCTTCTCGTCCAAGAACCTGGATTATTATCAAATTCCCTTGGTACTTCAACAAGATGTATGAACCTAGTGTATAAGATGGGAACTCGATTCATCTCGAAATTCTCTAAGAGGGACTCATTGGCAGTGTTCAGCATTCCATTTGTATGACATGTTTGTTCCATAGTATCCTTCATTTATTTATTGACCTCCTTCTAAGTTGTTGACACTTCTTATTATGTATTATCTACTGCATGAACAATAGATGATAAGAATTTACATCCCCCATGGATGCCAACAATGTATATGTTTCAACGAATTCATTATGAGAAGTAGTTGGTATATCCAACATTGAAAATATTTTTACTAGCAACATCATAAGTCCTGAAATTGTCAATCCTTGTAGCATGCTCTGAGTAGATTTTGTGGGTGAAGACTTTATTGCCCATATCCTTATTACACAATAAGGCTTTCACAAAATCTTGAATGAGTTGTTGATAGTCAAAATTTTCAATGGAGTATAAGAATTTTTTGGGAATAAAACATTGTTGAAGTAGTCCTAGAGGTCATTGCATCATTTTACATTTAGCTTATCAACTATTGACCAATCAAGAATCGTGTTATTTATAAGCTTGTTTTCCTTTCCAAAACTCTTCATGTCCTCTAGTGAAGTTGTGTCGCTTCTAGTCCCTTAAAAGGATTTCCCTTTATTTGGTATATTCATAACTTTCAAACTCTATTCTTGACCCTAAATTTAACTGAAACTCACCAACTTTCCTTTTTGGAAAAATACCAAATCTGATTTTGGGAAGCTGAAACTTGGAAAATTGGTTCATTTAGGTCCCACGAGCATGTGTGAAAAATGGTTTTTCATCAGAATTCTTCATTCACAAAATATCAGGCATGAAATTTGACCTTTCTATAGATTTCTAGGAATGCAGTCACAAAACTGTGTAAAATCCATTTGGATTTGATTTTTAAAAAATAACAATTGAGGAGATAAGGCTTTGAGAATTGGCATGAAGGCATATTTAGGTGGGAAGAATCTAAAACACGAATTGGTTCATCATGAAAATTTTTTAGTTGATAATTATTGTCCTCCAAAGCTCCCCTTTTTGATAGATTTTACTATGTAGACAACAAGCCTTTCCTAGAACCTTTCAACTTGATACTTCAAAACTTCCTCAAATCAGATCATAGGAGGCTGAAATCAGGTAGACACACTCACATATGGTAGGTAATCATGCTTGTAAGGTGGTTTGTCATGGAAATGAACTGACTTCATTTTATGATTTTCAAAGTAAGCTCCTGGAGTAGATTTCACAACTATGTTTTTGAGTGTTGTGGTCCATTTTATTGATTGTGCGAACCTAAAATTTTGCAAAAAATGGAAGGAAATTTCAAGTTCCAACAGGTTACATGACACCATGACTCATTCTGAGGTGAATTTTCCAAAAATGAAAAAGACTGTTAAAAGTGCTCAAGTTGATTCTCAACCAGCACAAGGCAACCCTAACAAGAGTGGCATTTCTATATATACTACCATGTCCTTTGAAAATTATGATGAGTTTTCCTTCCAATATGAAAATGAGCTGAAAACTGATACATACAATGCTCAAGTTTTTCAAGCTAAAGGATGTCATTTTTCGAGGATCCAAAGAAAAGGAACATTCACTACATCTACTCCTCCAACCAACATGGTACCCATGAATCCTAGAGCAGATAACAATCCTCCTCCACCCAAAGAGCCACCTAAAGTTCCCAGCAGAGGAAATCCTACTTTTATTCCTAAACAACAATACAACCACAATACGGAGTATGGCATGATTAAAGAAATGTAGAAACAAATGACTTCCTTGTCTTTCTTTGAGATTTTGAAATGGTGTCCTACTCAATGTGAACTCATGTTGAAATATTTGGCTGAGGTAGACTAGTTTAAAGTAAAAGAAAAGGTAACCCCCACTACTAAAATGAATGCAACCTTATATAGGGGAAAGATTGGAGTACCTTCGTTCTTGTTGAGTTTGAGAATTTTTGGGAAAAACTTACACAATTGTCTACTAGATTTTGGGGCCTCAAGTAATGTTATGCCATTTTCTATTTGTAATAAATTAGGCTTGAATCTGATTCAAACTCACAAAAAATTCATACAACTATATAAAATTGAAGTGAATGTTGTAGGAGAATTGAAAAATGTACATATACAGATCGTGTAAGACCCAATGATTCAACAGTATATGGAAATTCAAATTGCTGACATTTTTAAGATATATGGTATATTGTTGAGCAGGGATTGGGTGAAGACCATAGGAGGATATCTTTCATTGGACTTCTCACACATGTGGCTACCATGGAAGGGTATGGCAAGCCAAATTAGGATAGAGAGTGAACCTTGCCTAAAACACATGATAATATAATATGATCACCCCAATGAGGTTGCTTACTTTGAAATTGAAGTGGGCATTTATAGGATGGGTGAGGTTATGACCTTTTCAACAAAAAATTATGACCAAGTGTAGCCTTTAGAAAATAGTGATTGTATTACTTCCATTAACTAGGAAGTGTTGATCCAAAAGCTACATCAAGACAAAATGGTCTTGGGAGAGGAGGAAGATTTGTGGATTTTATTACTTCCAAACTAGTGGAGGGTCCACTATCAAACCCATTTTGAGTTAACTTGTCAGTCTTGCCTAAAAATTCTAAATTAGGTTTGTTAGTTAGGAGAAACCCAAAACATAAATTCTATGACAGTCCCAAATCAGTTTCCACTTGAAACTAATGATACATTTGTTTTTATAGGAATCAACAATGCACAAAAAAGTGTTACATGATTCATTGATCAACCCTTGAGCCTATCTCTAGACCTAAAAACGGAGAATAGAGAACCCCAGAAAATCCTAGATACCCTTGCTCCTACTCACCTCTCGATTTTGAAAGGATTACTTAAAGAGAAAGTGGGCCACAAAATTGATAACCATGGGAAGTTGCAAGAAATAGTTTCTGCAAATGTGCTTGATCTAAATCAAGTATTTAACAACCCTCAAATATCAAGATCCCCTAACCTTAACATCTCAGACCATTCAAATTCATCATTTGATCCTCTTTTAAAAACACCTAAGTCTGATGATAAGAAGGAAGTTTTACCCCAAGACCAGTTATGGACACTCAAGTTTGATGGTTCTAAATCTAAATTAGGAAGTGAAGCAAGAGTTGAATTAATTAATCCAAAAGGGATAACGTATTTTGTTTCCTATAGGTTATAGTTTGGGTGCACTAACAATGTCGTCAAGTATGAGACATTGCCTAGAAGAATGATGTTCACACATCAAAAGAAAGTGCAAGGCCTTAGAGTGCTAGGAGATTCAAAAGTGATTAGCAACCTAACAGAATAGGGTGTGGAACCTAATTGATGACTTTGATGCATTTGACATTAAGTTGATTCATAGGGAAAATAATCAGATTACAGATGCACTAGCAGTAGCAGCTAGTACACTAGATCCCATGAAAGATTCCAAGTTAAGAAGGTTCTTTGTTAAGTTGGTTTCGGCTCTAGCTATTCTTGAAAATATAAGGAACTTTCATGTTTTTGATGATGATCAACACATTCTTTCCTCTTTAGCAAGTTTGGGTGTTTTTGAAGGATAGACCATTGATGAGTCTAATAGAGACCAAGGAGACTGGGAGCCAGAGGATTCTGATATGGAAGGAATAATCAATTTGAAAACTAACAATATCCCCAAAGGAATGGTGGCACTGGAGAGGATTTTTGACTCCAATCCTCGAGCTCGAGAGAAATTACTTGCAGATGTTGATAGAGGGAAATACGAAACTTACAATTTGGCATATTTTGGCCCAAAAAGGAATATATTTATTGGAAAGACTTGTCCGAAAGATATTTTTGATAAGATTCTAAAAGTGCTAAAGGAATACATCATGGCTGTTGCATGGGGATATGAGGATTTGAAAACATTTCACACCTTAGTGATCATGCATACCATCCCTTTAAAGCCTCAAGAAAATTCATTTTGTCAAAAGCAATGACCAATCAATGCTCTAATTGAACCCCTTATCCTTAAAGAGGTGCAAAAATTGTTATCAACTAGAATAATTTTTCCTATAAGGCATTCTACATGGGTCACAAATCTAGTACATGTGCATAAAAAGAATGGAGAAATCAAGCTATGCATATATTTTAGAAATATAAACAGAGCTTCGAAAAAGGATAATTATCCTCTTCCTTCCCTTGATGAAGTGCTACAAATTGTCAATGAATCACAGATGATGTCATTCTTGGATGGTTGTTTGAGATATAACCAAGCACTGGTCAACTAGAAGGATCGAATGAAGTGGGGAACATTTTCTTACCAAATAATTTTGTTTAGCCTCATTAATGTTGGAGAAAATTTTTAGCATGTGATGGACGTAGCTTTCAAATATTTGGTAGGAAAATGTATTGTAATTTACATGGATGATTTGACAATCTTTTCTAAGTACGGAGAAAATCATGCTTCTAATCTAGAAAATGTTTTGGAAAAGTGCATAAAGTTTTGTGTTTCCTTGAACCCACAGAAATGTATATTCGAGGTTTTAGAAGGGAAGTTGATAGGTCATATAATTTTAGAAAGAGGTATTTCCATTCATCCTGACAAAGTAGAGTCTATTTTGAAATTACCTATGTCTGGCAATAAAAAGGAGATGAGTTCTTTCTTTGAAAAGATAAACTTTGTGAGGGAGTTTATAACTGGGTTTGCAGAGATTGTCAAACCATTAATCGAAATGATGAAGAAAGATGCAAATGCTGGATGGAGAAATGAGGGAAATTTTTTTTTCTCATAGATCAAGATATCCATTTCAGAATCACCTATCTTAACTAGTCCTAATTACCTATAGCCTTACTTCATTTATTCCTTTGCATCTAACCACTCATGTACTACTATTTTGACATAGCGAAAAGAGGAAGGGGACAAATGACCAATAGATTTCATGAGCTCCTCATTTAAAAATGTTGAGATAAGATATCCATTGTTAGAAAAGTAGGTCTTCACATTGGTAAAGGTTGTCAAGAAATTATGCCACTACATCTTGTGCAACAAAATTATAGCCATCGTCTTAGATCTAGCAATGAAGTCCCTACTCATGTAAAGTGAACTGGGAGAGAAGAGGGAAGTGGATGTATATTTTACAAGAATTTGATCTTAACATCCATCCCATGAAGTTGGCTTGAGGATTGGGTTTATCCAAAGCAATGGCTAAGTAAGATTCCAAGATCACCTGTCAACAATATACAGTGCATTCATTCACTAGAGATCCTTAGTACACTGATCTAATCTTCTTATTGTTGAATAATAAATTTTTGGATGGAATGAACACAATACAAAGAAGATCATTGAGGCTAAAGAGCACTCATTAAATTATTAAGAGTGGAGCTCTATATAGGAAAAACTTCAAAGGTGTGTACTTACATTGTTTGGATCAGTAGCAAGTGAAGCAAGTCATTGCAGAATTTCATGGAAAACATGGTACTGGACATGGTTCAGTAGATGCCATGGCTCATCAAATCTTGAGGCCATGGAATTATTTTCCACATGTATTTCAGGATTCTCACCAACATGTAAGAAAATTCTATACATATCATACGTTGGCATCCAGAGAGCACAATCCAACCATGCCATTACACCTAATGTACAAGGTAAGGCATTTTTCCCAATGGGTGTTGGATTTTGTTGGAGTAATTAACCAAAATTCCTCTACAAGTCATAAATTCATCCTGACTACAACTGATTACTACACATAGTGGACAAAGGATCAAGCATATAAAAATTGCACCATCGATGTAGTCATCAAGTTGTTGAATGACCATGTTATTACCAAGTTTGGGGTAACCTTCACTCTGGTATGTGATAACGACCTAGCCTTTTCTTCTGCATAGTTTATTTAGTGGGCCTTTGAGTATAAAATAGTAGTTAAAATATTCCTCCAATTATTATCCACAAGGCAATGGGGTAGTTGAGTCTACCAATAAAATCCTATTGGAAGTTATTAAGAGGTTATTAGAATGCAATCCTAGGGACTGGTATACCTAGTTAAAATTCTCCTTATGGGTGGATACAAACAAAATTAAAGTTTCCCTAGGAAATTCACTAGAAAAATTAGTCTATAGACAGGACCATGTCTTTCCTATTAACCTCCAAATCCATGTTTTACAATTCATGCAAGAGTTTTATACCGATGAGGATACGATAGAGGCTAGGTTGATTAATTTATTGAAATTAGAAGAATAGAGGGATGATTCTTTACATAAATTTTCTAAACATTAGGTTGTAGTCAAGCGTTTTTTTGACAAGAGAGCCAAGATTAAGGCCTTTAGGGTATCAGATATTATGCTATTATGGGATGAAGATAGAGAGAAGAAAGGTGATCACTAGAAATTTGATAGATTATGGTTAGGACCATACCAGATTGCTGAAATCCTTGGTGAAAACACTTTTCAATTGAGTACCTTCACAAGAGAACCCGTTCCATTTCCTGTCGATGGAAAAATTTTCAAGCACTAAATTGATCCATGAAGTCCTGATGATCCTTCCTTTGTATATATTTAGTTTTCTTTCTTTTGTTTCAATTTTTTCTTTGTTTTGTTGTTTGTTTTTTTGTTTTCTCTTGTTGTTTTCTTTTTTTGTGGGGGTCTTCCTTTTTCATCATTTTTGGAATAGTGGGTAGCTATTCAAAGCATACTAGGATACTATTAAACAACACATGACAACTGAGAGGGGGGTGAATCAGTTGTCACACAAATTCAAATTTAAAACTTCAACACTTATCAATTCCACAATCACACTATTTTGTTATTAATTATGAGCATGAAACACAAGTAACAGAAAGTAAATCAACACAATAAACACCAAATTTTTATGTGGAAAACCTAATGAGGGAAAAGCCAAGGTGAGGATTAATTCACAATATAAAGATATTATAAAATTGAATACAAAGGCTCACTACCAAGGGATCACTACCTAGAAGAGGACTCACTATCCAAATACAAAGTCTCACTACCTACAAAAAGGACTCACTGTCCAACAGGGAGGCTCGCTGCCTACAGATACAAAATAGAATAAAATATCCACCACAACAATTAAAAAAAATCCACAGCCTTGATCAAAAGATTACAAAAACCTTCAACTCACTACCTTTAGGAATCTAACACAATGAATAATTTCTGCCTCAACTCACTCACACACACTTTTGCTTTTATGGTTTATGGTTTACTTCATCACTTTGCATCACCCCTATAACTTCTTCACAATTCGACTTGCATTTATACCATGTTCAACCTTAGAAACTTTCTCCACGGTCGGCCACATAAACTTTATTTCATAAATTCAAATTAGGTTGGCAACTCAACAATCCTGCAGTGGAAATGAATGAGAGTGGACCAAGACCAAAAATAAAATGTCTTAGATCAACCACACGCTTCCTTAATTAAATTTTTTATTCTCCAAATGAAGTGTAAACACCAAGTTAGACAAAACTAATGAAAACACAAATGAACATTGATGTGCACACTTTCCAACAAGAAGATGACACCCGAACGACACAACATACTTCATTATGCACGAGAAAACATCTCAGATTACTTCAAGTATGTCCATTGCAAGTGAAACAATCTTCAAACACTGAACTTCTTCTGTCAATCCATTTGGACTAAGCAAACACATATAGCAACTTAGAAACATGACTTCTAGATCGCCAAACCACACACATCTTTGCTAGAACCAAGAGAACACCACTATAAGACATATGCCAAATCCACAAGATCTAAAATAGAATAGAAAAGGACTGTGGAGCAGAAACATTTCTCCCAATCCATAGAAGACCAACTCTGCCACACCAGTGAATGTAACTTTCACATACCATCACACCAGAAGCTAGAATTCAAAAGATATCACCACAAGATCACCATTAGCAAACCTTTAGATCCATGCAAGCATAGGATCAACATAGGAGAATGCAGAGCACATACTGGAGCACATTTTGAACACATTCATCACTCTGACTTCTCTTCTTTATCAATTTTCTCAAAAGCACTTGGAAACTCATCAAACCAGCACATCCGCAACACCATAAAGATAGCTCCATGTAATCACAACATCTCAGTAGCATCTCAACTATACATGTACAATCTACAACATACTTAACTGTGCTGAAATCAATGACAACATTAATGAAAAACCCACCAAACTTGCACATAGTTGCAACAATCTCCCCCTTTGTCATTGATGGCAACACATGATGTGAAAAACCACCAAAGACAACATCCTTCACAATATCCCATGAGAACACCTTCTCTTCCTCTGCAACTATTTTTCAAATGAATTTTTCTCCCCCTTTGACATCAATGGCAAAGATCAAAGACTCTGATCACTCCCCCTTAGGAGTGCACTCATATTGCAACAATGAAAACCTTTTCTACTTCCCCTGCAGAGTAGACCCATTTATCAGTCTAGATAAATGAAGAATATGTGAATTCACTCGATTGATGCACCTTCATGTGCACCTAGTTTAGAGGGCTAATGACCCCCAACCTCTCCCTAAGATGCTCAAAAGTATCCTTCAGAAGAGCCTTAGTAAATATATCTGCAACTTGTTCCTTAGTTGTCAGATACTCCAATCTGACTTCATTCTCCAACACCTTTTCTCTCAAGAAATGATATTTTATAGATATGTGTTTAGTTCTTGAATGCATAACCAAATTATTTGAAATGTTTATAGCACTTGTGTTGTCATAGAAAATAGAAATAGGCTCATCACATATTACTCCAATGTCTTTCAGAGTTTGCTTCATCCACAAAACCTGTGTGCAATAGGATGCTGCAACAATATATTCTGACTCTACAATGGATAAAAAAAATTGAGTCTTGTTTCTTACTCAACCAAGAAACCAATCTTCTACCAAGAAATAAAGCACCTCCACTGGTGCTTTTTTGGTTGTCCACACAACTAGCCCAATCTGTGTCGATATAAGAACTCAAGGTGAAATAAGCACCCTTAGGATACCATAAGCCATAATCCAATTTACCTTTAAGATATCTAAATATCCTTTTCATAGCTGTAACATGTTCCTCTTTAGGATCTACTTGAAATTTGGAAACTAGACATACTGCATGCATAATATCTGATCTGGTAGCAGTAAGATACAACAGTCCACCAATCATGGATTTTTATTTTCTCTGATCAATTTTAACAAATTCATCATCTTTGCTCAACTTACATCTGGTTACCATAGGAGTACGAATCAGTTTGGAGTCATCCATTCCAAACTTCTTCAACAACTCTTCTACATACTTAGATTGTGATATGAATATCCCTTTATTAGTTTGATTCACTTGAAGACTAAGAAAGAAATTCAATTCACCAGTCATGTACATCTCAAATTATTTTTTCATTTCTTCGAAAAATATCTTACACATGCCTTCATTTCCACAAAAGATGATATCATCAACATATACAACTACTATCAACATTTTGTTACCTTGCACTCTGAAGTAAAGATTTTTATCAGCAGAGCCTTTGTTGAATCCTTTCTTTGTCAGGTATCTATCCAATCTTGCATACCAAGCTCTAGGAGCTTGCTTCATTCCATGCAACTCCTTCTTCAACTTACAAACCATGTTTGGCTTGTCAGATAACTAAAACCCTTCAAATTGTTTTGTGTACACTTCTTCCTACAATTCACCATTCAAAAATGCTGACTTGACATCCATCTGATACACTTTGAAATCCTTGTAGGAAAAAAATTCCAAAAACATTCTAATAGATTCCATTCTAGCTACAGGGGAAAATGTTTCTTCAAAGTCTATGCCTTCAACTTGTGAATATCCTTTGCATACAAGTCTTTCCTTATTCCCTACAACTTCTCCACTTTCATTCAGCTTATTCCAGAACACCCATTTTGAACCAATTACATTCTTATTCACAAGTCTAGGGACTAATTCCCATGTCTGATTCTTTTCTATTTGTTGCAACTCTTCTTTCATGGCTTTTATCCAACTCTCATCTTCACATGCTTCACTCACATACTTAGGTTCAATTTTAGAGAGTAAACATAGATTTACCTCAGCTACTACTTTACTTCTTGTCTTCACACCTTCACTCTTATCTCCAATTATCTGTTCCTTCAAAAAATTCTTCTATACATACTTAGGAGTCTTAACAACAGGTTATGTCTCATTCTCTTCTTCGTCTTCTTCAGTTTGTTCTTCTTTCTCTTCTTCTTCCTTCTCCTTATTCTCCTCAAGTACATGTCCACAAATAGGATCATTAGGTTCAACTTCACTTATCTTAATAGGTTTTTGTATGTCTTCATCAACTTTCACATTAGCACTTTTAACAATCTTTCTCAATCTTTTATTGAAGCATCTATATGCTTTGCTATTAGTAGAGTACCCAAGAAAAATTCCTTCATCACACCTAGCATCAAACTTTCCAAAATTTTCATCATCTCTTTTAATGTAACATCTGCTTCCAAATACCTTGAAGTACTTCACAGTAGGAGTCTTACTAGTCCATAACTCAAATGGAGTCTTTGTACTATTGCTTCTAATCTAAACTCTATTAAGAACATAAACAATAGTTTGTATTGTCTCTCTCCAGTACACATCTGGTACATTTGATTCTTTCATCATGGTTCTTGTAGCTTCTTGTACTATCCTATTTTTCATTTCAACTACCCCATTCTGTTGAGGGGTTCTCGGAGTAGAAAATTGTCTCTTTATTCCATGCTATTCATAGAATGTATTAAACTCACTAGATGTGAATTCTCCACCTCTATCAAATCTCAAACATTTGATTTTCAAGCTTACTTCATTTTCCACTCTTTCTTTGAATACCTTAAACCTATCCAGAGCCTAAGTATTTTCTCTAAGAAAAGAAACCCATGTCATTCAAGTATAATCATCAATAAGAAGCATGAAATACATGTCACCATTCAAGCTTTCTGTCGTAGTCGAACCACAAAGATCGGTGTGAACTAACTCCAAAATTCTAGCAGTAGAGTGCTCTTTTCCCTTAAAGTTGCATCTTGTCTATTTCCCCAATTGACAACTTTTGCAAATAGTATTAGCAGGCTTTGTGATTCTAAGTAGACCTCGAACAATTTCTTTTGAACTAATTTTTACTAGATTATTAAAATTTACATGTCCCATTCTCTGGTGCCATAACCAAATTTCAATGACTTTAGATACAAGGAATTGACCATCAACTCCCTTAAGTTGATAGATGTTTCCATGAGTTCTCCTTCCAATAGCAACCATATCTCCATTTCCAGATCCTTTTCTAATTTCACTGGTATTATTATGAAACAAAAGTTTAAAACCATTGCGACACATTTGACCAACACTCAAAAGGTTATGCCTTAAATCCTTCACATAATATACATCATCAATTTTGTGCACTCCATCAAAACTAATTGAACCTTTCCCACAAATCTTAGCTCCTGAATCATCACCAACACGTGACTAAACCACCATCATACTTTTCAAGTTTAGTAAACTTACTTTTATCTCTAGTCATGTGATTAGAACATCCACTATCAATCACCCAGTAGTTTTCATCTTGTCTTGTATGAAAGGCGGTGACCAAAGTACCTTCCATATTATTCCTTTTGTTCTCCAGAGCTTTCTTGCTTGCACATTTTATAGGGTTCACAGATATAGATTTGTTTTCCAAAGCGAAAAACAAGCATTCACTATCATCAACCTCATTTTTAGGTTCATCATTAGAAATTTTGGCTTCTTCTTTAACATAATATAGCTTCTTTTATTTCTTATCCTTTCTATCCTTATCTTTATAATCCTTGTTCTTCTTATGTACAACTCTATTCGGACATCTTGAAGCATAATGAACAATATTACGACAACTGAAACATTTAAAGGGCAACATAACTTTATACTTCCTGGTACCTATCTTCAACTTCCTAGTGAAGTTGGCTTCCAACTCATCAGAACCATCACTCTGAGGATCATCTTCAATCTTCATTGCCTTAAATGTTGTCTCTGTCCTTTCTTCTTTCCTGAAATTTCTCATCTAAAATGATTGCAAGGTGCCGAACAACTATTCTTTAGTATACTTCATAGGATCATACATATCTTCAATAATAAAGATCTTATCACTGTAGGAATCTAGTAGGGTGATTAGGATCTTTTCAATAATATCTTCATCAGTCACCTTTCCCCCTTGATTCTTAACTTCATTTGTTGTCATCTCAATCCTCTGGAAATACCTTGTAAACTCTTCACCTTCTTCCATTTTCAAATTCTCAAATTTTTGCTTTGCTGCTAGCTTCTTTGTCAATTATACACTTTCATTTCCTTCATACAGTTCTTCCAACTTCATCCAGACATCATAAGTAGTATCTAAAGAGAGAACCTTAGTTCGCTCAATTTTAGATAAAGCACTGTAAATAGCATACCTCACTTTCTCATTCTCCTCATAAGCAGAAACTTCATCTGCAGTAGTAGGACCATCCGCTGGATGAGTATACTTCATCTCATGAGCCTTGCAGGTCTTGTAACCAAGAGAAACAATATATCCTCTCATCTTCACTTTCCAATCACTATAATTAGATCCATCAAACATAGGGATCACCAAATTATGCACCATCAGATCTTCCTTAAGCAGTTAAGGTCTATACCAAGGAACCAAACCTCTAATACCAATTGTTAAACAACACATGACAACTTAGAGGGGGTGAATGAGTTGTCACACAAATTCAAATTTAAAACTTCAACACTTATTAATTCCACAATCATACTATTTTGTTATTAAGTATGAGCATGAAACACAAGTAATAGAAGTAAATCAACACAATAAAAACCATGTTTTCACATGGAAAACCCAATGAGGGAATAACCATGGTGAATATTAGCTCAAAATATAAAGAGATTATAAAATTGAATACAGAGGCTCACTATCAAGGGCTCACTGCCTAGAAGAGGACTCACTATCCAAATACAAATGCTCACTGCCTATAGAAAGGAATCACTATCATATAGGGAGGCTCACTACCTACAGATACAAAAGAGAACAAAAGATCCACCACAACAATTACTACACATTCATAGCCTTGATCAAAAGATTGCAGAAACCTTCAGCTCACTTCCTTCAATAATCTAACACAATGAAGAACTATTGCCTCAACTCACTCACACACACTTTTGCTTTTATGGTTTGTGGCTTACTTCGTCACTTTGCATCACCCCTATAAATTCTTCACAATTAAACTTGCATTTATACCATCTTCAACCTTAGAAACTTTCTCCAAGATCGGCCACATAAACTTTATTTCATAAATTCAAATTAGGTTGGAAACTCAACATTCCCATGGTGGAAAGGAATGAGAGTGGACCAAGACCAAAAATAAAATGTCTTGGATCAACCACACACTTCCTTATTTAAATTTTAATTCTCCAAATGAAGTGTAAACACCAGGTCAGCCAAACATAATGAAAACACAAATGAACATTGATGTACATGCTTCCCAACAAGAAGATGACACCTAGATGACACAACATGCTTCATTATGCATGAGAACACATCTCAGATTACTTCAGGTAAGTCCATAGCAAGTGAAACAATCTTCAAACACCGAACTTCTTTCATCACTCCATCTGGACTAAGCAAACACATACAACTCAGAAACATGACTTCCGGATCACCAAACCACACGCATCTTTGCCAAAACCAAGAGAACACCACTATAAGACATATGAAAAATCCGCAAGATCTGAAATAGAATAGTGGAGGACTGTGGAGCAAAAACATTTCTCCCAGTCCACAGAAGACCAACTCTACCACACTGGTGAACGTAACTTTCACATACCATCACACCAGAAGCTAGAATTTAGAAGATATCACCACAAGATCACCATTAGCAAACCTTCAAATACGCACAAGCATAGGATCAACACAAGAGAAATGTGGAGCACATACCAGAGCACATTTTGAACACATTCATCACTCTGACTTCTCTTCTTTATCAATTTGATCAAAAGCACTTGGAAACTAATTAGACCAACACATCTACAACACCATAAAGATAGCTCCATGTACTCACAACATGTCGAAAGCATCTCAACTATACATGTACAATCTGCAACATACTGAACTATGTTGACATCAATGACAACATTAATGACAACACCACCAAACTTGCTCATACTTGCAACATATACTATGTTAGAGAAATTAATTTAGGTATTTTCAGGTATACTTGTCATTCATTTATGTCTTGAAACTTATGTTTGATGTTTATTTTAATAAAGGTTTGAAATGTCAAAACAAATGGGTACATTCTAAGTGATCTTGTGAAATACAACTGAATCTGTCACTTATTAGTTAGAATCATTTATCTCCTTAAGAGTCTAGATTTCCTAAGGTGGTTGCATTCCTGATTCAAGTGAAAAATCTAGTGTCTTAAGATTGTCATGATATCCACCGTAGTTCTCAACTTGATTTTTAGACTTCAATTTCTACGAATTGAGCAAAAGATATTCAAAAAAGAGGAAATAAGAAATACATATATATTACTTTGAAAGAACCAATGCCTTGAATAATGGAAAGAATATGGAAATCTAGAAATAAACTCAATTTATAAAGGAAATTCAATTATCTCTACCGGGGCCATGGATGCCTAGATGGAAGTAGAGCAATTCTTTGAGGGAACTAGAAGTATCTCCATCAAGGCTATAAACACCTGACTAGCAGTGAAGCAATACCCAAGATATCAATGCAAGGAAACTAAAATGACCCACCTCATGTAGTTTGAATAGGAATATAGATGTTTCAAGAATAGTTAAAGTCCTTAGGAGGAAAGATGAACATGAGTGCACACACTCATTTGAATTTTTTATAATGGTGCAAAATTTAAGATTTCAACTAGCTCTTGTTTGTTGTAATCAATCATGCTCAAGTTAAAACAATTATAAACTAGAGGTTCTAGGGAGATTGAATTCTTTAGTATCCTAAAAATGGTAAACCATTTTCCTATTTGAGTCGCCATTTGTTATGCCTTGCATAACCACACCATTTTCTTCTTTGGTCAAAATGGGTCCCCCTTATTTTTTTTCCCTTGGTGTTTTTGTTCTGGTTTTGGGAGTTGTATTTTTTTCTTCTTCCAAGCCTTGTGTTCTTTTGTTTTGTCAAGTTTGAGCCTTGAAATGGAACTGACACTTTGCACCTTTTGATGGTTCAAGTTCTGGTTTCTATTCCGACTCCGATCCCCACATTTTTCCCTTGTCTTTTTTATTTTAGCAGAGATCAAGTTTTAGAATGAAATTGACACTGTAACTAAGGAAATTTTATGGGTTAGCTTATAATCATGCATACAACATAAAATCTTAGCTAACTATGAAGAACAATGGAGGAAAATACAAAACAAGAACAATTATACCAAATAGTCCTCAAAACCTCCATGAATCACCTCCATAGCCCTTCTCATTTTGTTGTAAATGTAATGTTACCCTTAGATTTGTGATGAGAAAACTAATGACAAAGACAAAGCCCTAGCAAATGTTGAAGGATTCAAACAAAACCACATGCAAATACTATGCAACTAGTGAGCATGTAACTATGGCTATGGCTAATGAGACTAAGATGGCATGGAAATCAAAATAACATGAAGTCAAAATAGCATTAGATGAAGTTACATGAGACATCTAAGAGATCCCAAAATGAGACCAAAATTGAAATTTTATAGAAAATGCAAATTTTAGATGAATGGCCAAGATTGAAAGTTGAAAAATGACCTAGAATCAATGGACAAGATTCAATATGACAACCCACAATTAGGGTTAGGGCAACATTAGGGAAAATTCAAAATGAGTGGCCAAGATTGATTTTTAGAAAAATCAAATGAAGGGTGGTTAATGCATGTGAGAAGAGATAAGGTTGGCACATAAAAAGAAGTGAGTGGAAAATCAAATAATAATAACAATTAATTTGATTTTCTGAGAAAAAGACTATTTTGAATTAAAAGTCAATTTTAATTCAAAAAAGGTGGGGGCCACATGACAGTAAATAATTAATTCAAATTATTTACTAAAGAGGGAAATGTAAAGAAAATAATTAAATAATTGGAATGATTATTTAATTAGGGAGAGTGAATAATAATTAAATAAATTAAAGAATTTATTTAATTATAAGAAGATTTTCCAAAATTAGTGACATATTTAAATAAATAAGATTTATTTATTTAAATAATCAGGAAGACATAAATGGCAAAGAAAATTAAATAAATTAAGATTTAATTCATTTAATTATTGGAAGACTTTAGACAATTAGTGACGTATTAAATAAATAAAATTAATTTATTCATTTAATAATCAAGAGGAATGGAAGGACATGAATTAATTAAATAATTATGAATAATTTAAACAACAGACATAAGTGGACCAAGGACATAATTAAAATGTCCCGATTATGCTAGGAAGAAAAGGTGGAAAAATAGAGCTTGCAGGCCTAGGTCATTTTTATTTGTTTACATTTTTTCCCTCTTTGTCATAATGCAGCTTGTCGCATTGTGGAAAAGAAAATAAGTCAAGGTCATGCCCCGATGAAGGTACAGAGTATGGATGCCCCCTTGAGAAAAATTTCAAATTTTGGGCCAGTGAAAGAAAAATTTGGAAAGTGTCCTGATAAGACAATATGAGGACTAGGAAGCCAATGGCGCAGATGGTTTCCGATTTCGAGGAGGTTAAAGTAGTGAACAGGGCAATCAAAGTTGGTCAAAATAGCCTCTAGCAATAAAAAGGTTTGAAAAATGTCATTTTAACTTTATAAATAGGGTGAAAATGGGGTAAAAGTCAATTCATTTTCACTATTCACCCTAGTAAATTTGAGAGCACAGAGCAAGAAACAGAGCAACAAAGATGGTGATTCCAGTGACCAAGCATCATGGGGAGATCGTGCGAACCTTCTGGCGGCCAAAGGGCATAGAGCCAGCAGTATGTACCCCTAACCCACTTTGTCATTTTATCGTTTTATGTGCAATTTTTAGGGTTTTAGGGTTAGGAACGAATGTGTCGCAATGCATATGCGTTCACGTAAGCTGCATTTGTTGTTGTGTTCACCACATTTGATGCATCACGATGAAAATGCAAAGGGAGGGTAGGATAGGACTGCCAATTATGTCGCATTTGTTAGAAATCGCGACACAATCACCAAATCGAACTACAATCAACTCGTAGAACATCGCATTCGCGATATTGCGGTGCATATGCGGAAAGAAATGACACAATTGGAAGAAATGACGCATATGCTAAAGACAACAATGCAATCGCTCTTTTGTGAGGTAATTTCCAGTCAGAACAACACATTCAATAGCTCAAGACGTAAGCGCAATACGAAATGACACAAATTCTTTTATGTGATGCAATTGAAGTCAACGCGATGCATTTGACTTTGACTTTGACCAAGGTTGACTTTGGTTGACTTCAAATTTTGAATGCTTTTGAATCATACCAATAATAATAATGATTGTCTATGAGGTGCTGACGTGTGATTTGACCATGTGCAGAGACAGTTAGCCCCTATTTATACGCGGGAGAGCAGACCTTCCACCTACAAATTCTGGGACCAGCTTAGCGAGAGGGAGCGGCGATGATTGATGTGGCTAGGCCTGTATTATGCTACCTATATGCCTATTATCTGGGAAAACAAGGGACTACTAACTTTGTTGTGTGACTAATGGCATTTAGAGACATGCTCCTTCCACTTGTCGATGAGAGAAGCCACTATGACTCTTGAGGATGTGTACCGTATTTTGTGCCTGTTGATCCGAGGGGAGAGGATCATTTATGATCCTCAGCATGGGTACCAGACTTTTACCACTTACTACCATGATCAGGGAGCTAGGCTAGGCATCGAGGGATATGAGATCCGCTAGGAGTTCATGGCAGAGCATTATGGCCGGTTTGATGCACTATTGGCGACATTGATCAGCGAAGTATTGATTCCTGACCGCCATGGACACAGGTTTCCCATTGGTTGGGGATATGTTCTAGTGGGCATGAGATGGGGCAAGACAGTGTACGCCTAGGGACCTTGCTTACTAGGGATGCTCTATCATCAGCTTCATGAGGTTGCCTATTGTCAGGTATAGAGCATTGGGTGTGGGATGACACTCCTTATGATTTAGGCATGGGAGCATGTGGCTATCTTTCAACCATCGATTTAGAGACTACAACTGCTAGACGAGATGACCTATGTTTATTACTATGCCGGTGCCATTCAACAGATGAGGGTGGGAGAGACAGGTTGGTGGCGACACAGTATTGACACTATGGTGTCATTCATTTAGAAGTCGTATAGCGACTACAGGTAGTGGGAGGGTGAGGACGAGCATCTAAGCTTATGCCAGTAGTACAGATATTTGATTGGTAGGACAGTACAAAGTTAGTTCATCATTGAGATGTACCTGCCATAGAGGGTGCTATGACATTTTGGCGAGCAGCAGGGCATACTAGTTGGCACAGCCAAGTGTGCAAGATCCTCCAAGGAGTTAGCTTGGGGACCTCCGATTGTTGTAGTGTTTGCTGAGAAATAGATTGATGGATTAGTTGCACAGCAGTGGGGATGGCAGGATGGATTTGTGGATCCTTGTACCACTGTAGATTATGATCTATGGTGGTAGACACATCACTCCGTACCCTTGACAAATCTAGATGGGCTAGCATCGATTGATAGATTAGTCATACCATAGGCACCACAATGTGGGCGAGGAGGCAGAGTCAGAGAAAAGGGAAGGGGCAGAGGATGAGGCAGGGACAAGGGCAGAGATGGAGGCAGGGGAGGAGATGATGGAGATTATGGTGATGATGGAGGGGACAACAGGAGACAGAGAAGAGATGGTAGGAGGCACGGTAGGAGAGTGAGATAATATGTAGCCGAAGGAGGACTGGATTTCATTCCTGATGTAGCTGAGGAGGAGGAGAGAGAGGAGGAGCAACCTAGATAGAAGGGGGTGGTCCATGAGGAGCAGCCTAGAGAAAAGTAGGAGGAGGCTAGACAGGAGGCAGAGATGGAGGTGTATATGCCATGGGAGGAGGGAGTCAGAGGAGAGGAGGAGGATGTAGATGAGGATGAGGCCATTGATGAGGTTGAGAGACTGCTGAGAGTGAGCATGGTAGAGGGAGAGAAGGTACCATCTAGAGAAAAATTTCCACCTAACACCATGACAAACCAGAGAGTGGCCGATTTGCAGAGGCAGTTGGATGAGAGTGCAACCAAGGTTAGAGCACTGTAGGCAGAGCTAGAGGTAGTGAAGGTAGAGTGGGATCAAGAAGTGATCCACTAGCAAGAGGTAGCGCAGTGGTGTATAGAGTTTGCACGGTTGTGTACAAAACCATCTGTGGATCTAGCACGGGAGCTTGCCAAGTTCAGTGCACGATTAGGGCAATATAGATTTCTATATGAGCAGGTAGTGCCACCAGAGAGGAGAGATCCTACCCTGACTAGGACTCAGATGAGGATAGGCAGTGGCAGAAAATTAGGCAGTGGTAGTGGCAGTTGGAGCAGTGCAGGGGGTTCCACCTCTACAGGGTAGTCTTCAGTACATAGATCTAGCCAATTGCATAGGTTAGGGAATAGCCACTGGTTGGGGCATAGTCACAGGTCCTCCCAGAGTTAGCCTCCCTCAACAGATCCACCAGTGACATTGTCAGTGCAACCTTCAGATGCCCCTTCATTAGTGTCACAAATATAGACCGCAGTAGTAGATCCTTCCTCATCACAAGCACAGGTGACTGTTACCATGATGGGCTTTGGTCGTTTAAGGGAGCATTGGTCTCCCAGGTCTTCTCCTCGATGAGATGAGGAGAGTACATCATAGCTCCCATATTTGTTTATGTTTTTTTAGAGCATTCAGACACATATATGATGACATTTGTATTTTGATCATTGAGCGTGTGAGCTCATATTTTTGGGATATCTCATGACTCTATCCTATGACATTTTTATTACTTTGAGATGCTGGTATATATATGATACAGTTTTGATGCGGCCTACACGTATGTTATGTGATGTCATTTGGTTATGCATTTTGATATGTGTATATGTTGATTATTATGATGATGCCTATGTGATGTCTATGTGATGTCTATATGACATGCATTTGTTCTTTCTATGATGATGATGTTGATGTTATATGCTATGCTATATATTCATGCATGATGATTACTAATCATGTGATGTCATGAAAAATAATGTTATGTATGCATTACCGATGATGATAATGTGATGCCATGATGATGATATGTTTTCTTATGATGATGATGATGATGATGATGATGATATGCCCTGGATGGTAATGTTATGTATAATGTTATTTATTTGGGTGCATGTACTATGTATGTTTATGTTAATGCATGACTATGTGTATAATGCCATATGTGGTGCAATGTTATATGTGATGCAATGCTTAATGATGTAAATGATGTATGTATGGAACTAATGCAATGCCTATATGGGAATGTATGCACTTGTCTTTTTGTATGCCATAGGATATCACCATGAGATGGACGAGATGAGATGACAAGGCAACGGAGATGGAAGTTAGTGTGAAAACCCAATCCTTCAACATATTGCTATAAGACTGTAACACTTTTATGCTCGAAATCATCATTGGGAAGATTATTGTAATAGACAACAAACACCATGATATTTCATAAATCAAGGTGTGCAAGGTCGTACCATCACAAAAGACAAGTAGTAAAAAGACAAGATGGACAAGTCATGAAGCATCGTTGCTTCTCTAAATCCTGTTGGTAGGACATCCTCGAGGAACTAGCAACGTGACTACCAAAAGACAAAATAAGACAAACATGATAATCGCTACTTCTCTAAATCCCATTGTCAGGACATCACTGAGAAACTAGTGACATGGCTGCCTAAAGACAAGACAAGATCATCATCATGATATTTCGTCGCTTCTCTAAATCCCATTGTCGGGACATCGCTGAAAAGCTAATAACATGACTAAAGATCAAAAGAAAAAGTGCCAAGTGTTTTCCAAGTATGTCTGAATGCCGAATGTTTTAATGTCAAGATATCTAGTTTGATGGTGCCAGAGTATCAAATGCCAAAGATTGCTAAATTTTCCAAGTGTCAAAGGTGCCACATTTGATGATGCCAAAGTGTTGAGTGTTAGAGGTGTAATGTTGGACAATGTCTGATTGTCAAAGTTCAAGAAGGACACATCTTGAATAATACAGATGCCAAGAAGATCAATCCTCGAATTTCAAGAAGATCTTTCAAAATGCCAGATGACAGTGACGATACCTAGGAAGAATGCATCCTAAGGTACAAATGACAGAGGTTATTTTTTAGGACACATCTGAAAAATAACATAGTTTGACTGTTTGACTATGTTTGACTGAGCTTGATTTGTTTTCACAGAAATTGACCGAAATTTGATTGAAGTTTTGACTAGAGATTAACTGTTGTTGACTACATGCCCAAAGTTGACATGTTGATTTGTGTGACATGTTTATAAAATATTGCCAGAGTTTGACTATTTTGAAATGATTTGTTTGACTTGAAAATGTTTTGACATGTGTGCCAATGTAATGTCATGAACCCTAATGAACTGACCTAGTGTGGCCTCAGGGGCTCATTGACAGATGGCCTTGCCTACGTCATACACTCAGAGACCTCGTAGTTCGACACGACAAATGGCTTTGTCTTGATGACGAAAGATTGAGTCATGATTTTATTTTGACGACCTAAAAGGACTGACATAATGTCTTGGGGGCTTGAAGATGAGACTTGCCTACATAGCTAATGCATAGAGACAACGTAGTTCAGAAAAATGACAAAGAATGACTGACATGACTAAGTTGGTGAGTTATGAATTTGTTTTTGTTTTCTCCAAGAAATTTTTGTGATTTTTAGGATCTTTTTAGGATTTTTTATGGTTTTTAAACT
The DNA here is from genome assembly GCA_007258455.2 of Sequoia sempervirens. Lineage (NCBI taxonomy): Eukaryota > Viridiplantae > Streptophyta > Pinopsida > Cupressales > Cupressaceae > Sequoia > Sequoia sempervirens. The sequence continues at coordinate 405,495,055 of VDFB02047230.1, read as the reverse complement.
TTTTTCAGGACTTTTTATGATTTTTTATGATTTTTTTCAGGACCTTTTTTTATTGGTGAGACCATGTGTGATATCCACTACAGTCATGTGATGAAATTTTTCCCCTAGTTAGGTCTAGGATTAAGCACTTAGGTAGATGCAGAAGGGACATGTGTGGACAATGGATGGATGATAAGCAAGATTTGATGTCAATCATTATTAACCATGGGAGACGGTGATAGTGCTTTGTGGTAGGTGTCAAAGTGATGTCAGAGAATTGGTTGTTTATTATAACCTAAGGCAAATAGAGTGACAATAGATGGCAAAGCAATGACCAACTACACATGGCTCCTGTTTGCCAAATTTTCACCATAGTACTTATCCAAAGTGCCTGTTTACCAGGTTTTCACTTTTGGATGAATTATTTCTCTTTACTATTTTGTCATTTTTGTGATTTTTTTGTTGTCACTAGGATGCCTATTTGCTAAGTTTTCATCAAGGTGATGATTTTTTTTATTTTTCAATTTTTTTTGTATTTTTAAAGTTTTCGGCCCGACCTTCTGATGCTATGCATAGAATTTGCGAAGATGGAGATTGTTGATAGGCTCTATAAATTTTTCACCGTCTATAGTAGCCAACTGATATGCTCCAAAAACGAAAGAGGATATGATGACATAAGGACCTAGCCAATTAGGTTTGAACTTGCCAGGTTTTTCTCTGTCAGCCTGATTTTTAGGATTCTGCATGAGAACTAAATCACGAATGTCAAACTTCCTAACCATGACTTTCTTGTTGTAATGGTGAGAGCCTATTTTTATATGCTTGTAGATGGTTCATGGAATTGTGTCTTCTTTCATCAAGCATCTCCAGCTTGTGTAGTCATGATTTCCTATATTCTTCATCATCTATTAGACCCTTCATGGAGACTCTTAGGGACAAAATCTCGACCTCAATGGGAAATATGGATTCAGCTCCAAACACGAGGGCAAATGGAGTGGCTCCTTTAGGTGTGCGAATACTGGTATGGTAAGCCCACAAGGCTGGGTTAAGTTGGATGTGCTAGTCACGGCCAACGTCATTGACAGTCTTTTTGAGAATCTTAAGGATGGTTTTATTGGATGCCTCAGCTTGACTGTTTCCTTGTAAGTAATATGGCATGGAGAAATGATGTTGGATGTGAAATCACCCACATAACTCACAAACATCCTAAATTTTGAATGGACGTTCATTGTCAGTGATGATGGACTGCGGAATACCATAATGAAAAATGATATAGTTGAGGATGAATTTGGAGATTTGTTTGCCTATTATGTATGTAAGCGGGATGGCCTCAATCCACTTATTAAAATACTCAATGGTGGTTATAATGAATTTGTGACCATTGGAGGATGTAGGGTGTATCTTTCCCATGAGGTCAAGTCCCCACTGTGCGAAGGACCATGGATATGTGATCGGTCAAAGTTCATGTGCTGGAACATCGATTAAATCACTATGTATCTGACATTAGCGACAAGTTCTGGAAAAATCCAATGCATCTTTCTCAATGGTTGGCCAATAATACCCAAGTCTCATTATCTTTTTGGCCAATGTAGGACCACTTGAATGAGACCTGCATATACCCTCATGTACTTCGTGTAAGGTTGTGTGTGCTTCATTAGTGTCAAGACATCGAAGAAGGGTGTGATAGAAGCTATGACAGTAAAGGGTGTCACTGACGATGGCGTATCGGGTGACTTTCTGAATAAAGGACTTCCTCTAGTTGTTGGATAGGTTGGGTGGGAGGGTTTGGGACTTGATGTGATCATAGATGTCCTGATACTAGGGAGAATTGGAACCAAAAAGCTCACATACCATCTCTGATTCAGGGATATCATATGCAAGGACCAACAATTGTTCTACCAAGAATTCAAATTGTGGCACATTACTTGGGATGTATAAAAGAGAGCCAATTATGGCCATTGCATCTACTGCCTTGTTTTGCGTCCTCAGAACTTGCTTGAAAGTCAACATTTGGAAGTATGTTTGGAAGCTATCAACCATTTGTTTGTATGGCAATAATTTTTTTTCCTTAGCATCATATTCATCATTGACTTGGTTAATGACAAGATGAGAGATTTCGTAAACATGAAGTGTTATGATCTTCCATTTTATTTCCATTCTAAGTCCTATCACAAGTGCCTCGTATTCCATGATATTATTTGTGCATGGGAAAGCAATGCGGAAATACTTAGAGATGGAATCTCCTTGTGGAGTGATGAACAATATTCCTGCCCCCGAGCCATGATTAGTATGGGACCCATCAAAGTATAACCTCCAAGGTGACTTAGGTTCTGTGTGGAATATCGACTCATCTAGAAAGTCTACTACTAACGGGTGATAACTTTGTACAGGTGCATCTTCTAGCTAGTATGCTATCACTTTTCCTTTTATGGCCTTTCGTTCCACATATTGAATGTCATATTCACTTAAGATCATGACCCATTTTGCTAGGCATCCTGTCAATACTGCATGACTCAAGAGATGTTTCAAGGGATCGATTTTTGCTACCAACTATGTTTTGTGACTCAACATATAATGTCTTATCTTTTGAGCAGCAAAGACAATAGCTAAGCATGCACGTTCAATGGTAGTAAAATTTTACTCATATCCCACCAGTGTCCAGCTGATATAATATATGGACCTTTCTTTTCCTTCATGGTCATTTTGTGCCAATAGTGCCCCCAATGTTGAAGTGGTTACAGAAACATATAGGATCAAAGGTGTCATGCCTAAAATTTTCGCAAGAAAAACCCAACAATTTTTTTTTTTTTTTAGAACATACATTGAGCTAAATGGCACTGTGATTGCCAAGATGAGATAACATGGTTACTAAGAAATTTTATCATCAAGTTTTCATTCTTGTTTGCACATCTTACTAGGATGATATGCTACCTTGACTTTAACTCCTTTCATAATGTTAGGTTTCAACCCTACTTACTAATTAAATTGAAATATGCAGTGCAAGAGTAGATAGATTAACGACAATTGAAATTAAATCATTGATCTCATTGTCAATGTAGACCCTTCATTACCTGCTCATTTGGATAGTAAGGCCCTATGTCCTACATTGCACTCAAACATATACATAAACAATGCTCATCTATTCAAATGTTTCCTTCATAATCCTAACGTTTGTGTTGATAAGGTCAATATATATTTGTATGTGAATATTATGCACTTGATGTAAAAATAAAATAATAATTTAACATTTAAAAATAAATAAATTAATAAATGTTCATAAAACCTAAATACTTCATTTATTATGATTACTCTTATAGTAATATATATAAATAATTTAGATTTCTTATTTCATTTATTTATTTATTCCATTAACTAAGAATCATAATTACACTTCACATTTTATCTCATATATATATAAGATATAACTAAGAAAAACTAAATCTACTTTTTCACTTAAAGGGAACATTTATAAGGAAAAGAATAGTAATAAGACATACCTAAGAGAAAAGCCCATATGATATCAAAAAAGAGAGCTAAAGTCTCTCCTTTACTTTTTCTTTATGTTTTTATAAGATAATCATTTACACAAATAGTCTTAGAACTCTTTTTTTTTGGCAACAACCATTCACGTGGAAGTGTGAGGATAGTAAAACATTATAGTTAATAATGATGCCAAATAATATATTAATTGTTGCATTTATGTAAATACTTTGTTATCGCTTGCAAATTCTTTGCTTAAAAGTTGTGTCCAGGTATTCTTGAATAAAATTCTAAGGCTGCGTGAAGTCATCCGTGGGTGACCCATATTCTTTTTTTTTCTCCTCTGTACAACACAATCCAACCATATATGCATTTTATTCGGAGACAATTACTTCTAGTTTTTCGGGCTGAAGCCACTCTCTTCTTCTTCTTTTTTTCAGACATAATAAATGGGTGTGTGGTTATTACAAGTATGAGTAGCATTCATATTGATACCCCTTTCACTTGATAATGCTCTTTCTACACTGTTCTCACGTTTATTGATGATGGGTAACATTAATCTGCAATTAACTGCCAGAATGAGACTCGCGTGCATGCTCATGCAACAATCTACTACTAAAACCATGAACGTACAATCCCCTTCCAGCGATTCAGAGACTACACGGTAAACAAGAAGGGGATTGAGGTGAATATCATAAATTAGCGGGGAAGGGTTGACATCATTCCTATTGCTTGAAAACCTCGCCTACACTTCGATTCACACTCTGAGGAGTTTTGATGTGATATGAGGGAGATAAGATCACTAGAAAGATCCCTCAAAATAAAGCGTCGGCCTTATTTACTTAACATGGTAGAACTCATTTGCCTGCATTTAATTTATATCACTCCCACTCCCAACAACGATAGTAGGTACATACTTTGGTAACCCCATTTTACCTCGCCATCATACATGCCAACACCCCATTTTCATTTGCTGGGAAAATTTAATATGGCGTGATGGAGGTGCGCTATCAGGGTCTGAGACACTTGTCGCCTAACACCTTATAGGTTACCCACAATTAATGTAGTGCTAATACCAATGAAAGGCTACGACCCCAAGATTTGAGCGAATGGTAGGAAGATGAACATTTAATAGACAACAAAATACTCGTTGTTCACTGGCAAGCTAAAAATAGACGGTGACCAGCATGCCAAGAGCAACTTGCAACAAAACATTATTCACGCCAAGTGGTTTCTTCAAATAAATCAATGATTTGTCTACAATGGTGATCAACAATTTATTGCCCTCTGACATTTCATATCATAACAGAAGAACACGATTTGGTACATATAAATTTTGAGTTTCCTATTACTATTATGTATTTTAAGGCGTAAATGGGAAGAATCAAGAGTGGCACATTGTCTTTTCATCTAGAGCAGGACGAACTTATTTCCCATCGACGGCCTCCCTTAAGCAAGTTGTACCTTGAATGACTGTATTCCATGCTCTATTTGGGGTTAACATGCCATTCAACCAAGGCAATAAATGCTAAGGTGCCTATTTGCTAGAAAAGTTGGTGCAACGCATGTCAATAAGGAACCCACTGGTTTATAATAAAAGTCTACTGAGGTGTCGAAACCTTGGTTTACATATCCTAGACTACACGCCATCCTTTACAGTTGCATGGGAGGATAGAAGATGGGTGCATCTACCCATATGGCGCAACAGTTTGAGTGATAGCGAAGCAGACAGTTTTGCAGATCAAATAAGAGAAAGATTTTATTTATTTTTCTTGGTTTATGTTTACATGTTATTTTATTTTACAAACTGCAGACCCTAACATTTTTTATTTTCCTTTTGATTAGCTACTGCAGGTGCGAGGGGTCTTGGGTGAAGGACAAGCATTCCACTTCAAATATGGTGTCTTTGAACAAGAAGGTCGTTGTTCTTTTTCCTACGAAATACACGTCTTTAGATCCAATATCACCGTTTGCAACAGAAGAGACTCTTTCGAAATATACTTATGGAACATCAGTTGAAGTCACAAGTTTAGATAAACTGAAAGCCATGACTAGGTTCAATAGGCTTCAAACATTAAAGAAATTCATGGCCTATTCTTTCACTGCTATGACTTGATCATTTGTACTAAATTTAAAAGCTTTTGTAGAAGGCCTCTATTTTGTTTTAGTTATTCCTGAAAATTTCTTCAATTATTGAAGTTTTAATATAACACTTTTCTCAAGCCTGATCCTCTTAGACACTAATTTCATAGTTCACTCTACTTGGATATCTTTTCTTTCTTTCTTTTTTTGTGTTTGGGTTTATTCTTAATTGGTATGACGGTTATGTGAGAACAATTTATTTAATCTTCAAACATAGGTTAAGTTGTTTTCCTAAAAGATTACCCATATTTAAGATAACATTCTTAAAAAAAGAAAAAGAAAAGAGTAGCAACAATATTCATATCAGTTATAAGCTACTAGGTATCTATCGGAGACCAAGAACATTCATGGAATAATATATATATATTTTTTTCAAATACTTAAATGAGTTTGTTTTACATCTATTCCTTACGACCATGTATGGAGGCATTTAATTCTTACTAGTTTCATAAGTATGGGTATCCACTCCTACACTTGGTTCATAGATCCTTTAATTTTACAAGTATATTTCCCAGTCTAATTAATACCTAGATTTAGGCATTCAAATAACATACAATATGAAATTTTAGACTCTAACTTTCAGATTGCAACCATTTTTTTTATTTTTTTTAATAATTAGTATAGAGGAATTCCTTGGAGACGTAGCACATACTCATTCATTTTTAAACCATATCATATTGATAAAATAATTAAACTTTTCCCTTCCTTATTGAATAGAATGTGATCATGTATATATACATACTTCTTTCATTACTTTAAGATCTACATCATTGTTACATTAGTTTTACAAGGACTTGCTCTCTTCCATTCCCTTTTATGATACATCAAAACAATAGGTTTCCCTATTACAACAAATTTATAGGATTACAATGAAGGGCACACACCAAATTAAGACTTGCTCTCCACCCTACCGTAATGGCGTCATGGAGCCTCATGGGCTCTAGCCATACCCCCGAGCAAGGAATTATTTTAGCTCCATGATGATATATTGAGTCTTTTCTCATTTTTACAAAGAAATAAAACTAACATAGCACAAACTTAATATATCTAAGTTCTCTACCTTCCATTCTCCACCATGATTCATTCCATATTTCACATCCTTACCACCAATAACAAAGGGAAATAGTAGTAGGAGAGAATACTTATCTCTTTATATGAGGAGGCTAACTCCTTGAACCTTCTTTCCTCTGCCAAGCCATCTTGATCATTCTCTATTATCTCCATTAGAGTTCTCCAAGAGGAGAAGTGGGCAATGCCCAAAACTTCCATCTTCTTGAGGTATATAGGAATCCTCCAAACCTACACTCTTTCCCACAAGTGCTCACACATGTGTGAGTCTTGTGCCAATTCTAAGAACTTTTTGGGGAGTGGGAAGTTTAGAGTGACAAGTCACTCTTCCCAAGCCCCAACACTTTTGAATTCGTCACATTCATGAATGTGGACTTTTGATGGGTCTTTTCACACTCCAAGGACAAGTTCACATGTCAAAAAGGTTCCAAACCCATAGGTATAGGTCCTAGGGGTCTATTCTTGTTCAAAAACCAAGGAAATTGACTCAATAATCCCTTTTTAAAACCCACAAAAGAATCCATACGAATTTTGATCCTAACCACGGGTTCCAAACTCACATCACATGTCCTACAATTGGATTCTACTCAAACATAATCACCCAATCAAAAATATAACCTCAAACTCTTCTAAGTCAAATAGGGCTACACTTAGAACTTCCCCAAGATATATTTGATTTGATTCCAATATTTATCCATCCTCCTATTTGCATATTTGATTCCTTAGCCCTCCAATACATTTACTCTACTTGCTTTTAGGTCTCGGATGGAGTTAAATTTATATCCTCCACAAGAAGTCTTTTGATTTGCACTTGATGGTTATCCCTTCTCATGCTAGCACCGTTATCTTCTCGACCTTTAATGTTAATCCCACATCGACTCATTTAATTTCCTGCACAACATACCTAAGCACAATTAGACATATTAATAAACAACATTAATTGTAAATTGAATCTTTGTAACTTTATTCATGAATCATTTACATAGCTAATTACTCTTCCAATGTAATATGACACAACAATTATCTTATTTCAAATTCATCTTATAAGTTTGAATATCATACAATAATTCACATGCACATACATCTTCATTATGTAAACAATGATATAACATAAAGTAAAAATAAACTATAAGGTTATTGTTAGACAATCACCTTCATATCACTCGCAAAATATCTACCATCTACTTAGGAGAAATATATAACAATTTAAGGTTGTATTAGTCACAAGAAAAGAGAGGTCTTACAAAAGGTTTCCCTTCGATAGGTGGCATTAAAATAGGTGGTGACAAGAGATAATATTTTATTAGTTGAAAGGCTTCCTAACATTTATCCATCCACACAAAGGGGATACCCTTGCGTAGAAGATACTGGAATGGTTAAAATTTTTCAACCAATTATGCTATGAAGCATCTGATGGACTGTAACTTTCCTTGTAGAGTCCTGAGTTCGCTAATCCCTTTTGGAAGAGGCATTTCTAATATTGATTTCACTTTGGCTAGGTCAACCTTAATTCCGCTTCGAGAAACTATGTATCCCAAGAGCTTGCTAGAGGTCACACCAAAGATACATTTCTTTGGGTTCAAATGGACTTTGTATTCCTCAAATCGCTTGAATATTTTATCCAATACGCTCAAATGGTCTTTTCTTGTCAAAGATTTAGCCAATAGGTCATCTACATAATCTTCCATTATCTTTTGCATCATGTCATGAAAGATTGTTGTCATTTCCCTCTGATATGTGGCACCTGCATTTTTAAGCCCAAATGGCATGACATTCCAATAGTATGTACCCCAAGGACAAGTGAATCTTGTTTTATGTTGATTTTCGGGGGCAATACGAATCTAATTATATCTCGAGAAGCCGTCCATAAGGGAAAGCATCTCATATCATGTCGTGAGGTCAACTATGATATCTATATTTGGAAATGGAAAGTCATCTTTTGGGCATGCTTTGTTTAAATCTCAAAAATCTATGCAGATGTGAATCATCCCATTTGGATTTGTTACCGGCACAAGGTTAGATATCCATTGAGCATAATCAATAGACCATATGAACCCTACATCTAAGAGTTTCTTCAATTCAGCCTTGACTAATAGAGCGACTTGAGGATGCATTTTGTGCAACTTCTGTTTAACTGGTTTGGTGTTTGGAAATAGTGGAAAATGGTGCAGAACCAATTCTGGATCTAGTCCTGGCATATCAACGTATGACCATGCAAAATTGACTTTTCTCTCTGCAAAGAATTTTTGGAACTTAGGCTTTTCTTCATCTATAGGGATGTTGCAAAGAGGACCATTTTGGGGTCTTCTGTCATTGATATGTTGACTTCTATGGTATCCTCTATAAGCATTGCTGATTTCTCTTGGGTCACAGGAAGAAAGTCCAGTCCTCCATCTTTGGGCGCTTTGGAGAAGTTTTCACCCACAGATATGTCCTTTATTTTTAATTTTTTGTCATCAAAATGCGCCTTTCAGTTTTCACCTAAAGATGTTTCATTTTTTTTTTCTTTTCATTTTGTGACTGGAGGATGGAGTGGTCTCCCCAAAGTAAGCAACACAATCCAGATCAATAGCAAATCCGGCTTTATGATCACCACTAGGTATGCCCTCTGTCAAGCCCATAAATTCAGCAATGGCCTTGTCATTTTGAAATGTGTCCAAGAGTGGTGGGCCTTGTTGGTCCCAATCAATAAGTTGTGGGTAGACTAGGGAAAATACATCATCAGTGTTGGTGAATTGTGGGGAGGACACAAAAAGCATGCAGACTAATTCAAAGACATTGAAAATGAAGTTTTCATCATCCAATTCCCAATCAGACTCTATCTAATATTCTCCTTCACTTGACTCATGCTCATTGTCAAAGTAAGGGACAAAAGTACTATCAGCATGGTCTGCAAGCTCATAAGGGTTGTTAAGTTCAGGTGGTTAGGCAAGGGTTTCAAGCATATGGATGATAGGACTAGAAGATGATTCAGGTTTGGCATTGTTCCTTGAGTGAAAGAACCTATCCCAATTTTCTCTTTTGCTTGGGGTCTACGGATTGTCAGTTGTATCAAGTCTAAATGTTTTCCAAAACTTCTGTTTAGAGGTGAGTTCTTCGAGCTCAAGAAACAATTCATCAAGGCAACAGTCACTTAAGGATCATTGGGAGCCATATTCCCACTCATGGGAATCAGTTTCGGTGAGGGATTCCTCGGTTGTCTCGACACTTTCTAAAGCATTTACATTCTCACACGAAGGAACACTGGTACGTCGATCATCATTTCGAGGTGGACTGTACCCTAATCCAAGATACTTTGGTCTTTTGAAATGTTCTATTGGTTCCCTTTGTCCAGTTTTGTTTCTACCTAGGCCACTGGTTCCATCGTATCCTATAGCCTTCATGATGTCATATCCTTTTCCATATATCTTAACTGGTAATGGGGGTAAGTCTTCCATTTCTTTATAAAGCCATCCTATGATGTCAGCAATATCTTCATTGTTCATGTCTCCCCATTTTATAAAAACTATCTTTGGTGGAACCTTAGAAATTTCCATAGGCTCCATTCAAAAGCATAGGCGACCATAGACCTTCAAAGACTTGGGTATTGTCATGAGACTATATGTTGTATGTAGTTTGAATTCTCCACAACCTAGGTCCTGGATCTTGGCAGCGGGCTTAGCCTTAGGAAGTGAGGAAGATGATGTCGTGGCAGAAGATGTGGATAGGTTGGATGTGGATGATGATGCAAGTGTGGAAGGGTCAATGATTTTGTAGGAGTTTGGAACCGCTCGATTAATGGGCATCTGACATTCTGAAATTCCCCTTAAGTTGGTACAATATTGAAAAGGGTCAGGGTCCCCATATATGGTGACTTCTGTGCCATCGAAAGGAAATTTAAGGCATTGGTGATAAGTGGATGGAACGACTTTGAGGGCATGAATCTAGGGTCAACCGAGTAAGATGTTGTATGGTAATTCAAGATCCAAGACTTGGTAGGTTGTGTCTACAATGACTGGTCCAACTCTAATGGGAAGAGTGATCACTCCACATGATGAACGTTCCTCATCATCATATGCTTTTATGACTATGCTCTTTGTCGGATCTACACAAGAATCAAAAAATCCAAGGGCCTTAACTAGTTTCAAGGAACATATGTTTAATCCCGCTCCGTCATCTACTAGGACTCGTCTGACCTTATGCTTATGGACGAAAACTTCAATGTGTAATGCATCATTATGATTGGTCTTTCATGACAAATAATATTGATAAAAAAATGTTATGTGATGGAGTGTGGTGAGGTATCCCACCATGGCCTCAAATTGACTGACATCACTATCTTGCGGGACAGATGACTCTTGCAAGGTCTTGTCGAGTATAGCCTTATGTGCAGGAGAAATGCGAAGCATCTCAAGTATGGATATTTGTGCAGGGGTTTTCGTAACTGATCAATGAGGTTAAACTAACTCTTGGGTCGGGACTGCTTTGCAGATGGTCCAGTTTGCGATTGCTTTGTGGATGGACCACCTATTGTAATTTTTGGCTGTCGTGGATGAGCACCTGCTACAGTGATCTTGTCACTTTGGGTAGTAGCATTGCATTCATGTGCTCTTTTGATAGTTATGGTATTGACATAGTCGTCATCAGTTTGGACATTGTTAATGATAGGTCCACCAAAATATAAAAGCAACGCGAGTATAATTGGCTTGGTTGTCATTAGTCTTGGGACCTAATGTAGAAGCTTTATTAGAACCATGATCCTACATTGGGTTTTTATGAATGGTATGGTCTGAATTGGATGTAAATTGTGGTCCACCCCTTCGATTACATGACTTTCGATAAAGTCTTGCACAATGTTCCTTAACTTCCGACAAGATGATGTTTTATGTCCTTTAGCCTGATGGTATTCACAAAAACTATTATCATCCTACCATGATGGTTTAAACTACCCAGGGTCATATGGTTTAGGATCCTGAAGTGTGATGAGACCATTCTGAAGAAGCTTCTTAAGGACATCCTTGATTGGCTCACCCAAAGCAGTGTATGTTATTTTTTTTGGGAATTGTCTTATCTAGTGGGGTTGGTCTTGATTTTGACTGTTCTGACCACTTTGGTTGGTGATAGGAAGTGTCATTATCATTGTTGGTTTGTTCTACAGTTGAGTCCCCTTGAGAGCAAGTACTAGTCCTATTATGTTTACAGCCTTGACATCAACAACACCATCATTGGTGACATGCTTATTTTTTACCCAATACTTATTTTTGTCCGTGGGTGGATTTGTGTTTTTGTTTTTAGTACCATATTTTAATTCCCTTTTATAAATGAAGGCTTTCTCAACTTGGAATCCCTTTTCAACTAGGTCTGTGAATTTTGTACAACAATGGACTTGCAATCCGTATTTCAGTGGGCCTACGAGTGTTTGGATGAACATGTCAACTTTTTCTCTTTTAGGTATATCAATGTGACATCAAATTGCAACACCTCTCCACTTTTGAAAGAATGGGATAAAAGTCTCACCAGTATCTTCTTGTGTGAGATTACATAAAGTGGTGATTGAGGTGTCCATGTCCATGTTATACGCATAGTTTTTTATGAATTTGTCTTTAATTTCATCCCATGTTCTTATCCCTTTTAAAGTGGCGAACCATTCAAGTACTGTTGGCCTTGTAAGGATTTTAGAAAAATGTCTCATGAGGTAAGTTTCTTCATAGGCAATGTCCATTCAATTGGTTGTGAATTCTCAATTATGTTCTATAGGACTCATTTTACCTTTATATTTTGTAAAGTTAGGTGCCACATATCTAGGAGGAAATGGTGGCAAGTTCAAATTTGTGTCAAAAGGATATAAATTCAAGTCATAGGTCATGTGCAACCTCTTGTTGGATGCACACAATTCTTGTATTTCCTTATACATATCCATCATTTGGGATTGCATAGCATCGATTATGGGGTTGTTTGTGGTGTCAAAAAAAGGTGTGATAGTTATTCCATGAGTCCCCATTTGTTGTGAAACAAGATTGATGTTATGTTGTGGAATATGATGTTGTGACATATATGAGGTGTTTTCGTTGATGTGTTGTTGATGTTGAAAGTTTGGATTGGGGACTTGTTGATGAGTGTGAATATGTGATGAGTATGTTGGAATATGTCCTCCAACCATTTGAGTCAATCCTTGGGGGACATGTTGAACATGCATGTGTTGATGTCCAAATGAGGTCATGTGTTGAGTATTGGGGTTGCCTGATCCGAATTGTTGGAATTTCCTATGAGGAATGTTCATGTTCTATGCTTGGGAGGTATTGGTGTTCAGTTATGATGACATGTTAATGTTTGGTTGTGGCCCTTGGATAAAGACGTGGTTTTCTTCCTCCGATGGGATTTAATGATGTACCAATGAAATTTCTTGATGAGGATGTATTCATAGCACTAGATGAAGCTCCGAACAAGGGATTTGAGGAGCTTGCCCCCATTGATGAGGACACAAAAGTGGCCCCAATTGATTGTGATGATATAGCAGACATGGTTGAAATTTATTGTGTCATGGTTGTCATTCATTGTGACATGGATTGTGATGTGTTTGGTATGCCCCCAACGGATGTAGCATTGATTGAGTTGGGATTATTTTGATTGGTTGTGTCAATGGTGGCGGTATTGATTGTACTTGTGATAGTTTGTGAGGTGGCATTGATAGAGGAATTGTTTGTAGTGTTTTGAGGTTGACTTGAGTTGGACATGCTATTTATGTTAGGGTCAAGTGATGATGGTCTTAAAGTATTGATGTCAAAATCACATGGAAATTTAGCTCCTTGACTTAAGAGTATGGCCAAATATCTGTCTCTATCATATAAGACCATTTGTTCTACAAAGGAGGTTGCCTTTGGATCTTGTGCCACTACCTCTAGGTGTTCCTCTAGTATTTTTCCATATTCATCCCTACGTATGAATTTTTTGAAAGGATTTTTTGATGAGGATGGCATGTTCATGAAAGGTTGGGTGTGTGTGTTGCTAAATGGGTCTTGAAAAGTCCAATTTGGGTCATAAGTATTGTTGTCAATGTTGGAATCTTGTCCAAAGTTTGTCATTTCTCTTTTCTTTCTTTGGAGTCTAGTCTCAACCATAAAAAGGAATTGCTCAAATGAAAGTGATGGGAATAATGACTAATATGCTAAGATGAATCTAAACTATGTTTTTGGACAATGTTTGGATAATAAGGTATGACAATGCAAGAGTAAGTGTTTTTGGATTTTTAATAAAAAGAGATGACCATGCAAAACTATTGTTGTCTAAATGCTAAAAGATAATGGAGACTAGGATGATAATGTTGAATAAGTGACAAATGCCAAGTCAAGATGCAAAATGATAACTAAGATGATCTAAAGGTCAAAATGATTTGGAAGAAGGTTGCCAAACCACCCTATGCTTGTTCTATGTTTCAATTTCGGAAAATCAAAGGACTTCTTTTGAAGGACTAAATGACAAGGATAAAATGACAAGTGTGATTCCCTAACTAGACTTATGAGTTCGAAATATCTCACAAAAGGACAATGGCTAAAGAGGATAATAATGACTAAGTCCAATGATAACCTACTTTTGAAGGTCAAGTTTTTGCAAAGTGAGGCAAGGTTTCTTAATCCAAAATATGAGAATGGAGTAAAGATGCAAGGATTGAAAATGAAGGTAATGATGCCCTAAGGACGATAATAAATTTTTTCCAAGAAAACCTATGGGTAATAATGCAACTAGTGAAGAATTTTGAGCAATTCCTATTCTAGTTTTTGACAAAAATCTTCTGGAGGAAGATGTTTGATGGAATTTGGACAGATTGAAACTTGGTTTCTAGTTTGCGACAGGTTTTTGTTTTTGTCAAGAAAATGTGTCATTTCAGACAGCAAATGTGTCGCAAGATAACGATTGTGGCTCAATTTTAGCGAATGTGGCTTTTCAGGAGGAAAATGTGGTTCAGGTTTGTAAATGCAATTTTCTAGGATTCAAATGTGGCTTGACATAGGAAAATGCGAGTTTCTACAAAGCAAATGCAATATGATAGAGAAAATGCAATGTTCTGCAAGTCAAATGCGGTGCAACAGAGCAAATGCGGTGCAGAGAGCAAAAAATCTAAGTTGGTTGCAATTTTGGTCCAAAATCTAAAATGTTTGTTGTTGGCTATTTATTTTTTTATTTGAAAGTGATGTTTTGGTACTGTTTGAATTTCTGCAAGCACTTTGAAAACACTTGGAAAGCACAATATTTTTTCTTTTGGGATTCAAACACAATAGAGACAAGCACAACCCTAGGCTAGTCAAGGACTATATTCACTAGATTCCACTTGGAGTTTCCTCCAACCGCATATCTTTAGCATGTGAATCCAGAAGCTTGGTTGCATGGGATCCCCCTTACAGTGCACTCTCTTCTCAGGCCAACCAAGCTTCCAACCCCCATGAAAATCCCATGGTAGATTGATCACCTCTACTAAAGACTATGAAGATGTGGAACAACTTGGCAACGACTGCTGTTGCACTAGTGAATAGATGGGTTTTTGGCCACTATACAAGAAGATTCTAGTAGATACTTGGGGATGTGGCACCTTGCGAGCGTACATCAAGCCACTTAAGGATTTAACCAATCTACTAGGGGATCTTATACCTTTAAAAGAAAAAGTAGGTACCCATTTTTGAAGGCACTGGATGGCTAAGGCCTACATACCACGAAGACTTGACAGTTTAGTCTCATCCTTTTATATACCGGCCCAAGCGAAAAACCAGTTGGAGTCGTTCCCTCTTTTGAGTAAAGCCCCTCTAAGGTTAAAAATAGAAATAGGTGGGTCTAGTTTCTGATCACCAAGTTTGCACAAGGTGAGAGCATACTCCCTACCACCTTCAAGCACAATCAATCACAATAGGTGGGTCTAGTTTCTTATCACCAAGTTTTCACAAGGTGAGAGCATACTCCCTGCCACCTTCAAGAAAGTGTTCTTTAACCTCCTACTTAAATCTAGATGAGGCAAATAGTTGTTTATTTTAAAGAACCAAATGAAGTGTTAGCTAATCTAAAAATCAGAAGACACAATGTTTCAAAGTAATAATCTTGGACAACCAAACCTACAAAACCACAAGTTAGTAGTTTGCAAGTATGTCTTGGACCCACGTAAGAATCACAACCACATGCTGAAACAAAACTTCAGTAACCAGAAATAACCTAGACTATAGAAAACATAATGTCAAACAAAATTAAACAAAAATCTAGAAAAAAATCGAGACCAACTTTTTACGAAGCGAATGCATCACAACAGAGCGATTGTGTCATTCTATGTGACAGATGTGTCGAGGTGCTAGATGTCGAGGTCTGTCAGAAAAATGTGGCGACCTGCAACATGAATGCGATGCAACTTGGAAAATGCAGTGCTTTGCAAGGCGTATGCGTCACAACATGGTAGATGCGGCATTCTGGATGATGAATGCATCATGACAAAGTGGATGGATTGTTACACAAAGCAAATGTGTCATGGTCATACCTACAGCTGCAAAAACTGAAAAAGTCATATGAAAAAAACAAAATGTGCACGATTTCATGTCGGGTTCACCAATGTAACTAAGGAAATTTTATGGGTTAGCTTATAATCATGCATACAACATAAAATCTTAGCCAAATATGAAGAATAATGGAGGAAAATACAAAACAAGAACAATTATACCAAATAGTTCTCAAAACCTCCAGGAATCACCTCCATAGCCCTTCTCATTTTTTTGTAAATGTAATGTTGCCCTTAGATTTGTAATGAGAAAACTAATGACAAAGACAAAGCCCTAGCAAATGTTGAATGATTCAAACAAAACCACATGCAAATACTATGCAACTAGTGAGCATGCAACTATGACTATGGCTAACGAGACTAAGATGGCATGGAAATCAAAATAACATGAAGTCAAAATAGCATCAGACGAAGTTACATGAGATATCGGAGAGATCGATCCCAAAATGAGACCAAAATTGCCATTTTATAGAAAATGCAATTTTAGATGAATGGCAAAGATTGAAAGTTGACAAATTCCCTAGAATCAATGGACAAGATTCAATATGACAACCCACAATTAGGGTTAGGGCAACATTAGGGAAAATTCAAAATTTGTGGCCAAGATTGATTTTCGGAAAAATCAAATGAAGGGTGGTTAATGCATGTGAGAAGAGATAAGGTTGGCACAGAAAAAGAGGTGAGTGGAAAATTCAATAATAACAACAATTAATTTAATTTTCTGAGAAAAAGACTATTTTGAATTAAAAGTCAATTTTAATTCAAAAAGGGTGGGGGCCACATGACAGTAAATAATTAATTCAAATTATTTACTAAAGAGGGATATGTAAAGAAAATAATTAAATAATTGGAATGATTATTTAATTAGGGAGAGTGAATAATAATTAAATAAATTAAAGAATTTATTTAATTATAAGAAGATTTTCCAAAATTAGTGACATATTTAAATAAATAAGATTTATTTATTTAAATAATCAGAAAGACATAAATGGCAAAGAAAATTAAATAAATTAAGAAATTCATTTAATTATTGGAAGACTTTAGACAATTAGTGACGTATTAAATAAATAAAATTAATTTATTCATTTAATAATCAAGAGGAATAGAAGGACATGAGTTAATTAAATAATTATGAATTATTTAATCAACAAATAGAAGTGGACCAAGGACATAATTAAAATGTCCTGATTATGCTAGGAAGAAAAGGTGGAAAAATAGAGCTTGCAGGCCTAGGTCATTTTTATGTGTCTACAAACACTTTGCACCTTTTAAGGGTTCAAGTTCTGGTTTCTATCTGACTTCGATCTCTACTTGCTTGTTTTCTTTTTTCCTTTTCAACATCAAATTTTAGATCAAATTTGGAACTTTGCAACTTTGCATGGTTTCTATGTTTGGTTTTGACCCGATCTCAATTTCCACATCAATTTGTGTCTTTTCCTTTTAGAATCGGGTTTTGGACTAGAACCTACACCTTGCCCCTTTAAAGGTTTGAGTGTCAAGCTCAATTCTAATTTTCATTCCCGCCTTGCCTTATCAAAATTTTTTTTGGTTCTGGTTTATAGTGTCATTCTGACTCTGATTCCCGACCTAGCTGCATTTATGACAGGTCTATTCACATGCATGAAACTGCTTTATATTTAGACCTCCCTAATATGTTTTCTCACAATTGTATTTTGATTCTCACAAATGAAGGATGAGTAGAGTAGAAGGAAGAGTGTAGATTTGAGTTAGGAGTCTTCAATTGATGTTGGTTTTTGTGCCCTTCACATTTTTTGAGGTAGGGGTCTTCTTTCTTGCTTTTTGTTTTATTTTTTCCATTTGCTTGTTTTTCTTGCTTCTCGCTTATTTTTCTTTCTCGTTTTCTCATTCTGTTTTTTCCTTTGGTTGTTTTGTTTTCCTTTTTCATTGTTTGGATTGTTTTTCCATGTTTTCCTTTGTTTTCCTTTTGGTTTTTGTTTGGTTTTTCTAGTAGATTTCTTCATTTCACCATGCCCTAGGCCACTTAGGGTTTTTGTATAGCTGGGTTAGGCCTTTGAAAAGTTTGAAAATTTGTAAACCTTCCTAAATTCAAATCTAATTTTGAACCCTTAGTTCTTCCCACGTTCGATCCCCACAATAATTAAGTTAACTAAGTTTAGGATTGGCCTTTAGGAAGGGTTTTGATACAGTTTCGATCCCAATTCCTAAATGATTTGGTAACTTGTTGAAAATTTTCCTAAATTACCTACATGCCTAATAAAGTTCTAATTCTAATTTATGCATTATGGCAGGATCAGGTTTCAAAACAAAAACATAACGATGCACTTTTGTAGGCTCTTGATCCAAGTGTTGTTCTGATTATGACTTCTACACTTGTTACAGAATCAAAACTTGGGACAAAACCTTACCTGTGTCAAAACAATTGACCTAGTTCTGAATGTCATTCCAATTCTGACTTCCACACTTGTTGTGAGATCGAAACTAAAAATGAAACCATATATTTTCACTTTTTTAAGTTCCTATTTTGGGTGTCATTTCGATTCCTATTTTCGTGCTTGTTGTGAGGTCGAAACTCGGACCGAGACCTTGACTTAATCCTTTTATATGGTTTGGTGCCAAGTGCTATTGTGATGCTGACTTCCGATAAGTTTTTTCTCAAATGTTTGGTCCCAAGTCTCATCCCAATTTTGATGTCTGAAATTATGGTAAGGGGGTTTAATAATGTTTATGTTCCAAGTTCTATCTCAATCCTAACTTCTGAAAATAATAGAAATATTATGAAAATGAGTACTCCTTTCAAGATATAGAGGCTTAATATGGAATGCATTTAATGCTTAATTCATTGCACTATTCTTTTTTTCCTGATGAAGGTTCTACTTGCAGGTTTATTAAATGTCTAGATCAAAGGATGATATTGGAACCAAAGAGGTGCAAGAGGCCCAAAAGGGACAAAAGGCTAAGAAATTGAAGCTAGAACAGATTCCCCTAACCATGAAGTATAAGTATCAGAGAAATCTAGCGCCATCAAAGTTTGGATTAGAAGTGATGAAGGTGATGGATACCTTGGTTTTCCATTTTTACCTAGAGAAGTTTGTCAATGATACTTTTGTAGAGGATGCCATTCCAAGGGCAAAGAAAATTGCTAACTTGGGATTGGCACATGTAGCTTCATTTCCTATAGTTGTGCAGTGTCTTGAGTTCATATTAGCTATTGCACATGTATATAACCTGGTTTAGAGAAAATATGTTGATCCTTGGGGAAATGAGATTATTGATTTAACACTAAGAATGATAAGGTTACTCTTTGAATTACCTCCCCATCCTAACCTCAAAATCATGATAGAAGCTAAGGCATTGCAAAAATATTAGGCGGATGTGGAGGATAACCAAGGATGTATAAATAAGAGGTGGTTGAAAAAGGAGAAGTCAATAAAGAAACTACCCACCAAGCCTAATAGGTTTGACTTCTCTCTGGAAGTAGGTGAGGTCATCACACTATTGTCCACGAAATTTGGGAAGGAAGTATCACATGCATTCGAGAACTGGATGTTCTCTTTTATTGAAATTGTTATTGATGGAAAATAGTACTTCAACTAGGGGGAAATGGTATCAAATTTCATCATGATCAGATTTCCAAGCTAAAGGATACCAAGACATTTTTTATGAGTTCTTATGTCATTTATTGTGCTGCCAAAATGGTGAACTTCCTGGGATTGAACACAGTAGGCGTGCTTGGAGAAGCACTTGGTGAAAATAAATTATGGAAGTATTATGATCAAATAGAACTAAAGAAGGTATAAATTTTTTTATGAGGGTAAATGATGCCTTCTTTTATGCTATTATCAATCGGTTGACTAGAGATACTGGTTTCTAGTTAACTAAGGAAGTCATGGAATTTATAGCAGAATGGGGAAATTGGTTTACTCAATATTTCAGGGCCACCTAAATTAGACTATTTGATTATGATAAGCCTCAATTCAAATTTTCAAAGTGTTGTAATGATAGAATAATTCTAACGGAATTCTCTCATTAGGAAGCAAAGGTAAATGCCAAGTTTTCTGACAAGCACAAGGCAGGTTGTTAGACTTTCTCTCTTAAGTTAGGTTTTTATTCATGTTCATCAACAATAGTTGCCAAGATGGAAACAGAGGATTTTCAATCTTGCAATCTAAAGCTTTATGAAGCAAGGAGGAATTTTTATCCAAAGGGGAAAATGAATGGTTTGTATGCATACGTGTTCCCTTATAATGAGCATCACCTCAAATAATTTTGGGATAATCTTTAGGATCAATTTGAAGTCAGGAAAAGAGGATATGAAAGGTTGAATATCCCTCATATGAGGAACTTCAAAATTAAAGAAGATATACCTGAAGGGTTATCAGATTATGGAATCACCTTGGATCCCCAATAAGAGGTAGATGAGATTTCGACAAAGATTTTGGAGCCCATGAATTAGATGGAAAAAGAGGAGTTTGATATAAATAAGTTTTCATAGGTATTTAATGATAGGAGCTTGAAGTGGATTGACTTGTGTATCAATTGGCCTCAAATAAGAAAAAAAAGAAAGAGTAAAGACTCCAATAGTGAACCTTCTTCTTCTACTAAAACAAAGCAATACAAGATATTTAAAAGTAATATTGCACAACTAGAGGAGCCTAAGACAAACATTGAGAAAATTGCTGAGACTTTCCAAAAGGCTACTGCCACTTTTGAAGCTACTTCTACTAGCATAGTATCAGGGTTGGGTGCTCAACCGATTGCAATGATATACCCAACCACTAACAAAACTCAAGATGGTACCTCTACCACACCCCTACCAATTACTAAAACAACAAAAGAAGGTCCTTTGCTACTCCAACTGTAGAGATAGAAAAAACTTGAGGGGAAAATTCCCCTATGATAGATGTAACAAAATCTCCTCCCCCTTTAGATTATGAGGAAACTCCTCCTTGGGAAGAAGAAATTGAGGAAAAAGAAGAATCTAAAGAGGAGGATGTGAATCTTCAAGAAGGAAACCTATGGCATGAAGCTAAAAGTGAACATGTCTTAACTAAAGTTGAGCAACAAGATATCATTGAAAGTGTTGAAAATCAAGCTACAAAAACTCAATTGAAAGAGGAAGAGAAGAAGAGAAGAGAAGAGAAGGAAGCTTGAGAAAAGGAAGTTCAAGAAAGGGCTAAATAAGAAGTGTTGAGAAAGGAGAGAGAGGAAGCAGTGAGGAAAGAATAGGAGAAAGATGATAAGGAAAAGAAAGAGCTACAAAAGGTTGTATCTGAACAAGAAATCAAAACAACTCTTTCATCTCCTCCACCTCCTAAGTTCACACTCCCTAGTATTCAACATATGACATCTCCACTAGGTACTCCAATATGGCTAAAGTTTAATCTAGAAAGGAGATAGCAAGTCCAAGCTCAACTAATTAGTTGGGATGAAACGATAAAAGAAGTGGACAAGGTGAATCCCAAGAAGACGCCAATAGCCATTCATTCCACTAGACTAACTAAGGATGGGGAACTAGTAGCTGAGGTTGCAACCCCAATTCTAGAAAAAGATGACATAGAATTGTAGGTTGTTGATTATTAGTTGAGCATGGTCAATCTAGGAAAGTAAACTAGAAATCAGTAGATAGCACTAATTGATATCATGGTGAGCTCAACCAAATCAAGAATGGTGAAGGATAAGCTGGTTAAAGACAAGTTGAAATTCCAAGTGTGGAAAATGAAGAATTTTTTCAAAGAGCTCACCTCATTAGCTCTAGAGTAACCTGAGTTGTAAAAATTACCTATGTTAATGAGATGGAAGGAGGTTGATGAAGTGAACAACATGAAAAAGAAAGCTACATCATTTGATAATTAGTTATGTGTTTTCAAGGAAGAAATTGAGAAGCTCCTGGAGGAAGGATATGAACAATATGACAAATCTTGTACTCTTGTCAAAAAGATAGAAGAGTGTGCATAGAAGTGGTGGGAAGAAGAGGAAAAGTATAGAAAATTATCAAGAGGGTTAAAAACCATCAATAGAATATCTAGGGAAATGTTGATCGAATTAGGGATCTTAGGTGATGAGGATCTAGAGTATCTCAATAAAGCTATCAATATAATTACCTTATGATCTAAAATCCTCATTGAACACAGAGAAGTTCTTCTCAAAGCTCAACAGGATATAAGTGAACACATAGGCATATTCAAGGAGGTTATTACATAGGTCACAGCCAAGGATTTACCCCCAAATAAATAGTTGAATTCACTACAAGAAATAAAGGATAATTGGGGTAAATGGTTAGAACATTTGATAGAAGAAGGTGATGGTCCTAAAGGGAATCTTCTAGACAAGCTAATGACTATTAAATTTAAGACTCGTTGGTCCACAAAAGATGTTAGTGAGCTGCAAGAAACTATTGTTGTAGTTGTAGGAGAATTTGAACATTCTAAGTTCAAAGCGGAATATATTGATGGACTTGATGAAGAGGTTCTTGAAATGATTTTTAATAACTATGATGAGTGTCATGCCTTCCTAAAAGAGACTAGCAAGTGAAGAAAATAATACTTCATTTTTTTAAAAGGAATAAAGTCAACAATAGTCAACCTTTCTAGACACCCTATTTTATAGGAAGGACACAATAGTTTATCTATGGGATATCTTTAGTAGAAAAGGGAGGCACACCTTTCTAGTATACATGCAATTTGGACATTGTGAATACTCGAGTTGAACTTGAGCATTCCTATAATTATGGATCTAGGTGACGTATTTTTGTGGATTCGGGATTTTTGGGAGGAGATTATAATGTTTT
Source organism: Sequoia sempervirens (assembly GCA_007258455.2). Classification (NCBI taxonomy): domain Eukaryota; kingdom Viridiplantae; phylum Streptophyta; class Pinopsida; order Cupressales; family Cupressaceae; genus Sequoia; species Sequoia sempervirens. The sequence goes on along the minus strand of VDFB02047230.1, from coordinate 405,472,109 downwards.
CATTTTCTATAAGTTAGAGAATTATCCTCATTATAAAGGTTGAGAAATTGAAGTCAGATTTGTAGCCTTAAGTTAGATATTTTTGAAAACTTTATGCAATTAGTTAATTTTTATAGCAATTTCTTAAGTTTAGTGGATACATGAAAGACAATGGTTTTTCGTACGCCAGTGAATTTTAGTTGATATAAATGCATCTTATTTGATGGAAATCAATAGAAGAAGATAGACTTAAAACTATCAATTATATTATCTATGAATGGTATTTCTCTTTTTTTTGTTAATATACAGAAACTGTGATTTGTTAATTAAATATTTCTTTAATTAATTCTGGTAAAATATAAATTGCAAGTGGACTTATTAAATTTGCATTGTGGATGGATATGATTGCATAAAATAATTATGAATTGTTTCATTCATTGGTATTGACTTTTTAAGAAGCTTATTATAGGATTACATGTCTAAATATGAGAACAACACTTATTCATATTTTTCTCCTCTAAAATTTGTGATCTATCATTTTTTGTTTCTTTAAAATATATTGTTGAAACTGTTAACAACTAGGATTGCACCCAAATGAAAAGATAACAAGCTCGACAATCTTGTGTAATGTGGAAACACTCTTGAGCTTGTGGGTTGCTCATAATGAAAGTGAATCTCTAGATTATGGGTTGGTTCCCCTTTGGATATCCTAAAACTAATAAATATGATGGGAAAAGGGTAAGAAGGATGCTTTATTTAATATAGAAACTACTTCTAAGAGGTGATGCACCAAAATGCAATAAACATGCAAACTGATTCACAATTTTTTTTTAGAAAAGTATGTTCACATAGCTTAGAAAAGGGAAATTTGATCACAATTATGTTTCTAAAGAAGGCTTAATAATCTATCTTTTTCGGAAGGAAAACTATGTTTCACAACTTGGGAGACAAAATAAACACAAGCACAACCTAAGACCTGTGATGGAAAAATTGCATTTGTGCATGTACAGTAACGAATGAGACAAAATTAGAGGTTTTGGTGATTAAAACACATTAACTTCATCAAAATAACTCATAAAGACACTCACATTAATCTAAGAAGGTAAAACTAATAAATCTTGAACAAAAATAGTAGAAAAATACTGCATAAATGATAATAATAATTAACTTGTATCCTGCTGCTTTGTATAAATCTGTAAAGTGAGTTATAAAACTTATCAATCTTTGCAGTGTGCAAGAGAAAAGATAAGACAAAACTGAGAAAAAACATAGGTTTTTCCTCCTATATACAAAAGTAGTCTCAAAGTTTCAAGAGGTGACACTCATGGTTAACTGCATCTAAAAATATCTCCTCAAAGATGATCCATGAGCAAAATGGAAAATGCCTAAAAAGGGGGCCCATAATTGATGTAAAATGAGCTAAAATAGCTCCAAAATCTACCTCATGATCAGTTTGACCAAGGAGGACTCCAAAATAACTCCAGTATGACCTTAAGTCAAAGAAAATCCTCAAAAAAATTAGGTGCATGAATCACTCCAGCTTAACTGCTCAATGCATGAAAATAGAACTCCAGTTTTATCCCCCACTCATAATTTTGCATGAATCGAGCAAGGGTAAATAAATTAAGCAAATATTGGAGGTGATACAAATATTATGATAATTTATAAAACATTACCTCGAGTATTTGTTTACATTTCTATACTCTTGTTCAAATCCATGCAATCAATATCAGGGGGAATATTTAATACTTTAGGGAAAACCTAAGTATTAAATCTAATGAAATCTTGTAAAACAAAGTGACAAAATCACTTTGTCAACTAAAGATAGGTTTTATTGACAAAAACCCTAAAAGAAACCCTAAGTTCTATTCATGGCTCATTTTTCATTTCACTTTTATGTTGCTTTGCATTGCCATGGTTGTAATTCTCCACGAGCTAGGGTTTGAAGGTGCTTCCTGGAATTTGATGCCAATGTTCTGCTCTTGCTGGTAAGGTAATCCATGTCTAGTAGGTTGTCTCTTATGCTAGAAATGCTAAGATATTTTTAATTTTCTATTGTTTGTGTTTGACTCCATGAAGAAACAATAATCTTGATATTTCTTTTGTTGAGATTCATCAATTTTTTAGGAAGAAATAAAATGCCTATGCTCTAGACATGGCTAAATATGGTGAAAAAACTATTAATATTCTATGTTATTCTCTATTCTTTGTGTTCTCAATGATTTTCATGAAATAAAACAATGAAAATATTCTTTCTCTATCAAATTTGCCTTCTTTTATTCTAGTAATGACATATAGATTTCACAATAGTATAAGGTGAGCAGAATACGTAGGAGCCAACTTGAAGAAATGTTTGGAAATGTATTCTCCTAACCCCACAATAGTATGGACTCTTCAAGAACCAGTTAAACAAACCCACCGATCAATACCAATTTTACCTGACATTTTGAGCCTTTAACTCGTGTGTCACATCTAGGTGTCCAGTGCAGCCAAGAAGGTCAACCATACAATAGTAGAACTTCAATCCAGTGGTGATCTAATTGCATTTCCTTCAACAATCACTATGATATTATACTTAGAGCATAGCTCAGGTGTTCATACTTGTATCTATGTCTGCTAGTTTCAAAGATGAGTTCGCATTAGTGAAAAAATTTGATTGCATCCTCTCTAACCAAGTGTGTCCACCATATCTCACTATGTATTCTTCATAGTTGTACCTCTTTACTAGGAAACTTAACTATCCTTTTGAATGCTAGCCTTGTCAACTCTTACTTAAACTTTGTCCCATAGTATTGAGTGCTAAAAAACTTTGAATTAGGGATTCTTTCAACTCCAAGTTGAAAGAAATGAATCTATCTCCCTTGAAAAATTTGGGGTTGAATATGAGTTTTTTTGAATAGTTGATTTTTTTTTCCTCTATATAGATCTTGGAACTCGAGAGATTTCATTTAATGCTAATATTTTTTTCCTCCTAATACTGTGGTCTATTACAAACCTCGTAATGAATTTCCTTTGGTTATGGTCACCTTAACTAGACCTACCTTCAAGAAAGCTTATGTTATAGTCAACCTTTAGACGAGACTATCATTCTTGTTTCTTTGGTGAAATTTGAAAATGTACTGCCCTTTGATTGGAACTCACTATCTCACAATACTTATGCTTAGAATTTTATGAAACATGCCTTAATGGCCTCCATGACTTGTAAAAATACATTGAAGTATCTTATGGATAAAATTACAATGACTGTTCATAGAAAAATGTAATGTGATACCTTTTACTACTGCATAGCAACAATTCATTTGATTATAAAGGTTTTGATTGTCCATTATTTCTATCACTATTCCAAATGAGACATTGACAAATGACTTTTTAAGGAATTTATTAAATGCTTCATTGTATCATGGATATTATAAAACTTGCTACCCTGTATTCCTATGCATTGATTTTTTTTCTTTTGCAGAATGAAAGTTCTATGAAACATTACCACATTCTTGTCCCCTAGAGACTACATTAATGGTCATTCTTCATTTCCATTTTACTATGAAAATACTGCCTAAGTGACTACTCATTCTAGTTGTTGGTAGTCCAGTTTTTGGCGTGCCTGGTGGGATAGTTTGGGTTCTCCTAGTCCAAAACTTTTCCACATAGTTGTGATTTTTGGTGTGAAAATTAGTATTTATAGCCTTTGGAGGCAAGATATACGCACACACCTAGCGAATCAAGGTACAAATCTATTGATTTCAAAAGGTCTAGTGCTGGTATGTTACAAAAAGCATCTATTCATTCTATTTTCCAACTCTTTATATGAGTAGAAATGTCAAATTTTCATAGTCAATATGAATATCCACCACCATACTATGAAAATTTTATCCATGAGGCTCATTATTAGCCATACCCAAGTAGGTATAATGCTATTTTTAGTCCAAATAACCCTATTACAACAAGTTATCAACATACTCAAGTTGTTTACCACATGCCCATCTTTGCCCAATCTTCCAATCAACATCAAAATTTTGAAATTATGGAGTTTAGAGATATGACAAAAATGATTAAAGATACCTTGCTAGGCTTCAACAAGAAAATGGATGGCATTCAGAGGGAGAAAGAGATCAATTTTTAGTTGGAAGAATGTTCTTATCAAGCTTATCTCCATGAGCAGGAGGAGTTGGCTCATCAAGCCCAACTTCATAGGCAAGAATTGGAGGCACAAGGTAGACAATTTGCAAAAAAAAATTGCAAAAGAGTTGGTAGCTCAAAAAAGGAAACATGAGGAGAAGCTTGCAAAATTGGAATCACAATCAACCCCTTCTCCTTCATAAGAAAAACTTGTATTTAAGCAAGAAGCTAACCCAGCTATTACCTTTCCAAACCCATTTTTTTGCAAAGGAATTCCTATGTTGAATACACTATGCTTCATACAAGATGAACCTATTCTTGACCAAGTTTAGTCAACAATCCCTCAGGAGTAGCTTCTTGAAGAGCCTATTTGTCCAATAACATCCCAAGAAACTACATAGGTTTATCTAGTTGGTCCTATTGTATCTCCAAAGAGTTGTTACAGTGAACATATCGAGTTGGAGCAGCAAGATATAAAGCAAGAAGTTGATAGATCAGGCCTATTACAAGAGGTAAATGAGGTTGTAGATCAAAAGCAGCAAGGCATAGATCAAGAAAAGGCTAATCATTTTAAAGTTTTAACTAATTTATTTGATGAATTACCATGTTTTGTGAGTGATGAAGAAGTTGAAACACAAATCACAACCATTTTAGCTTCAAAACAACAAGAAAAGGTTCAAAATTTTGAAGTTTTGATTCCTCAAAAAGCCTGTAACAAGGTAATAAACAATCCTCTTTCACATAAAATAAAAAGTGAGATTTAGGATGACTTATTTTGGAATGATCTCGAGGTTTTTGTTTCAAGTTTAGACACCAATAATTCATCTTTTCATGAAGAAGAAAATCAAGAACAACTGGTTGTAGAGGTGGAAAAAAATGTTGAGGTGCATGTTTTAACTGATTTATTTGAAGAACTACCTTTATTTGTTACTATTGATGAAGAGAATATATGTGAGCTAACAAAATTGACAAGTTGTGATCAGAAAGAGCATAAAAATCACATTGATAGAGAGTTGATCCATGAACAAATGAGTGAGGACAGCATTGTTGTGGAGGTTCAAGAGTGTTGTATGCATGATAACATGCCTAAAATGGAGCATAATTAAGATATTGAAAGCATGGTTTAGATAGAGCAAGAAAGGTTGATGGTTGATGAGTCAATTGACAAAGAGGAAGCCAACAAAGAAATTCCAAAGAGAATCCTCTCAACAGGATGCCTAATCAGATATTTTTCCAGACTAGAGGCAAAACATGAGATTGATGATGAAAAATAACAAATTTCACCTACTTATGCACTTCAAACCAGCAACATTCTTGATCAAGCTCAAAGGGTACATGGTTTTTTCTATGTTTTCCAAGAAGTTTTAAAACAAATACTTGTATTTATAGCTATGATTCACTTCTTTTTAGTGGTTCAAAAGTGTGTAAATCATTCTTTTTTGAGAAGAAAAGGAAGCTACTTTAACCAATTTGTGAATGTATGTATTTGAAGGTGTTGAGATTATGGATGCACGGTCCTTAAAGCTCCAGAATCTTCAATAAAAGACCTTTTCCATGAAAGATAATCAACCACAAAGGAAAGTGTTGCAACTATGGAATTCTGAATAAAGATTCTATATTGATATGATATGATGTGATGATATATTAAAAATGAACAAAATGCCAAATTATATAGGCAAGAAGGAAAACCTAAGATGCAAGAGATGTTTCCATGTGTCATGATCTAACATGTGACAACATGTGAACCCTATCTAGAAAATTTTTAAATGTTGAGATAAGTTCTAGAAGGAAAAGTCATCTTCTAGAAAGAATCTTATCCCTACAAACATGGAAGGGAATATTACCCTATTTATTAAATGATTTATTAAAATCTAACCTAGGACTAAATGATGCATGACCTAAGTTAACTTATGCTAGTGTAATAATTAATTAATTACACTAAAACCCCCCCATAAGTTCAACTTATTGAGGAAAATTCAATGATTATGCAAAAAGATGATGGGTCTCGGCTACGAGGCCATGTTAGGTACCCATGTACATCAAGATGCAGAAAATATCCCACAACCAGAGAAAAGGCGAAAACCCAGTGGGAACAAAACCCCTCTCCAAAAAGGAGATATAAAAGAAAAAAAGATGGAAGAGTGATGTTTGGAGGACTCAAAATTATACCCCCAAGGACTACAACCATCACAAATATAAAAAAGAACAAAAAGTATATGGACTAGATAGCCCCCCCATAAAGGAGAGTAGTCCCCTCTAGAATGTCTTCAAGACCAGTGATGAACTGAGAAGCCAAGTCAGATAGACCTAAAGAGAACCCATCCATGTACCACAAGTTTGAAGAAGTGAATGTATCCATCCTTGCTGAAGCAAATCTCAACTGAGAGGTGTCAAAGGAAGAAAATGGTGCCATGCAAAGAGCCAAGTCAAGCCAGCCTCCACAACCCTAGCGAGGAGGGTGAGATGATGTGCTTCCTACCCTTGAATTTGGAGAGTAAGGAGTAGGTTGATCTCGATCCTAGAATTTGGTAAACTTGTATACCTTGGAATGATGAGCTGCTTGTCCATAGGCAATAAAGACATCAAACCTATCCATGATGATGGAAAGTTCTGAAGTGAACTCAATGCTCGATCCCTCCTGAGAAAGTTGATAGACAGACAATAGATTATGAGCAATCTAAGGAATGTAGACAACATCTTCCAACCTCTTTCCATCAAGAGCAACATCACAAATACCAACAACATAGACAATATCTTCATTTGTGGCAAACATTCTATCAAAGTTGGTAGGCCTCAAAGTATCCCATAGAATATGTTGTTGAGAAGAAGTGACATGTCGGGAAGCACCAGATTCAAGTACCCATCCTTCTCTATTATCAACCAAAGTAGTTATCAAAGCATTCCCCTTACCAAGATTTTCAACAGTGGCAATTCCAGCAATACCTGATGATGACTCTTCATGAGAGGGGGAGTGAGGAGATTTGACTGATGTGGGAGGGAGAGAGATGTTATGATCTCTGAGTATTTTCCTTAACTCGTGTATCTCTCTCTTGAAACATGTATCCTCAATGTGACCAAGCCCATTACAGAAGTTGCACTTGGGCCTCTCCCTCTTAGGCTTTTCTTCGATAGGCTGTGATGATGATTCAAAAGAAGCTCCTTCCTTTGATTTTCCCTTGTTCTTTCCTTTTCCTTCTAATGTTCCTACCACCAATGCATGGGATTTTGTGGAAGTATCAACCTTATTTAGCTTGGACTATTCTCGAGTCAACCATTCAAAAAATGTCTCAAATGATGGCATAACAAAGCTATCACCAAGACCATCCATGGTGGAATAGAAAGAGGTAGCAAAGTAGGAGAAGGAATCTCTTAGCTTAGATATAATCATGAATATACACTCTTTTTCAAATTTATCTTTTCCACACCCAGAAAGCTGAGTCCTTAAATACTTGAATCTTACTAGGTAGTCTTCAATGGAAGGAAATTGATCAACAGTGAGTGAAGTAAGTTCAGCCTCCAATTGCAAAGCTCGTACATCACTAACAGAACCAAAGAGATCCTTGAGCTTGTCCCAAACCTCCTTGGGAGTCTTGCACCCCTCGATATGGAAGAATAAAGAGTTGGAGACATGTAGAGCGATGAGCCCCATAGCCTCTTCACACTTAATTTGATGCTGGAATTTTTCATATTCTCTGGTTAGATGAGGTTGATTCTCATTCAAAGTGGACCAGAGTCCCTTGGACCAGAGAAATCTTTGCATACTGACCTTCCATGTGTGATAGTTATGAGGAGTAAGAATCTCAAATCTTGTGTCAGCCATTAGAGGAGAACAAAAATCCAAGACAAAATATTTCTGACAAAAAATGTTGAAAGCAGATAACTGATGAACAATCAACTGAAGTGAAGCCTTTGAAACAAACTAAAAGACTAGAAATCACCACTAAACCCAAAATTAGGTTTTCCACTTCAACTGAGAATAATTTTTGATAGAATTAGAATCTAAAAAAATAGAGCACACCTCTGGAAAGTAGACTCAGAGAGCTTTCCAACAATATATCATTTGCAGATTTTTGATATCATATGTGAAAGTTATGCCCTTTAGAAGATCACTGCTTGCTTGAACTTGTACTAGCTAACTAGGTGCAAAAATGAAGCACTTGGGGGCTTAAAAAAATATACCCTTGGTCGCTGATGCGACCGTGGGTGCTGGTGGGGAAAAAAATAAATGCCCATTGGATGGGCAGCATGGCCAACGGGGAGGATGGCACCACTTGGAGTCTAGTGGAGCCCTCAGATGTCTAAGCAACCAAGGGAATCTGGGGCGGAGGCTTCAGACTTCAACAGTGCACGATGAGCAGTCACTGAGAAGAAAACTCTGGTACAAGACACGACGACGACGGGGGCCTGGTGAACGGAGGATGATGTCAGTGGTATGTGGAGAGCCTGGCGTGGGTCAGCCGGTAGGGTGATGCTGAGATGACGCAAACAAATGATGTAATGGAGCTGATGAGAGTTTGCAGAGTTGGTGAATGCTGATGGCTTGAATTTTTTTTTTTGAATACTGCAAAAAATATGCAATTCAAAATTTAAAAATCGGTATTTAAATTCCAACCAATGCAAATTAACCCCAATAATATAGCTGCAGAAAATAATATGAATGTCGACTGTGTATTAAAATGCCAGTCGCCCAGAAAATGAAATTTTTGCCATAACTATATAAAAATTCGCCCAAAAATAGGCATTTTTTATTTTTATTTTTCTAAAAAAAAAAATTCTTTGAAGAGGACTGAGAGGGGAGATTTTTTTCCTGCAGATGTGTACGGATAGTACAAAAAATGCAAACCCTAGATTGTACCTCAAAGGCTCCCTGTCGATATTACTCTAATTTTGGCAAATGAGCAGGCGATCTATGGGTTTTGAGGCCTTCTGGACGCAATGGAGAGGTCAGAGAGAGCCTGATGTGCACCATAAATCAGCTTGGCTCCCAGGTAGAACCAACTAGCTTGCAACATAAAACTCCAAGCCTGCAAGAATCTTGCACTCCAACTACCTAGATCAAGGGTTGATGTTTCACTAGACAAGCCCTGATACCATGTTGAGATTATGGATGCACAGTCCCTGAAGCTCTAGAATCTTCAATAAAGGACCTTTTCCATGAAAGATAATCAACCACAAAGCAAAGTGTTGCAACTATGGAATGTTGAATAAAGATTCTATATTGATATGATATGTTGTGATGATATATTACAAATGAACAAAATGCCAGATTATATAGGAAAGAAGGAAAACCTAAGATGCAAGAGATGTTGCCATGTGTCATGAGCTAACAACATGTGACAACATGTGAACCCTATCTAGAAAATTATTAAATGTTGAGATAAGTTCTAGAAGGACAACTCATCTTCTAGAAAGAATTTTATCCCTACAAACATGGAAGGGAATATTACCCTATTTATTAAATGATTTATTAATATCTAACCTAGGACTAAATGATGCATGACCTAAGTTGACTTATGCTAGTGTAATAATTAATTAATTAATTAATTACACTAACAAAAGGTTTCAAGGATGATTGGTTAAAGTATGGTAGAATACGTTTTTCATTTCTCCAAGTTCTCTAGGAACATTTCTTTTTCTATTTAGTTTTGTTTTCCAATAAGTGTACATGCACTGTTTGTTGGTTCTATCCTAAACGGAGCCATGGTAGTTGTTTTCAGTTTTAGTTTTGTTGTTGTATAGTTCTTAATAGTTGATATACAAATAGTTTTTTGAGTTGAAAAAAAGAAAGAATAGACTCCTATGCCCAATGGATATGCAAGGCTACTGATCCTATTTGTTTAGTAGGAAAACACCCCTAAGATGTCACCAAAATGTTACCTAATTTTTTCTTACAACTCAATTAGGTAGAGCTGGAGTAAGTATTTGCAGCTAGAAGGGAAAAGGTATATACAAATTTTTGTTAAAGTTGTCATTGCACAAAGGATGTTTTCAAATGAAGTTCAGTTTTATTATGCAAATGTTCTTTACAACAGAAAATTACACAAATTTGCATAGTATTGTTGTCTTTATTCATTTTAAAACGAAACAAGATGTCCCACACAAGTCATGGGAGTAACTGATCATACATGATGAAATGGAACATAAAAAGTAAACTATACAACTGTAGAAGTAATGAAAATGAAAGGAAATTGATCCATCATTATTTGAATGATGAATCATAGAGTTGTCAGTTGTGTCTTTAGTTTTAGTTGCCCCAACTCTAGCTCCTTCCATTGTTGCTCCAAAAATACCTGCAAGGGATGAATGTATTGTGTTAGAGCTCAAGACCAAATTTCTCATCATATGCATACTTCAATAGATATATAATCTACTACTATGAAACATTTGATCAAATATGCAGATTTCTCAAACATTTAGGAGCAAAAGATTCAAATCATTATTGGAAGCATTTTGGCTTCATTATTTTATCTAACTTGTTTGTACACTATGCAGGTACAATTTCATTTATCATTACATGTTTCATCTTGTTTGATATAATAGCCTATGGAGAAAAATGGGCTCCCATAAGGGTTGAGCCGAACATGTTGCCCCCTTCATTTTTGAGAGGGATAGGGATGCATTTTCACCATGACAGTTCATGATCATCATGAATAAATAACAGCTCCATTCATAAAGATATAAATGGAAATGCAATGCTACAGAGCATTCTTGTCATGATAGTAATGAGGAGAGGACTATCACCAACCATAATTAGCAGTCACTTAGGTAGTATTTTCATAGTAAAATGGAAATGAAGAATGACCATTAATGTAGCCTCAAGGGGACAAGAATTTGGTAAGGTTTCATAGAACTTTCATTCTACAAAAGAAAAAAATCAATGCACAGGGATACAGGGCAGCAAGTTTTATAATAGCCATGATACAATGAAGAATTTAATAAATTCCTTGATAATTCATTTTTTAATGAATCATTTGGAATAGTGATAGCAATAATGGACAGTCAGAACTTTTATAGTGAAAGGAATCATTGTTATGCAGTAGTAAAAGTTATCACATTACATTTTTCTATGAACAGTCATTGCAATTTTATCCATAAAATACTTCAATGTCCTTTTACAAGTCATGGAGACCATTAAGGGATGTTTCATAAATTTCTAAGCATAAGTAATGTGAGATAGTGAGTTCCAATCAAAAGGTAGTCCACTGTCAAAGTTCACCAAAGATACAAGCATGACAGTCCCCTCTAAAGGTTGACTATAGCATAAGCTTTCATGAAGGAAAGTCCAGTTAAGGTGACCATAACCAAAGGATAGTCATTACTAGGTTTGTAATAGACCACAGTATTAGGAGGAAAGAAATATTAGCATTTAAGGCATCTCTCTAGTTCCAATATTTGTATAGAGGAAAAATAAACAATCAACTATTCAAAAAAACTCAAATTGAACCCCAAATTTTTCAAGGGAGACAGATTCATTTCATTCAACTTGGAGTTAAAAGAATCCCTTATTCAAAGTTTTTGTGCACTCAATAGTATGGGGAAGAGTTTAAGTAAGAGTTGACAAGGTTATCATTCAAAAGGACAGTTAATTTTCCTAGTAAAGAGGCACAAATATGAAGAATACACAACGAGATATGACAGACACACTTGGTTAGAGAGGATACAATCATATTTTTGCACTAATGCAGCCTCATCTTTGAAACTAGCAGACACAGATACAAGTATCAATACCCAAGCTATGCTATAAGTATAATATCATGGTGATTATTGAAGGAAATGCAGTTAGATCACCACTAGACTAAAGTACTACTATTGTATGGTTGACCTTCTTAGCCATGTTGGAGACCTAGATGTGACACATGAGTTAAAGGCTCAAAATGTTAGGTAAACTTGGTCTTGATCAATGGGTTTGTTTAATTGGTTCCTAAAGAGTCCATACCTTGTGGGGTTAGGAGAATACATATCCAAACATCTCTTCAAGATGGGTCTTGCATATTCTACTCACCATATACTATTGTGAAATCTATATGTCATTGTTGGAATAAAAGAAGGAAAATTTGACAAAGAAAGAAGATTTTCATCATTTTCTTTCATGAAAATAACTAAGAACAAAAAGAATGGAGAATACCACAAAATATTAATAGTTTTTTCACCATCTTTAGCCATGGCCAGAGCATAGGCATTACATTTCTTCCTAGGTAAAATTGATGAATCTCAACAAATGAAATATCAAGATTATTATTTCTTCATGGAGTCAAACACAGCTAATAGTAGATTAAAAGTATCTTGGCATTTCTAGCATAAGAGATAACTTACTAGATATGGCTTACCTTACCAACAAGAGTAGAACATTGGCATCAAATTCCAGGAAGCACCTTCAAACCCTAGATGGTGGACAATTACAACCATGGCAACATATAGAGCAACAAAAAAGTGAAATGAAAAATGAGTCGTGAATAGAACTTAGGGTTTCTTTTAGGGTTTTTGTCAATAAAACCTAGCTTTAGCTGAAAAAGTGATTTTGTCACTTTATTTTACAAGTTTGAATTATATCTAATACTTAGGTTTTCCCTAAAGTATTAAATATTCTCCCAAATATTGATTGCATGGATTCAAACAAGAGTATAAAAATGTAAACAAATACTTGAGGTAATGTTTTATAAATTATCTTAATATTTGTATCACCTCCAATATTTTCTTAATTTATTTACACTTGCTCGATTCATGCAAAATTCTGAGGAGATAAAATTGGAGTTCGGTTTTCATGCATTGAGGAGTTAAGTTGGAGTGATTCATGCACCTGATTTTTTTGGGGATTTTCTTTGACTTAAGGTCAAAATGGAGTGGTTTTGGAGTTCTCCTTGGTCAAACTAATTGCAAGGAAAATTTGTTCGAAGAATGAAGAAGGACTAACTATACAATTTTTGTGTTGTCATTGATGTCACCATGTTATATGAGTTGTGACTGCAAGACTAATTCATTGTTTGATCCAGTATTTTGGTCTAGTATCTGAACTGGTATATAGTTTACATCCTCCAATATTTTGGTCCGCAATCCTCCATGGTTGGTTGTTGCTACTTGCAGTTTTGGAATTTTTTTATGGATGTTGGAAGCATGTATGTTCAAAATCTCTTATGAACAGGTGCTCGTATGGTGTATCGACATTATTCTATTGATTGCATTTTGTTATTAAGTCTATCTCTAGCTAACCTCATGGATAATTGGTGTTATGGTTAATTAATTTTGTTATGAGGATATATGTGTGACCTATCTTAGGTTTATGTCGACACAATGTAGTGTACTACATGTTTTGATTTATTGTTTGGAAATATTTTGTGAAAGCTTGAAGCTGACAGTTGGTATTTTTGGTAAATAAGGATTGCATCTAATTAGGTCGGCCTAATCGATGCTTGTGAATAGGTCATATATATATAAGACAATTTTAAAGATTGTTGAGAGATACAAATGGCATTGATGTCAATGTGAAGAAGTGCGAGAATGGTGAAGTGTGTTAAGTCAATTTATTGAGCATCATTGGAACTAAATCAACACTTGTTAGGTGCACTTTTATCAATTCATTTCAGCTATGAAGCCAATTTTGTTATGTAATCCATTTGTAGGCAGTGAGCCTCCTTGTGTAACTAGTGAACTTTTGTATCCAAACAGTACATCCTATTATGGGCAGTGAGCCTTATATATTCAATTTTTGGAATCACTTTATATTGTGAGTTAATCCTCACCGTGGTTTTTCCCTTATTGGATTTTCCACATAAAATCTAGTGTTCATTGTGTTGATTTTTCTTTTTGTTATCTGCATTTCATGTTCATACTTAATAACATAATTGTGTGGCAATGAAGTTGATAAGTGTGTGAAGTTTTCTATTTGAATTTGGTGACAACTAGTTGTCCTGCGCCTTTTAACAAGAGTTTAGAGTTATTTTAGCTCAATTTACATCAGTTTTGGGCCCCCTTTTTAGGCCCTTTCCATTTTTCTCGTGGATCATCTTGGAGGAGATGTTTTTAGATGTAGTTAACTATGAGTGTCATCTCTTGACACTTTGAGACTATTTTGTATATAGGAGGAAAAACCTATGTTTTTTCTCAGTTCTAGCTTATCTTTTCTCTTGTACACTACAAATATTAATAAGTTTTGTAACTCACTTGACAGATTTATACAGAGCAGTAGGTTACAAGTTAATTATTATTATCATTTATGCAGTATTTTCCTACTATTTTTGTTCAATATTTATTAGTTTTACCTTATCAGATTAATGTGAGTGTCTTTATGAATTATTTTGATGAAGTTAATGTGTTTTAATCACCAAAACCTCTAATTTTGTCTCATTCATTACTGTACATGCACAAACGCAATTTTTCCATCATAGGTCTTAGTTGTGCTTGTGTTTATTTTGTCTTCCAAGTTGTGAAACATAGTTTTCCTTCCAAAAAGACAAATTATTAAGCCTTCTTTAGAAACATCATTGTGATCAAATCACCCTTTTCTAAGTAGTGTGAACAAAATTTCTGAAAAAATAGTTTTGAATCAGTTTGCATGTTTATTTCATTTTGGTGCATCACCTCTTAGAAGTAGTTTTTACATAAAATAAAACATCCTTCTTAACCTTTTCCCATTAGAATCATTAGTTTTAGGATATCCAAAGGGGAGCGAACCCATAATCTAGAGATTAACTTTCATTATAGCAACCCACAGGCTCGAGCGTGTTTCCATGTTACACGGGATTGTTCAGCTTCTCAACTTTACATTCGAGTGAAATCCTAGTTGTTACAAGAACATTTAAGAATAATTAGTTTGTTACCTTTTTACCAGCAAAGGCCCCTTGAACATTATAGTCATGTTGACCACTAGCTAATACAATATAGTTGTGAACCAACTACCAAGACTTGGAAGATAGGTGATTTATTATTAGTTATCTTTTTCAGGAGAAGAAGGATATAAATATTCTGCTTAATGTTTATTGTGTCATTTTGACCATCAACATAACCCTTTTTTCTCTTCTCATCAAAGAAAAAATGATACCAAAAAAATTGATTTGGTCCTAGGTATAAGGATTTCATTGCCACCTTTTTTTTTACTAGGAACATGATTAATATCAAAGAACTGCTCCATTTTTCATAACCAATTTGTTAGATCCTTGACATCAAACTTTCTCATGTCCAACTTAAGTATGAATTTCCTTGGCATATGATTGTTAAAGGAAGGATCCTTCTTGACACCAAAGTCAAGTCCAAGGAATTCATTTCCAACAAAAGCATTATCTTCCACCTTACTAGGTGAATCTTTACCTTTGCACCACATACATTGAATAAATGATTTTAATTCACCCACTTTTTCCAAGATCTTCTTCTCTAATGGTGAAATATCACCCTTGAATTTTTTTATTTCATCCTTGGGTGTAAAATCCTCATTTTCTACTCCCTCATTCTCTGAATATTTCCTCAATGTGGTAGCATTCCTTTTGCCTCTTGTTGTAGGCCTCGTCGTGATGGTAGAAAATAATTTTCCAATAAATTGCACAAATAAATTAAAAATAATTTGAAATTTTCACTATGACTTACCAAAGCCTAGTTCACACTCTAATAGAAAAATCTTTCAACAATTAGGTGATTTACAACCTTGAGAGATTTTTTTGAAAACCATAATTTTCCAATAAATCAATTATTTATAGTTCAACTGATCTGAAAATTATAATGCAGCTTCCTCTAATATTTCTCAAAAAACCCACAAAAAATAAGAAACCAATTCTTAAATATGTGGGAGATATATGTTTTCCAAACAAATTGGGTAGAAACCCTAATTCTACAATAACTCGCTAAATTCTACTCCAATTCTTCTGAAATCTAGATTGTAGCTTCTTGAAAATGTCCTTCAAAAACCCTTTAAAAATTAGAAAAAAAATCATCAAAATTTGAAACATAATATGCTCTTCTCAAAATTGCCTCCAATATTAAGAAAATGCCTTGCCTCTACAATGCCAAGATCATGCTTTGATACCACTTGTAATGAAATAACTTTAACAATAGAAGAATATGATATGAAATATGTTGCAAATACTTGATAATAAATAAGAATAATAAGCCACTTTGAGGGGGAAAACCTCCAAATATCTCTAATGAGAACACAATTCACAATATGATGATGAAATAAGACTCACAACCTCCTATATATACCTATTTATGCCTAGGATATCACCTAGGCTAACTTAGATAACCCTACATAAGCCCTAGGTTGATATCATCAACTAAATAACAATATAATATTGATAATATGACTTAACTAGGAGTTAAGATAGCCATAAGTCGACTATTCATAACCCAAAATACTCTAATATTAAGGGCGTAGCATAATCAAATTAAATATATTCAAAACTATACTTTTTGGAAAGCTTATAATAATAGATACATACTTACAAAATAGATCTCCTAAATTGCTTTATTTGATCCCTCAAAAGGTGAAGTAAAAGTGATTTTGTGTCATCGCCTTGATAGATGCTGAGGAGACTCCATTGAGGGTGATTTAAAACTAAGGTGGTTTTATCCAAGAGGATTTGATCTAATGACGTATAATATAATCCTCTTCAATTAAATCCCTTTAGATGGAACCCTTCAAGTCTTAAATCATTATTTTTTATATATATAGATATAGATATATATGATTTTAGAAAAAAAATATGATGTCCCAAAAGTGGGACACACTATTGTGGTAGAACCCTGCATTCTTGATAATGAAACTAAAATGTTCATGGTAGAGGGTTTGTAGATTGAATACCTATGTTTTATCTTGAATATATAGTTTTTTAGCATAAAAAAATGTCACCCTTGACAATTTCACACTAGGTTTAGCCCCCCTATGTGCTTAGACCTAAGTATGGATTTAATTTTCCCATTTTATAATAATATTCTAAAAAATAAAAGATGGGATTGAAAATAAGAATTTAATATTCAATATCAATGTTTAATGCCTCATAAAGGATAGGTATATACTAGGGAACCCATGCCCCTATCCAATCTATTTTGGCCCCAATTTAAATATTTTGGTGCCGATATGTTAACATTAAAAATCCAAGTTTTTGTCAGCTATCGGTATTTGATTTTTGAGAAATTAGAAGAATTGCATATAAATACAAGTCATTTTCACCATTTCAATCCTAGCATTTTTTATTGAGAAAAATTGAAGATCCTAAAATTAGTCAAGGTAATTGAAGAGTAGATTTAGCAACATTATTATAATGCTCTCATGAATCAATATCAAGCTTGTAATACATTAGGAAGAAGGAATTAAGTATGTGCAAGAAGCTATTATGATCAATCATGCCATTTTGAAAAGATGTATTGAGTTATCCTCTACATGCTAGTTAAAGCAATCTATTATGTTTTGTGAACTAATCTTTTGTAGCTCTATCAAACAATCAAGGTATCCATCAATAAATATTTGTGGCAAATTGTGGTGTGACATCACTTCATCAAGGATTTTGATCAAGGTAATGTTTTCATTTATCATTTATCATTTCAGTGATTGTTTTTTTAGCCTCTACCCAACCTAGTCCATGCCCTCTTGATCATCATCAATCATTGTACGTGGAGGTAGAAATACCAAAATGGGGTTTGAATTAGGTGGGACCCTATACAACACAACCTTTCCTCTTTTCATATGTGTAGGTCAACTCTAGAAGTTTCTATAGAAGATAGTTACAAAAGACACAAAGTAGACAATGACTACATTTTAGAGTTTGCATATCCAAAATAGAAGCATCCTGGTCTAGGGCACCTAGTGCCCCTATCTCTACAATTCAGGCTCCAATTTTTGTCATAGGTTCTTCTTTGTACCTCATTCTCAGATCTAACTTTGTTCTATTATTTTTTCATTTTCATCTATGTGATAAATTATAGTTTTAGATCTAGGGTTTTATATGAAATAGGCTTGTTAAAACACCCATCAAATTTATCATCTTTACAACACAAAAAGGACACGAACCCTAGGACATTGGCTCTCCATTGTGGCAACAATCTAATTATCAACCCTATTTGGTTTATGTACAAATGTGGAGTCAAGTGAAAAATATTTAACCCTAGTTGGTGAACCCTAGATATCTTACACTTGTAATTTAAAAAAAAATATTATAGCATAAATTCTAAAAATTGATTTCAAACCTAGGTTATTTGAATATATATTTTTTATTTGAATTTTTTTCATTTTTAAAACTATGCATTAGAATTCTTTGATCAATATACATTAAAAGAAAAATTGCAAATATTTGAATTAAATTCCATAATTTCAAATATGGTTTTCCTTGTTTAGAGCTTAGACCTAATTTATTCCATTGTGAAATCTGAGTGTAATCCTAGGTTGCTTTAATTTATCAAAATTGTATACATATTCTAGTAAAAAGCATTGAACAAGTGAAGAATTACATAGGGTTTTCATTTCAAAAGATCAAATAGTCTTGCTTTTCTACATTTTTTGAGATAAATTCAGAAAATTACACCATTTTAAATTTTGTAAATCATCATTTGAAATTAGGTTTTTGTACATTTTTGAAAAAACTTTTGCATCCAAACTTGAACGAGTGTAACATCAGACCCTTAGACATTGTAGTTGGTAAATCTAGATACTTAAATTGTTAAAATCTTGCCTTTGGTCTAGGGTACCCAATGCCTTTGTCCAAATAGTTTGGAAAAAAAATTATGTGTGAAACCCTGTTTGTGGTCTCTATTTAGATCTGGTTCCTGTTTCTAATATTGGGTCCTAAAACTTCCATATTTTGTTGTACATTTCTATTTGGCCCTAATTCAATACATTAAGCCAAAAAAAAAGGACAACAATTTTTTTTCTTTTCAAAAGTTTGGTTTTGATATAGCAAAGTATGGCTTGTCTAAAAGAATTTGGGGCACTGATTTGAACCCTATTCCATGTCGTCAAAAGAGAGATATGTTGGCCTTTAGCTAACCAATATTTTTCTACCTATGAGATGTTGTGAAATTGTGTCTCATCCTTGCAATTATATAAAGATTATTGTTGATAGGATATATATATATCATTGTATAAAATGGGAGCATGGGGTGGAGGGGGGAAGTGGGATGCATGTAAAGAATTTTTTGTTAACTTTTTCAAAAAAATCCTAAAATGGCCTACATACATTAAATAAATGACAGATTGTAAATCTAGACTGTTATTTATTAGTTTTTAGATCTAATGGTGGATATTTTGTTGGCTTGTATTTCCTTAGAAGGTAACCCTATTTTATGAGGGTGTTGTACTATGATTAAAGACATCGATCTGGTTTGAGAGTCTAATAGCAGTTGTGTTGTCTCTAGATCTCTAGTTAGTGATACTCATGTGAGAAGATTGCTTTGTAAGTATATTGTAATCTTTGTGATTTTTGAATAATATATTGGGCGGTTTTTGGAGTGTGGGGTTTTTCTCTTGAAAGGTTTTTCCCCATGTAAATCATTGTGTTGTGGTATGCATGATATTTATGTCTATTTCTTTTTAAGTTTATGTAACTATTAAAGATCTATAATTTTTTGCATTATTATCCTCTCAAGATTAGTGTAGGAATTTTTTTTGCTACCTTAGCTTACTTACAAGTTGTATCAAATCTTGATCATCTTTGGTTTCAATTATGGGTTGTGTTTTTTGAACTAATCTAGATTTGAGTGGGAGTTGTGTAGAAGATACTTTGTGATCTTGTTGCAATAATTTTCAGATGGAAAGTTCATCAAGGAGAATAGAGCTGGATAAGTTTTTTGAAAATAATTTTGAGATGTTGAAGTTGAAGATGGAGATCTATTGATAGATCAAGATCAGTCGGATGCTATTGATGAGAATTTTTCAAGGCCTATAGATCCTACTCAAGTTGTTCAATATGATGTTATGGAACATAAAGACAAGGGTCTAATCAAATTGTTCTTGGAAGAATCATTTTTAATCAATGTCCATGAAGAGACCTTGTGCATAAATTATGGAACAAACTTGGTGAGATGTATCAAGCCAAATCTTTAGTGAACAATATTTTCTTGAGGAAGAAATTGTATTCCTTGAGAATGGAAGAGGGTGGGTGAATCACAGGCCACCTGGAAGCATTCAATATGTTGGTGGATCAATTGGCATTAGTTGACCTATCAAAATGGATTAGGAGGAGAAATTTCAGATCTTGCTTTGTTCTTTGCCTGATTTGTGGGATTATCTTGTTATGGCTATTGGGAGTACTTTTGTTATTTTGAAGACTCAAGATGTGGTGGGTTCCTTTTTTCTTAAGATATTAGGAGGAAGGTATCCATCACTGCCAAGGAGGCCCTAAATGTTTGTGGAAGACCTAAGGAAAAAGGAAATAAAAATGAGAAGCATGAAAAATCCAAGTCCAAGGGGAAATCTAAATCTCCTGGAAAGTCCAAAGTTATTTTCTGGAACTGTGGTAAGCATGGACATGTTTGTAAGGAATGCAAGGAAAAAAAGAAGAAGAAAAAAAGAGATTTGATTCTGATTTTGATTTTAGAAGGAAGATGGTGACACATTCATTGCAGCTTTAGCAACTCATGTAGGTAATGATGCATGGTTAATTGAATTAGGTGCATCTTTCCATATGACCTTTAATAGAGATTGGTTTTCTGAATATGAATAATTTGATGGAGGTAAGGTGTACTTGGGTGATGATTCTTATTTAAATATTGTTGGATGTGGTAAAGCTAAAATTAAGTTTCCTAATGGTATAATAAAAAGGATTAATGGTGTGTTGGATATCCCTATATTAGCACAAAATATGTTATATGTGAGAAAACTAATAGATGCGGGTGTGCAGGTAGTATTTTTTGATGCAAGATGTAAGATGGATAGAGGTGTTATAGTGATTTCTAGAGGTGTTAGATATGGCACATTGTATAAGCTTGATGTATGCACTGTTGAGTGCAATAGTACTTCTGTGAAAAGAAAGTTTGTGGAAGAGGTGAAGGTTTCACATTTAGTAGATGGTCAAAGCTTCTAGGTACCCAAGGGTGCTCTTTCTTCTGAATCAAAGTTACCTACAAAGAAAACTATGTTATGGCACCAGAGACTTGGCCACATTGGAGAAAAGGGTCTAAGGACTTTAAAAAATAAAAACCTTGTTGAAGATTTGTCTTATTTTAATATTGAATTTGATTTATGTGAGCATTGCATTTTTGGAAAATAAAACCACGTTCAGTTTTACTCGAGTTCTCATAAATCTTGTGGTGTATTGGATCTTATTCATTCTAATGTGTTTGGTCCTGTATATGTTCCTTCGATTGGTAAATCCACATATTATGTTTCATATATTGATGATTATAGTACAAGGACATGGGTATATTTTCTAAAGAGTAAATCTAAAGTTTTCAATTGATTTAAAGAATTTAAAGCAATGGTTGAGTTGCAGACTGGAAAGAAAATAAAATGTTTAAGTACTAATAATGCCAGTGAATTATTCTCTAATGATTTTGATAGATTATGTAAATATTGTGGTATTCATAGATAAAATACAACTCCATATTATCCATAATAGAATGGAGTTGTAGAAAGAATAAATAGGACACTGATGGAGAAGGCTATGAGTATGTTGAGTGGTGCTAGCCTAGAACAAATATTTTGGGCTGAAGTTGTTGCCACTACCTATTACTTAATTAGCAAATATCCTACATTAGCTCTAGTTGATAAGATTCCTTTAGAGACATGGTCAAGTTGTAAGCATTCATTAAGACATTTTAGAATTTTTGGTTGTGAGGCATATGCACATGTGCCAAAGAAGTGAAGAAATTTGGAGAACAAGGCTATGGAATGTGTTTTCATCAAATACAACTATGGTTTGAAAGGATACAAGCTTTGAAATCCTATTGCACATAAGGTAATATATACTAGAAGTGTTATTTTTAGAGAAACTAAGCCTTCTTTTGTTACATTGTAGCCAAAACAAAGTAAACAAGAAGATGTGATTCAATTTCCTTCTACACCTGAGAAAGTTGAATTGAGGCCCATGGATAGAAAAGAAGTTGAGGAGAGCTCATCTAGCTCTGAATCTTCAAAAGAGGAGAAAGAACCTCCAACTAAACTTGTTTGTAGGTTTACAATGCATAGACAACCACCTAAAAGGTATTCACCTAATGATTGAATATGTATTTTTTCTTTGATTACTAACATGGATGAACCCAAATCTATAGAAGAGGCATTGGGTATGAATGATGTAGAATCTTGGAAGATTTCTATTGATAAAGAAATGACATCTTTGAAAAAGAATTATATATGGGATCTTGTACCATTTCCTAAAGGACGGAAACCTTTTGGTTGCAAATGGGTGTTTAAGAAAAAGATTGGTTCAAATGGAGGTATTGAGTAGTAAAAAGAAAGGTTGGTTGTGAGAGATTACTCTCAAGTTGAGGGTGTTGATTATGGTGATATATTTTCTCTTGTTGCAAAAATTACATCCATTATATTTTTTCTTGCTATTGTTGCTACTTATGATTTAGAGGTTGACAAAATGGATGTGAAAACTGATTTCCTTCATGGTGACTTTGAGGAGGATATTTATATGACACAACCAAAGCACTACATGGTGAAAGGTAAAAGTAAGTTGGTTTACAAATTTAAGGAATATTTGTATGGCTTAAAAAAAGTCCTATGATGTGGTAGTAGAAATTTGATACATATGTATTGAGTTTGGAATTTAAGTATTCTAAATCAAATCATTATGTTTATTATAAAACTGATGGTGATCATTTCCTATTTATTTCATTATATTTTGATGATATGCTATTTATTGGAAAATGGAAAGGTAAGTAGGAGGCATTTTCCACAGCATGTCAAATTGTGATATTGCTATCAGAATTCAATGGTGGAGTTTTTTAGTCAAACTCACTAACGCATGTTTCATGAGTAGTGGTTCAAAATAACCCATCTCTCATGATAATGAATGGTCCACTTATCACTCATTACATCTAGGTGATGCTCACAGAGGTGAAGCACTAGGCCTTCCCAGGAGGTCACCCATCCCAACACTACTCTAGCTCAAGTGCGCTTAACCAAGGATTTTTCCCCAAGGTTAATCCCACTTAGCTTACAACCCCAATTGTAAAACCTTTAGCAAGTGTTGTGCCTTATGAACCATTCATTATAGAGCCCCTTTAGCTCATCAATTGATAAGTAGAAGGCATTTTCCACAACATGTCAAATTGTGATATTTCTATCAGGATTCAACCATGTAGTTTTCAAGTCAAACTCGTTGACTCATGTTTCATGAGTAGTGGTTCACAATAACCCATCTCTCATGATAATGAATGGTCCACTTAACACTCATTGCATATAGGTGATGCTCACAGAGGTGAAGCACTAGGCCTTCCTAGGAGGTCACCCATCCCAATACTATTCTAGCTCAAGCATGCTTAACCAAGGAGTTTTCCCCAAGGTTAAGCCCACTTAGCTTGTAGCCCCATTTGCAAAACCTTCAACAAGTGTTGTACCTTATGAACCATTCATTATAGATCCCCTTTAGCTCATTAATTGATAAGTAGGAGACGATGCAATGAGTGCTAAGTGGACCATTCATTATCATGAGAGATGGGTTCTTGTGAACCACTACTCATGAAACATGATTCAGTGAGTTTGACTTGAAAAATACATGATTGAATCCTGATAGAAATATCACAATTTGACATGTGGAAAATGCCTCCTACTTATCAATTGATGAGCTAAATGGGATCTATAATGAATGGTTCATAAGGCACAACACTTGCTAAAGGTTTTACAAATGGGGTTGCAAGCTAAGTGGGCTTAACCTTGGGGAAAAATCCTTGGTTAAGCACACTTGAGCTGGAGTAGTATTGGGATGGGTGACCTCCCAGGAAGGCCCAGTGCTTCACCTTTGTGAGAATCACCTAGAATCAATGAGTGCTAAGTGAACCATTCATTATCATGATATATGGGTTCTTGTGAACCACTACTCATGAAACATGAGTGAGTGAGTTTCACTCAAAAATTACATGGTTGAATCTTGATAGCAATATCACAAAGAGAAAGGTATGATTTCATAAATGAAATATCAACTTGTTGCTAAATTTGAAATGAAAGACCTTAGTACAACTAGACACATTCTTGGGATGGAAATTAAAAGAGATGGGGAGAACAAAAAGCTATGGCTTGGCCAAAGTATGTATATTTAATTTTACAGAGATTTAACATGCAAGATTGTAGACCATTGTGTGTTCCCCTTTCTATTGGAACAAAGTTATCTATTTCAAATTTTCCAACATCTCCATTAGAGATGGAAGACATGAGCAGAGTTCCTTTCCAAAGTGTAGTTGGATTTTTTATGTATGTTAATGGTTTGTACTAGACCAGACATTTCCCAAGCAATGTGAGTTCTTTCTAGATATATGTCTAATCTTGGTAGAGTTCATTGGGATGCAGTTAAAAGGGTCTTTAGATATTTGTGTGGTACCTCATATTATTCCTTATGTTATCATAGTAATGTGTTTGAAGATGAGTTTTCCCTTGATATTCATGGTTATGTGGATTCAAACTAGGCAGGCAATATTGATAGTAGATGATCCATCAATGCTTAAGTGTTTACTTTATTTGGTGGTGCAATCAGTTGGATGAGTAAGTGATACATTGTGGTTTCTTTGTCCACTATTGAAGCAAAGAATATGGCAGCTACGCATGCTTGTAAATAAGCCATTTTTCTTAAGATATTATGTTTAGATATTGTAATAAAACAAAGTGCAATGACAATTTATTGTGGCAGTCAAAGCATGATATGTCTAGCCAAGAACCTTACATTTCATTCTAGGACCAAGCACATTAATGTACAGTATCATTTTGTTAGAGATATGGTCAAAGATGGCAGGGTGAAGCTAGTTAAGGTAGAGACTTTGATGAATTTTGTTGATTCTTTAACTAAGCCTCTAAGCACAAAGAAGTTTAGATGGGCCTTTTAGCCTCTAGAAATTAAGAGACGATGTTTTCTCCCTCCCATTTCTCTCACGAGATATTCGACAAGTGGGAGATTTGTTGGGAAATTGTGTCTCAATCTTGCAATTATATAAAGGTTATTGTTGATAGGATATATATATATATATATTCCTAGTTACATCGATAGGAGTATACAATGGGAGCATGGAGTGGAGGGGAGGAGAGGGATGTGTATAAATAATTTTCATTAAATTTTTCAAAAAAACTCCTAAAATGGCCAACATATACATTAAATAAATGATACATTGTAAATCTTTACCATTAGTTATTAGGTTTTAGATCTAATCGTGGATATTTTGATGGTCTATCTTTCCCTAGAACGTAACCCTATTTTATGAGGGTTTTGTACTAAAATTGAAGATGGTGATGTATTTTGAGAGTCTGATAGCAGTCATGTTATCTCCAGATCTTTGGTTGGTGATACTCCTATGACAAGCTTGCTCTGCAAGTATATTGTAATCTTTGTGATTTTTGAATAATATATTGGATGGCTTTTGGAGTATGGGGTTTTTCTCCCAAAATGGTTTTCCACACATAAATCATTGTGTTGTGGTATGCATGATATTTATGTTTATTTTTTTTTAAGTTTCTATAAATGTTAAATATTTGTAAATTTTTTGTATTATTCTCCTCTCAAGATTAGTGTAGGAAGTTGTTCTGCTACCTTAGCTTCCTTACATGAGAACATCATGGTGAAAAAGAATAAAATAATTGATACATTTATTAACATCACTTTACCTAATCTTAATTCTTCAAGTAATCATGATACTCACATTTTTTCCTCTCCCAACATCTCTCCTCCTTGTGAGGGAAATCATTGACTATCATGAGAATCATGTTTGTTCCTCTCCTAATATCTCTCCTACTTGTGAGGATATTTTGGTGCAAAAGAATCCAATCATTGATAATAATGAGAGTAATGTTTGTCCCTCTCCTAATACCTCCCCTAATTGGGAGGATATCTTGGTGCAAGAGGATATAATCAATGTTATTAAGGTGGCTTGCATGGATGAAGATTCTAAATTGACATTAGATCTCTCATTTATAGAAGATTGTCAACAAGTAGTTAACTCCGTTAAGATTGTGAACCCACAATTGTTTATTAGATCTATTATTATTACTAAACCTCCCTCTAAACCTCCTTTCATTATGGGACCTCAAAAACCTCATGGACATATACTAAAATTTTCAAAAAATCTCACCCAAAGTAATCATGTGAAACAAGATGTGTTGCAAAATCCAAGTTATCACATAGTTTCTCACACATATAAAACTAGAAATAATAAGACACCAAAACAAATACTAATTTCCATTCCATTTCCTCAACCATATCTTCATCCCTCACCTAGCCTTCCTTAATGTAGTGTTAAAGAATATGATCTTGTTGAGAAAATTTATAATACTCTAGCCAAGATCTCCCTTTTGGATTTGATTCAAACATCACCTACATACCATAGGATGCTCTAAGAAGCTTTGAAAAAGATTGATATCTCACCTTTGGTCAAATTGAATGATGTGGCATCCTTGTTTGATTGTATGTAGGCAAAAAAGTTGGATATTGCATTCCCTCAAAATGAATTACCTCCACTAGAGGTTCTAAACAAACATGAGGCTCTCATGATAATGGTGGTCATTAATAAAATTGGGGTTAGATGTACTCTTATTGACAATACATCAGGTCTTAATTTTTATAGTATTGATCTTCTAGATAAGATTGTTGTGGATAATAATCTCATACAAATAGATAATCTTTTTATTTGTGGCTTTCATAATGTTGGTAGGTAGCCATTAGGAACAATAACATTACCTATTAAGGTAGGAATTGTGGTTTTTCCTACTTCTATCCATGTCATGCTAGATACTCTCTCATACAATATTCTTCTTGATTGATCATGGATTCATGCCATGAATGGAGTCTCGTCTACTCTTCATTGTGAGATGAAGTATGAGTATAATAACAAGATACAAACAATTAAAGCAGATGCAAAAAGTTATAATTTACAAGTCAACACCAAGAATAATACTTACATCTCTCTTAATACTTTGATTGCATCTTCAAAATTTGATCCATAACCTTCCATTGATAATAATACTATGAATACACTCTTGGGTGATTATTAGGGGTCATTATATTTTGCATCCACTTTCATGGGGAGTATAAAATATCACCATCAAATTCTATAGAGTTGGAGATTGTTCCAACACAATCTTGCATGATTCCTCTTCTCCAATTGCAAATAATGATCACAATATGGCTTCCTCTTCAAATGCAAGTTTTTATTGGGGTTCGTTAGATTTTGCACCTTCTTTTGTAGGAAAAGGTAAAATAACACAATCTAAATCTAAGGATTCATGTGCTTCATTTTCTCAATTTTGTTCTACATCAACAAATCTAAAAGTGTCATCCCATGATAGGGATTGGGGCTCTTTATATTTCATCCCTCATGTGTTGGTGATGTTTAAAAAATATTTATTCATTCTTGCGAAAGAATAAATTCTTCTCATAAGCTTGAGAATTAGACTTCTCCATCTAAGTTGGAAAATTTTTATGGTCTTGTATTTAAAATTCTTTCTAAAAGTGGAGATAATGAAAACATGAAGCAAGGAGTTAAAGATCGTGTGAATTCTACACCATACCTTTCAAAAAGGGTTTTAGGTTTCCAACCTTATTCTCCATATTCATCTCATCCTCTATCACCTACTACATTTATAACATCATGTGGTAAGTGAGCAAGCTTTTCTTCACAAGAGAAACAATTGTCTCCTACAACTTTATCAGAGAAAGAGCATATTTTTTCAAGGCTTCTGAAATCCCACTTGATTACTCTTCCTCATCTAGCACATAAGAAATTTTATAGAAATAACTCTTATTGTAGATATCATCGAGTGCATGGTTATTCCACCAATGAATGCCAGGCCTTGAGTAATAAAATAAAACTTAGTGATTGTGGTGCTCTTCCATGTGTTGATGCACCTAATCATTCTAAATAATAATTATCTCTCTTCTATGGTGTTTCTCCTCACTATGTGGCATTTTTAGCTTCATATGTTTTCTCATTTCCATTCATGGTGGAACAATCTCACATGCAACCATATTTTGTCTATGGTAGCAACATGATAGAATCTTGCATGCTTTTCTTTTCCATTATACTTGGGGGGTAAGGATAACTATTTTTGGGAGGTGTGTATTATTTTCAAGGATCTATTCTTCTATTTTCCTTAAAATACCAACATAGAAACTATGTTGATATTTTAAGGAGGGCATATCACCCTAGTCATTTCATTGATGTCTTTTAATATTTTACTTATTTATATACCCACTTAGTGGTGGTGTTGTCTATAACGCCCCTTGAGGCATGGTTATCAATTCATACCATGTGATGTTAAGCATTGATTCATACATCATGACATTAAAATTTTGTGCACTCACTGAGGTGTGATTGGAAAAATTGTCCATGGATTCAATATAACAAAACTTGTTAATTCATGAAATTGAATATTTTACATATCCACCTAGCATAACACAACTTGCTTGCCAATGGAGCCATGTGTTTCATGAGTGATCTAGCATAACACATCTTGAAAATCCTTATGACGAGCACCATTTTTTCTAAATACTGCATTTAGTGGATTACATTTGGTATTTGAGACAAATTTAAGACTAGGGTCTCTTTACCTTACCAACTTGAATCCTTTTTAGTATAATAACCTTGTGTTTATTTTTTATTTTTATCATGTTTGTATTTTGTTGATTAGTTTTTTTTTGTGTCTTTGGCATGTTTACTTTATGTATGGTATCATGTTTTCCTTGTCTCTTTCACATTTATTCTTCATTTATTGTCTTATGTTTTCTTTATGTCTTCATTATGTTTTCTTTTGTCTTTTCTATGTATGTTTCATGTTTTTCATTATATATTGTAACTCATGTTTATCTATGTTCCTTTTTCCTTATATTGTTTTTCATAGGACCTTGAACTTAGGGGCTAACACATCTCCTAGATTCTATGTCATCCTATCTCTTCAATGTTTGGATAATTGAACCCTTCTTGGCTTATTTGTACTTTAGTGGGAGTTTGAGCATAAGTTCATACTCTCACTAAAGTGGGGGCTAAATGTAATAAAAAAAAAATCATCCTTGATAATTTCCCACTAGGTTTAGCTCCTCCCATGTGCTTGGACCTAATTATGCATTTAATTTTCTTCTTTTATAATATTATTTATAAAATTAAAAGATGGGATTGAAAATAAGCATTTAATATTTAATATTGATGTTTAAGGAAATGAAGAGGATAGGTCTGGAATAAGGCACCCCATGCCCCTATCCATCCTATTTTGGCCCCAATTTGAATATTCCAATGTTGGCATTTTAATATTTAAAAGTCCAATTTTGTTTATCGGCTATCAATATTTGATTTTCAAGAAACTAGAAGAATTGCATATAAATATAATTCATTTTCACCATTTCAATCCTAGCATTTTTATTGAGAAAAATTGAGGATCCTAAAATCAGTCAAGGAAATTCAAGAGAATATTTAGTAGTATTATTGTAATGCTTTCATCAATCAATATGATAAGCTTGCAATAAATTAGGAAGAAGGAAGTTCAATTATGTGTAAGAAGCTATTATGATCAATCATGCCATTTTGTAAATATGTTTGAGTTATCCTCTACATGCTAGTTACAACAATCAATTATATTTTGTGAACTAACCTTTTGTGGGTCTATCAAGCAATCAAGGCATCAATCAATCAATATTTGTGGCAACTTGTGGTGTGACATCACTTCATCAAGGATTTCACCTCAAGTTAATGTTGTAATTTATCATTTTAGTCAATTATTGTTATTTTTGCCTCTAGCCGACCTAGGGCATGCCATCTTGATCATCATCAATTGCATTACATGGTGATAGAAATACCAAAAATGGGGTTATCCCCTATACAACACAACCTTTTCTCCTCTTTTCATACATGTAGGTCAAATCTAGAAGTTTCAATAGAATACATAGAGTAGATTGTGACCTATATTTCAAAGTTTTTCAATATGAAAAAGAATCATCCTAGTATAGGGAACCCATCACCCCTATCTCTACAGTTCAAGCTCTAATTTCTATCATAGGGTCTTCTTTGTAGCTTATTCTCAAATTTTACTTTGTTCTATCATTTTTCATTTTCAGTTATGCAATAAATTATATAATCAAATCTAGGTTTATATGTCAAATTGGATTATTAAAACACACATAAAATTTATCTTCTATATAAAAAACACAAAATCCCAAGAGGTTGGCTCTCCCTTGTGGCAAAAAGCTAATCATCAACCCTAGTGTTGGTTTTTTTTTATGCTCTAAAGCTCCAACTATATCCTAGAGATGATCTAAATGACTATCCAATTCTTATGCTCAATCATTTTAGGGGTTGGCCAATGAACATGAGAATGATTTGGATAGTTTTATCCTCTATAGTTTAGGCTTTAAAAAACCTAGGAGGGTGATCCTATGCTTTATCAATTAGGATTTCATACTGTAACTAATATCAAATATTGCCTTAAACTGGTATGTTCTCTTTTATTAATCAAGAATTATAGATAAACGCATTGAAAGGGATACATTCTTGGAGTTTTATGTATTTTAGATTTCAGAACGTGTAAATAATAATATGCAATAAATATTTTTTGAAGGAAAACATGTTCATTAAAATTGTTGATCATGAAGCTTATAATCATAACTTTTGCATAGACTAGTTCCTTAAACCTATATCATGGAGCCAAAGGGAGCACAATTAAAAACTCTTATAGAGTTATGATTATAACATCAAAGCTTAATAATAATGCATAACATTACCATCCCTCAGAATGTTGCAAACAATTCTACTTATCAATCCTTGTATACACATAAAACATTCAGATTCCTTATATAGAAAATTATTTTACTACTTGAGTAAAATCCATGAGAGAAAAATTCATTCATAGGAAAGACTGCAAAGATGAACAAAAAAAGATCCTTCATCAATTTTATTCATAAATGTTGAAGATAGATACATGTAGGAGACAAATGCTTGCAAAAATTGTCATTGTATTGGATTCTAAATGCTAGTACTGTTATACAAAACTACCAATCACATTTGCATCCTTTTCTAATAGGACCTAACCAGACATATAAAATAATATTTAAAAGTTTCTCTTCTTATAAAATTTTCAAGATCCTTAAAAATGGCCTTAAATTCCCTTTTAAAATAGTAAGGAAGCAAACAAGCTTTAGGCCATAGGATAGATGTCATATTTTCATTTGACAATCTTGTCCTAGAAAGAGAGAAGAAAGAAAAAACCTCTTGCAGAAGACAAAAGGAATGTTCCACAAGAAGAAGAAAAAAAATTCAACTAATGAAGAAGATGTTTGCTAATGTTGTAATGATGAAAGAGAGAATGATTATACTTTGAGGATTCATTTCCCAAGTGGAAGGAATATTCCCTTTTGAAGTTGTTGGAGTTTGTTGAATTTGATGATGAACAAACCATAAGAGGCAATTTAGAATGTCAAACCACCCAAATAAAGAATGAAATAATTATTAAATGCCATGTCATTTAATACTTTTGACTTATGTGGCAAAAAGACTTATAATTCTAGCAGTTGATTGTACTTTTCATCTCAGGCCTGATATAGTCTTTCTAATGGCCATTGATATGAAAGGAATAGATCCATGTTAGATGTGTAATGATGATACTTGGACAAAATTGAATCATCTTTCTTCTCAAAATCTCCTAGAACTTGAGTAGTATCCATCAATTTTTCCATACAACTTTTAAGGACCTCAACATCAATTTTTTTTCATCACAGATAGAGAAAGCCAAGGTAGGAGTTATTGCCTTGAATTGGAATTTCCATTGAAGGCATTCCTTTACTTCTCCATCCTCATTTTTGATATCATGCATAATCCTGATCTCACTATTTTCAAACTATTTTATCCTTTTCTTTGCATTCTTTTCCAATTGATCTATAAATCCTTACATTTCCCTTACCATTTTTTCTATTTTGTAGCTTGGAAAAATATCTTCAAGTGAATTTGGCTCATATTTAAATCCTTTGTACATTCCCTATAATGTATTTTTTCTAGGGACCCATTTACTCATTAATGCCTTAGTCTTTTTTTTATCCTTAGTTATCCTTTTGACTGCCATTAGAAGTTGGGAATAGTCGTTATGCACATTCTCTAATCTTCAAAAAACTTTGGATATCAAATGTCCCAAAATATTTGACACAACATGAAACATGATTTTATGTTGGCCACCTTGGATGTCTCTCAACTTCTCCTCTAACTCCTTGATTTGTTCTTTGAGCTCTTCATGTCCCTACTCGGATCTAATTATGGTGATGGAGAAGAAGAGTTTGCTACTATTTCACTTGTTGGAGAAGTTGCTACTTGTATCTCCTTCACCTTTAACCTATTATATTTTGTAGTGAGGGAAAAGTGATCTTGCAAAAAAAAATTATACTTATTTTGCAATGCCTCTAGAATGGCCTTGCTAAACATAATAGTATCAACTACTAATGTGGCTACCTTAATAGAAGTTGTGTCAAACACCCTCTTTATTACTAAGCCACCCTTTAAATATTGAGTTACTTTTTCCACAAGAGTCTTATTGGTATTGGAGGAAAGGGCCCAAATGGAAAGGGTTTCCCACCTAGGGTTAAACCCTGATCCTAATAATACTGTCATTTCCTAATCCTCAAATTGAAAATATTCTCAATCCTACCTCCTTATGGTGTCAAAGGTCATGGTAGAGGAAATGTACCATTTAGGGAGTAGCAATATTCTACTACCCCTTACTATTTTCCTTACCTCTTCTAAGGTGATATTCCTAGTGTAGAGGGGGTTAATTTATCATCAAAAGCTTAAAAGAATGAAGTAAATAAGCATAACAACATAGCATAAACTTATACCTTTGATGACCCTCTTTGATTGAGCTCCAAGATGCACCCAATTCTTGTTTTATTTGCTCCAAGTGGGGATATGTGGATTGCTCACAATTGCACCAGCATAGAGTTAGCCAAATTCAAGATGGAGAAATGAGAGGATGAAGGCCCAATTTATAGAAAATTGGAGGGTAGAATCAAGGGCTAGGATTGAATGTGGAGGCAATGCATGGATCAAGAAATGTGGCCAATTAGCATTGTGAAAAGTGTCACAATTGAATGCATGGAGAACGGTGAAGTGTGCTCACACATGTGTGAGCACACCTTGGAATCACACCTCATTTAATTTTGGAGGAAAGTTGTAAGATAGTGGAGGTAGGTGGGATTTTTAGGATTGATGAGAAAAGATTAGGGGGTTGAGGGTGAATTTTAAATTAGGAAATATTAGTAATGATGGGGTTAGGCTAGTCAATGAGGGATTAATTAGCATAATGAGATGGGTGAGGTTAACAAACCATAGGTTTATTGACCCAAGTGGAGTCAAAAGTTTGAGAATGGGCAAATGGAGGTTAGCTCATTAATTAATCATAGATTAATTAATGTAATTGGGTTTATGAAGAAAGGGGATTTTGATGGGAACAATTAAATAACTAAGATCATTTAATTGACTAGAAGAATTAGAGGTTTAGGTAATGACATAATTAATTAAATAAAAATATTTGATTAATTATGAGAGAAAATCGGCTAATTAATTAAGTAATATATTTAATTAATTAGAAAGGTTCAATTAGTTAAATAAAAATATTTATTTAATGACATAAAGTAAAATTGGGGGTGACTACATTTTTCTCCTCTTTGATGCATTGTCTAAAGTGATACTGCACCAAAGAAGTTTAAAATTTCCCCTAGTAAGATGAAGGGTTAATTGGGAAGTGATGCCCACTCGAGAGCTTAACCAAAAAAAATTTGAAAAAAATATTTTTGGTTAGAGTCTTGAAAAAGGTGAGATAGAATGGTAGGTAATTGTGTAGAAGAAAAAGTTAGTAAAAATTAGAAAAAGAAATGGAGAAATGATGTGAAATTGGGATGAAGAATGAGATTTTTGATGTGGCCAATAGAAAAGAAATTAGGGTAGTGGATTAATTAGTGATTAATTAGGGTTAAATAGCCTATAAATAGGCTTGGAGGGGCCCAAAAATTTATTTTCAACCTTTTATTGGAGGAGTGAAGCTGAGGTGGCAGAGCAAAGCAATGGTGTTGATTCCTCATGATACACATCATGCGGAGCAAGTTCGAGAGTATTAGCAGGTAGAGGACGTAGGAGAGATGGTACACTATCCATCCCTTAGGTTTAGGCTAGGCTAGGTGGGTCTAGGGTAGGTCAAACTAGGGGTCAAATTTTGGGAAATGAATGCGTCATTTCATGAAATGGTTCCTAAGGGCACAATTGCGGTGCTTGCATGCCAGGAAACTATGCCTATGCAAATCAACACCTACGATTGATTTCAGCACCTGTGTTCACTACACAGAGCCTACATTTGGTGTGCATACAATTGATGTGTATGTGCTCAGGGGATTAGGAAATTAGAGCATGCATAATTGTGGTGCTTGTGTTGAAAATTAATGCGCCTAAGTATGAAACTATTGCGCTTGCATAAAGCGGTGCTTGGGTGAAAAAGTTAGAGCACCTGCATTCAAGGAAATGGCACTTGCACTAAAATGGAGGTGTGATTTCATAGTGGGTGGGAAGATGGGTGAATTAGGTTAAAATAAGGGTCATATTTTGATTAAAAGGGATTAACATTAGTGTGTGTAATGATACAAGAGGACCTGAAGGTCCTACAGTCACGTGAGCGACAGATGAGGGTTATGGGGACCCTATGGTAGAGGCTAATGCTAGAGGATGAGGACTGGTTGCACTTGACAAGGTTATTCTTTATTTCATGCATGCTTCAGATTCAGGCACACAAATCACTCATGATGGTATTGGTAGAGCGATGGCACAGTGAGACCAGTAGATTTCATCTATCGATAGGGGAGGCTATCATCACTTTGGAGGATGTATGGCGGATCCTATAGCTATCAATTCGGGGGGAGATTGTTGAGTACCGGGTCCAAGGGGTGATGTCTAGACTTCAAAATATATGTGCTCAATGAGATCTTCCAGTTAATGGTGTAGAGCTAGATTTGGATGTCGAATTGGGGATATGGTCATATCTTGTTCTTTTTATTATTACATTGATCACTAGGACATTGATGCTAGATAGGAGGTCACAGGGTTTTGTGATTGGCTGGGCAGGGGTTTTGGATTAGATGTTTGAGCCTGGGATAGTGTATGCTTGGGGGGAAATAGTACTAGGATATTTGTACATAGAGCTGCACTATGTTGTGTATAGAGATGGGTGGAGCTTAGCAGCAGGGGTGACACTACTGCATGTGTTGGATTTTGAGCATATTGTTGTATTGTGACCAGTGTGTGACAAGTGACGGGGGCTAGATATTCCCTACATATTTATGTATGCAAGGTTTAAATGATAGCATCATATGGGTGAGATAGATCATTGGCTAACGGTTATTGACAAGATGGATACCTTCATCTGGTGCCCTTACATTGACAACAAGGAGTAGGAAGATGATCACCTCTATATGCCATACATTCAAAGGGTACACTACTTGATAGGTTGGATGCAAGCTATCATCAAGAGATATCTTCTAGTGCAGGTTTTATGGCAGTTTAGGAAGAGGTAGGATATTCCATAGATGGAGGTGGTATTTGGTAGGGTGGCCCATGAGAGGCGACAATGGGGCAGATTTATTGAGTATGATATCGCATTTCAAAGTTGATGAGATATGTTGGCAGTGGCTTGGGATACCTAATACTTGGTGGGAGAGGCATAGACCCATTCGATTGATGATTCCCTAGGCACAGGTAGTGGTAACATAGGGCAGTGGAGATGAGAGAAGTAGCAATAGCTTTGATAATGACAGTGAGGATGATGATGACGAGGATGACAGAGATGATGGTGATCAGGGAGATTAGGGTTTTTGTGGAGAGGATATTGGGGTGGAGGAGAGGAGATAAGTGGTTGAGGAGAGGAGGGGTGTCATGTGTGGTAGAGGGGTGGGGATTTATAGGCACAGGTGGATGCTTTGTCAGTGGAAAGAGACTAGCTCCATCAAGAGCATGATCAGTCACGACAAGCTCATTTATAGGTTGTGAGGGAGAGAGATATGGCATTGGTAGATGTATTTCATCTATAGGGTCAGATGGATGGTTAGGTTGCTAGTTTGATAGTAGAGAGGGATGCAGCTCGAGTAGTGACACATGTATTGGCCAATGAGAGAGATGTAGTGAAAGCTACGATAGCCACATTAGTTGGTGAGAGGGATGTTGCCAGAGTAGAGGCATCTAGATTATAGGGGTTATTGGATGTAGAGGGTGGTGGTGGGGGGATGGTGCATAGTTGGATTAGCTATAGAGGTAGGTAGATAGGCTTCAACAAGAACGGGATAGTAGTAGTTTGATTTGTAGAGTTTGGTCGGGCCACCCAGGAGGTGGAGAGATGGAGGTGGGCATATGAGGAAGTTGCATTGTTATAGAAGAGGATGGCCAGTGTTTCAATTAGCACAAGGTCACATGGGCCAACTTGCTTAGGGAAATCAATTACCATGGGTCTTCTGCAAGCACCGTGGAGAGATCCACCACAAAGGTCTCCTAACAGACAATTAGATGTTGGGAGCACAAGATAGTTCTTTTTTATTATGAATTTGTGGATGTTTTCCCCATAGTGGGTTCGACTTTTGTACACATGAGAGACTTTCCTACATTTTGTATCATGACATTTTATTTTGATATATATGATATGATGGATTTGTTTCTATATGGCCTATGTAGATGTGTTATTTATGGCTCTTTTTTATGTGATATTTGATGCATTATGATATAATTATATGTATAGACCTTATGATGATTTTTATACTAGATGTTATTGATGGATGATGGTAATGGGTTATTTATTATGTGATGGATGTTATGGTTTTTATTATGCATGAGGTAATTGATGACATTTGAAGCATTTGTCTAAACTTTGCATTAAAAAAAATCACGTGGATCAGTGTGTATGTCCTAGGATCATGTAATGATGTTTTAATTATGCTATATGATTATGGTTATGTTAGATTTTTACTCATGGAAGATATATGTTTTATTGTGAATGGATTGTGCACTTAAGATGATGTTATGTATAGTATTATTTTTAAATGTTTTATATAGAAACATGTAATTAATAATTATAGTGAAAGTGCCTGATGGTCTACCTCCCTTATGTCAACCACATAAGCTAAAGAAAGTATGTTATGTAAATAATTGATGCCTATATGGTTATTGATATGCAATCCCTTATTAACACTCATGTGTGTGCTATTTAAGATGATTGTTGAATTTGTTTAATTTTTATGCTAATGATGTTGTTATGTATATTGCCTATATGATGCTTTAATGGGATGTGTATGAATTATATTCCATTGATCCTTCTATAATCTAGATGTAAACTTGTTTATGTTAGTTTTGATGGTTTTTGCAGGAGGGTGCAAAGATTTCTTAACCAAATTTGTTAATAGTATTAGGTATCTTGTGATAGTTTTCCCTCCCTTAATTATATTTTTAGTGCATTCATGTATCTGACATCATTTCAATGGCTTTTATCAATTCCATACTCAAAATTCCCTTGTTAAAACCATGCAGGTGTGAATTTTTGTTTTTGTTGTCATGATACATCCTATATTCCAGTCTAGGTGTGTAGGAAGGGGGGCAATGGTAGGTTAGCAGGATAGGAAGAGCGGGGGGGGCTAATGGTTAGTGTTAGAAGAATTGGGGGGTGGGTGTTCATTATGTTAGTCCAATGTGGTGATAAATCCTTAATTTGATATAGAAAGAACATTTAAGCACCAATGGTATAAATGACCAGAGGTGTGATGATGTGTCTTGCATGGAATTTGAGACTCACAAGAATATGCAAAAAAAATATTAAACTTAATTACTAAATGATTCTTGACACCCTAGTGGATCATAAAGGGGATTATGTAATGGACTAGAATTTTGAATCCATCTAGCTAAGGTACATATGAAACCATTAGCAAGTCAGGCTAATCATAAACACATTGTACAAGGTGACCAATAACTAGTATGTACCTTGTTGACAACACACCAAGATATGAAAAGATCTAGGTGGTCTTAACTTGATGACTTTAGATCACAACAATAAATCTCAATAAAAGAAAAATCCAAATCTCTTTCCAAAAGTAAATAGAGATGCAATGGGGAGGCATTGGTGACTAATTCATGCCTTATACAAACACTACCATATAAAAACCATGTGCATGGTGGGTGACACTATACATATTTATGGACAGATGGATTTATAGAGATACAGGTTCATGTTGAATTGGTGTTTTCTATGTCAAACCTTTATTCTCTTATGAACTTTAAAGTAATGTTATCCATCCATTCTGTTGGAGTACATGACTGAGTGACTTCAAGGAGGGTGAAAAAGTGGATGGTACGGTGTTAGGGTGATTAATTTTTCATCCAAAAGTAATCCAATAGTAAAATATTCATGTTGGATCTATTTTGGGTGGGTGGGTGAAGTGAGCTCAAGGTAGTGAATGGTATTCCAAGCCATAGGGGACAAGGAGAGTGAATTTATTATGGGTGTACAGGGTAGAAAAGTTTATTATGAATGTGAGAGAAAGTGACCTAATAGATGGTGGATATGTCCCTATGCATGGTGCCTATTTGCCAAGTTTTCACCATGGTACTTTCCCAAGGTGCCACAAATTGGTTTTCACCATTAGACAAATTATTTCTCTTTACAATTTTTTTTTTTTGATTGTTTATTTTTTTGTATTTTCTCATACGATTTTTTTTTTGAGATGGATGATATTCATGAGATCTTCTAGGGGATCTCCTTCCATGGTAGCTAATTTATATGCCCCCGATCCATATTTTTTTGTAATGATGTAAGGGCCTAGACAATTAGGTTCAAATTTTCCCTTCTTCTCTCACTCCTATAGATTGTATTGATTGTCTTTAAGGACCATCTCTCTGATTGCAAATTCTCTAGGTTTAGTCTTCTTATTATATGACTTGTGAATCCTGTTCTAAAATGCTCTAAGGTGATTAAGGGTTTTCAATTGTTTTTCATCTAAAATCTCCAACTATTGAAGACATGCCATGTGGTATTATTCATCATAAATGAGATGTTGTAAAGAGATTCTTAATGATGAGAGTTCGATCTCTATTGGCAAGGTGGCCTCAACACGGTATACCAAGGAATAAATAGTGGCTCTAGTAGGTGTGTGAATGCTAGTGCAGTATGCCCATAAGGCGGGGTTAAGCTATAAATACCAATCATGACCATCCTCATTGACTATTTTCTTTAGGGTTCTTAGGATGGATTTATTTGTAGCCTCAGCTTGGTCATTTCCTTGTGGGTAATATGGGGTGGAAAAGTGGTGTTGGATGTGGAATTATTGACACATATTACAAAATTCTTGGTTTTTGAAAGAGAAAATGTTATCTATGATGATGGAAGAAGGAATTCCAAAGCAACATATGATTTAATGGAGTATGAATTTAGAAATGTATTTCTCGGTAACATAGGTCATTGGTATGGCTTCAACCCATTTGGTAAAATATTTAGTGGCAATGATTATAAATTTATGACAATTTGAGGATGTTGGGTTTATCTTGCCAAGGAGGTCTAGTCCCCATTATGAGAAAGGCCATGTAGTGACAATGGGTTGCAATTCTTGTGATGGTGCATGAATCAACTCATCATGTTGTTGAAAAGGCTTGCATGCCTTCACAAAGTTGATAGCATCTTGTTCCATTATGGGCCAATAATATCCTGTGCATAGAAACTTTTTAGCTAGCATTGGTCCACTAGAATGGGCTCCACAAATACCTTGATGTACCTCATTTAGGGCAGTTTGAGCTTCTTCTGATTCTAATCATCCCAGGAGGGTGTCATTGAAAGATCGATGGTAAAGAATGTCTCCAAGAATAGTGAAGCGAGAATTTTTTCAAATAAAGGATTGACATTAGGAAGTTGAGAGATTGGGAAGGATGGTATTATTGTGCAGGTATTCATATATGTCCTAATACCATGGTGATTCAAGACCAACAATGTTACAAACCATTTCAGATTCAGGAACATCATAAGCATTAATCAGAAGTTGTTCTATGATAAATTCATATTGTTGACTATTTTGGGGGACATCAATGAGAGAACCAATGGTATCCATGGCATCACCTACTTTGTTGTTCACTCTTGGGATCTGATCAAACTAGATTTGCACAAAAAATTCTTTGAATTTGTCCATCATACACTTGTAGGGAAATTTTTTATCATCCTTTGTCTAATAACCATCATTTACTTTCTTGATGACCAAATAAGAGTCACCATATACTTGTAATTTTGCAATCTTCCATTGAATGTAGGAAAGCTTGAGTCATGTTATCAATACCTCATACTCTGCTATATTTTTTGTGCAAGGAAAAGTAATTTGATATGATTTGGGGATACAATCTCCTTGAGGTGTAACAAAAAGTATCCCTACCCCCAAGCCATGTTGTGTGAAAGATCCATTGAAGAATAAATTCCACCATTTTCCCTCTTCTATATTCAATATGTTTTCATCAGGGAATTTTGACAACAATGGATGACTATCTTGTAAGGGATCCTTAGTGAGCTGATCAGTGACTACTTGTCCTTTCATAGCTTTTTTGTCTACATACTCGATGTCAAATTCACTCAGAACCATGATCCATTTAGCTACCCAACCTTGAAGTGTTTCTTTTGAGATTAGATATTTTAATGGATCAACCTTTGAAATGAGTTGCATTTTATGGTTGAGCATATAATGTTGCAGCTTTTTAGTGCAAAAAACCATAGCCAAACATGCTCTTTCTATTGATGTGTAGTTCAACTCTTTTCTAGCTAATGTTTGAGGCATGTAGTATATAGATCTTTCTTTTCCTTTGACTTCATGTTGTGCTAATAATGCCCCCAATGACACTTGAGTAGCTGATATGTACAAGAGGAGCGGTTTGTTTGCTTGTGGAGGTACTAGGACTGGTGGTGTCTCAAGATAGTCTTTTAGTTGCTGAAAAGCTTGTTAGCACTTATCATCCCATTTGAATGTGATGTTTTTATGAAGTAGGTGAGAAAAAGGCTAACATTTATCTACTAATAGAGCAATGAATCTTCTTAAGGCTTGTAATTTTCCCTGCAAAATTTTGAGTTGTTTGATGTTCTTTGGTGGAGGAATTTCTCTAATTGCTTTTATTTTTTCTGGATCTACTTCAATTCCTTGGCAAGAAACAATAAAGCCTAACAGTTTTCCAGATGAAACTCTGAATACGCATTTCTTGGGGTTAAGTTGGAGTTGATACTTTTCCAACCAGTCAAAGATTTTTTTTAATACTTCAATGTCCTTTTTTTTTTTTTTTCCTAGTAAGTCATCAACATAATCTTCCATAATATCATGTAGCATGTCATGGAAGATGATAGTCATTGCTCTTTGATATGTGGCTCCAGCGTTTTTTAATTCCAAAGGGCATGACCTAATAACAAAATGTTCCCCATGGGGTTATGAAGGTTTTTTATGTTGATCTTCTTCAACAATGTGAATTTTATTATATCTTAGAAATCCATTCATGAGGGAGAGCATTTCATGTCCAGTAGTGAGATTAACATTCATATCAATATTGGGCAATGGAAAGTCATCTTTTGGACATGCTTTATTGAGATCTCTAAAATATATACATATGTGGATGCCCCCAGTAGGTTTTGTGACTAGTAAAATGTTGGACACCCATTCAGGATAATCAATAGGTTTAATAAATCTAGCTTCCAAGAGTTTTTGTAATTCTTCTTTGACCAAAAGAGCTATTTACGAGTGCATTTTATGCAACTTTTTCTTGACCAATTTTGTATCCGAATATACTACCAAATGATGTATAACAAGGGATGGGTCTAATCCTAGAATGTCTTTATATGTCCAAGAAAATTTGATATATCTCTTTTTAAGGAAATCTCCCAATTTTTCATTAAATGTTTCTTCTAGCTCTTTGGTGATATAGGTAATTTTTGGTTGTTCATTTGTTCCCAAGTTGATGTCCCTAATGAATTCAATTAATTTAGTAGATGTCTCATCATGATTGGGGATCAAATCATATGCCCCTTCCTCCAATGCCTCAAAAAGGTTTTCATTGGAGGATGCATCTTTTAGTTTTACTTTTTCATAGTCGAAAAGTGCCTCATCAAGGCTTTCACTTAGGGATCTTTCTTTCTTGTTTTTATCTTTTTTATTTTTGTGACTGAAGCACATGATTTGTTCTCCAAAATAAGCATCTTTATGTAGTATGATTTGATTGTCCTTCTTGTGATCTCCTAACAAGATATGTTCTTGGACACCCATGATTTATACAATAGCCTCATATTTTTGAAATACATCCAAGGTTGGAGGTCCTTTTGGGTCCCAATCAATTAATTCAGGATATACAAGTGGCAAGTATGTGGAAGAGGAAATGGTGAATACATGATCAGTGTCAAAAAGTTCAATGATGGTATGGAAGGACTTGTCAATGGTTTCCTCCCGAGAGTTCTTATCAATAGAAGTCTTTATGCCTTTACCACAAGAACACTGGGTTTTATGGTTACCAAATCAGTGGCCAAGAAGCCAAGTCCTTGATGTTCTTTGTATTCTCAGAGCTGAATCGGTTCCATGATTCCTTGCTCTTGTGTTCCTAGTCCTTTGCCTTTATAGACCCATTTTTTGCATATATTATATCCTTTAGGATATCTATGGATTTCCAATGTAGGAAGATCATTCTCCTCTTTGTACAACCAGGCTGAAATGTCTATTTCTAGGTCTAAATCTTTTTTATCCAATAGTCCCATTTTATTGAAGTTTTTGAATTTTTCTTTTGGTCTCAAGTTGAGTGTTTGAATATATGAGCGTGGAGATGTAGGAAGGTGTCCTATGCAGAAAGAAGTTTGAACTTTATATTATCCACATCATGTGTCAATTATCTTGACCTTGTCCTTGGGGAGGGTGGATGGTGTGGATGATGATTTTAGTGTGGATGGGTTAATGTAATTGGATGATTTGGAAGCTTCCTCATTAATGGGACAATGGTGATAGCTTTTGTATTTCCTTTCCAATGCTTTACAATATTGAAAGGCTGCAGGTCGGCGAGAATGGTAATGTATTGTCCATCATGGGAGAATTTTAGGTATTAGTGATAGGTGGAAGGTATGGCTTTCATGGCATGTATCCAAGGTTTTTTGAGGAGAATGTTGTATGGTAGGTCAAGGTCAAGTATATGACATGTTGTATCCATAATGTTTGGTCCAACTTGAATAGGTAGCTTGATAGTACCTTTTGATTCTCTTTCAACATCATCATAAGCCTTGATAGTTATCTTTTTATGGGGATCAATGACATCATTTGAATAGCCCAATTATTTTATTAATATTAATTTTAATGTACATAAATGTATACTAGATCCACTATCTATTAAGACCCTTTTGATGTTGTTCTTGTGGATGATGGCTTGAGTATGTAGTGGTTTATTATGAGGTGTTTCGGTATGTAAATATTTATTAGTGAATGAGAGTTGAGGTGGAGATGAGAGATGTCCAATTATGGCTTGGAATTGGTTAACATTAATGTCACTTGGTACTCAGGATTCTTGGAGGGCCTTTCCGAGTGCTTATTTTTGAATGGGTGAAGTACGAAGGAGTTCTAAGATGGAAATATGGGATGGGGTTTTGCCAAGGTGTTCAATGATATTATATTTATTGGTGTTGGGTGGGGTGGATGATGAAGAGGAGGCTCCTTGTATTGTTACTCGGCCTCAATAGGTGGTGATAGAACAATTGGGTGCTTTTATGGTAATGGTATTGCATTGTTTGATTCAACCAATGATTGTGTCATGCACGGATAGGTTGGAATTGTTGGTGTATGTGTATGAAACATTGTTGTAGGACAATTTTCCACCATTATGTTGTGGGAAGGGTTTTGTATAAATTCCTAGTTGCTCATTGGGGGAGTTTTGGTTTTGAATCTTGATTTCTCCCTTTGATGAGATCTTGAATGTAATTATTTAATCTCATGCATTTGATGGTGTTATGTCCTTTAATTCAGTGGTATTCGCAATATTCATCTCCCTATACCATTCGGGTTTAGGTTTTCTTTCATCAAGTGGTGTTGTGATAGGGAATTTGATCATGGTTTCTTGTGCTAATCTGTGGGATATGACATCAAAAGGTTCCCCAAGAGGAGTGTATTTATGTTTGGATTGATTATTATTATTTGGCTTGTTTCATCCTTGGGGAATGGTTATGGTCTTGTAAA
Source organism: Sequoia sempervirens (assembly GCA_007258455.2). Taxonomy (NCBI): domain Eukaryota; kingdom Viridiplantae; phylum Streptophyta; class Pinopsida; order Cupressales; family Cupressaceae; genus Sequoia; species Sequoia sempervirens. The sequence goes on along the minus strand of VDFB02047230.1, from coordinate 405,427,695 downwards.
CACCTTGTTGTTGTTGTTGTTGTTGTTGTGATTGTGTATTTTGAGATAGTGTGTTTTGTATGTTTTGAACATATTTTCTATGAGTTACACCATCATTTACAACATTCTTGTTTTTGGACCAATATTTAGGTTTGTCATTAGAATTTTGGTTGTTGTCTTTTTGGTCTTTATAGATCTTCATTATCCTAATAGAAATTAAGGCTTTTTCAATGGTTAACCCCTTTTTGATGTCATCGTCCAATGTGGTGACACATTGTAGTCTCAAGTGTAGAGCGATTTTTGGGTGTAAATTTTCAATGAATATGCCAACCATTTTTTTTCTAGTACTTGTAGGGGAAATTTGTTTGCAAGGTGTCTCCATCTTTGAAGGAATGCAGCAAGACTTTCTCCATTTTTATTTTTATTTTGTGCATAACTTAGCCAAAGTTATTTGTTCATCAATGTTACAGGAAAAGTTTGTTACAAAGAATTCGGCTAGGTTTGCAAAGGACTTAATGGATCCTTGAGGTAATTGTGTAAACCAATCTAAGGCTGCACCAATAAGACTCTTAGGGAACAACTTCATAAGGTATATATTGTTGTAGGCCACTTCTTGGCATTGGACTCTAGAATCTTTTAAGTGTTTGATGGGGTTACTCTTCCCTTTATATTTATTAAACTTTGGAATCTCATCATCTTTAGAGAAGGGAACAACTAATATGGATTGGTCAAATGGGTAAGAACATATGTCTTCGTACCTAAAGGTCCTTTTGGCTTGACCACTTTGAATTCCTTGGATCATGTCTTTCATTTTTGGTAACTCTTAGGCGAGGTATGGATCTTGTGAGGGTGGTTGGTTGTGAGTATATTCATAGGGAGGAATGGATGTGTTATGTTGGTTATGAATGGTGGTAGTATTGATTTGAGGGTTAGAAGTGAATGTGTTATATGGAGGTAAGGATTGATTATGGATGATTTGGGGATTAGGATTATTAGGTGGTGGGGGACGTAATGTGTTATTGGGGGATTGAGATGTATTTTGTGGCGCAATGTAGTTGACATTAATAGATGAAGTGGGGTGAACTTGTGTGGGTATGATTGAGTTGGTGGGGACATAGGTGATATTAGCATTAGGGGGAATAGTGACCCTTAGGTGTGATGAAAGTGGGGGTAAGTTGTTCAGGGGTTGTGTTGTGTGTGTGGAGAGGGGGACATTAGTGTTTATCATGAGGGGTGTTGTGATATTTGAAGAAAGTGGTGGGTTGATGTTAGATGAGGTTGTGTTTAAGGGAATATTGTATTGATTTATGTTGGTGGAAGAGGGGATTTTGGTATTAATTTGAGACCCAAAAAGGTGATCAAAGAGGTTAGTGGATGATGAAGGATTGTTTGAAGGGTTGTTATTCCTTAATTGTAAGATTTATTTTGTGGAAGATATTTTAGCTCCTTGTGCTAGGAGACTAAGGAAAAGGTGGTCTTTGTCAAGGAGAATTATTATCTCCATCATTTTTTTTATTATAGGGATCATTGGAAAATTCTCTTAGCCTAGGGACTCTTTGGGAGCATCTACCATGTCTTCCTACGGAGTGGGTGGTTGGGATGAGAAAATGTCCTCTCCTTGAAAATACATTAATTTATTTGCTTGTGATCTAGTGATGTAGATCATGGGTGTAAAATGTTCCAACACACTCAAACAACCACTCTTGAGAACCCTTAGTCATCAATCAATGGTCTTTCCTTCACAACCACCATTCTTCCTTGTAGCCTTTCAAAAAGGCCTTTATGGACACATCTTTTGGAGTAGACCTGATCTACAAGAAAGGAGACCCATTTAGAATACCATTTTATCCATTCTTACACATATCTAGAAATGAGGTAGGGTTTCTTTGTATGAAATTGTTCAAAAACTGACTGTCTTCCTTCTTACTAGGCCTCATTGGGCAATCAGGCATGACACAACTAGGTTCTTGGCTTCAAGGGGTCTCTACTCCTATTCCAATACTTCAAAAACATCTCATATGATCTCAAATAACTACTCCTACTATGTGGAACATTTCCCAATAGTCCTACAACAATTTATCCAAGTCTCTAGAGTTTCTAAGTTTGATACATGGAGATATTAGACTATTAGTGCATCTCCACATGTGCTAACTCACACACCTACCTCTACAACCTTGGGATATTGAAATACATGTTAACATAGTCCATTCCACCAATTTTTAGAGTTTTCTACCAATGGAATGGAGAATTAAGCATTTTTCTTATTCACTGGTTACCCTACCTAGGGTTTCGACCAGTCTAAAGAGAAATCAACACAACTTCCTCAATTCTTAATGAAGTTACATCAAACAAAAAGAAAAAGAAAATAGACTCAATACACTTTCATCTCTAGTTGGTTTCAAACTAGTACGGGGTTGTACAGATCTGTACCACACCAAATAGCAGCATAAAACATTAAAAAATGTAGAAAACAAAAGTATTTTATTGCTTCAACACCAAAACTTCATCAATCAACCTTCTCCTTTGATGACACAAGGATTTTTAAAGAATTTATAATCATGTCCCAATAGTCACTAACCACATTTCAAATTATGGACTAACAAAACATCATGATGTCCATTTGTGACAAAAAGTTGCTTGACAACATTATGCAACATTGATATTTTTTGTATTTGTACACTACCTTGCACCTAATGACTCAACCTAGACTCCAACCAACATGAAATGGTCTAGAAAGACCTTATTACATGAAAAAAACACAAACCAAAACAAAATTCCAAGTTTTGACCCTTGGAGGCAAAAATGACCTATGGGTGCCCCTACACTAAACTCCCAAGGGAAAGAAAGCTCAAGTCCCACTTGAAGACAAATCTACAATAGTATATCCATGCTTGATTATATCATTCTCAGACATCCATGTGGCATCTTCATGAGGCAGATCCTTCCATTTGACTAGGTACTAAAAATAGACCTTATTTCTTGTCTTTTTAAGTTCCTTTATGTCCAAAATACATTCCAACTCCAAAGGCTAGCTTGGTGGGATATCTTTGACCCATTCCTCATCTGAGAGAGTTGATGAACCTGCATTATCACCGACAAAAACATCCCCTTATAGTGAACCTCTCTCCTCTTTATATCAATATTATATTTGTACTTGTCTACACTCCTTTGAAGGTTGTCCTTGACTTGTTGGTAGATCTCTTGCATAGCCACAACAAATTGTTCACCTTTAGCACTCCTCCTTTCCATGCTATTGACATATCTCAATTCAAATACACCCCTAGGCTAAAAACCATAAGCAATCTCAAAAGGACTTTTACCAACACTCCTATTCACCGAGTCATTATAGGAAAACTCTGCCCAAGGAAAAACCAGATCCCATTGTGTTGAATGATCCTTTGTTAGAAACCTTAGGAGGTTCCCAAGGCTCCTATTCACCACATCAGTTTGGGATGATAGGCATAACTGAAACTCAAATTAGTACCAAGTTTCTTCCACAAGCTTATCCAAAAATGACCAACAAACTTGTTATGCCTATCTTCAAAACAATGCTAAGAGGAAAACCATGAATTCTTACCACCTCTTTGAAGAAAAGACCTTCTATGTATGAAGCGTCATTAGTACTTTTATAGGGTATATAATGATCCATCTTAGAAAACTTGTCCACAACAACATATACCAAGTCAAAACCTCGTTGTGTTCAAGGCAACCCCATAACAAAATCCATACTAATAGATTCCCAAGGCCTATTGGGAATGGGAAGAGGTTGTTATAACCCATCATTGGTGCTACATCATTTATCCCTTTGACAAATAGAGCACTTTTCAACAAATTTCCTCACATCAATTTGTATTTTTGGCTAATAGTAGTGCCTCTTCAATTGCTCCAAGGTCTTATCCAATGCAAAATGATCTACAAGGTTGCCACTATGCTTTTATTTGATTAAGTTATCCCTCATTGAACATTTAGGAATACATAATTGTGCCTCCTTGAAAAAAAAATCATCTTGGATCAAAATATTAGGCCATTTCTCATTATTGTTCCTACAAGATTGCCTACAACTTGCATAAATCTCTTTGAAATCTGCATCTTCAAGATACATACATTTTAAAGAGTCAACTCCTATGCTTTGCAACTAAATTTCCTACACCATCAAATCCCTTCTACTAAATGCATTTTCCACTTTATTAGCTTTCCCTTTCTTATGCTTAATGGTGAAAGTAAAACCTTGCAAATATTCAACCCATTTAGCATACCTATGACTAAGTTTATCTTGACTATTCAAAAATTGGAGTGCATGATTATCAATGTACACTATAAACTCCTTAGAAAGCAAATAATGTCTCCACTTCTTTAATGCTTGCACCATTGCATATATTTCAAGGTCATAGGAAGAATACCTTTTCTTGGCTTCATTCAATTTTTCATTGAAGAATGCAATAGGCCTATTTTCTTGACTTAGTACAACACCTATGGCATGTCCACTTGCATCACATTCAATGGTAAAGACCTGATCAAAACTAGGAAAATCAAATATAGGCTACTCAACAACCCTCCTTTTCATTTGTCTTGAAGGCTATTTTCCATTCATCACCAAGTCTGATTCTAACTTGATGGTACCCACTCTTGAGATCAATCTTGGAAAAGTAGCATGCACCACCCAAATAATCCATTAGATCTTCAATTCTTGGAATGGAAATCTGTACCTTATTGTAATCTTGTTGATGGCCCTAGAATTAGTGCACATCCTCCACTCCTCTCCTCTCTTTGGTGCTAGAACTATGGGAACTGTACAAGGACTCAAACTCTCTCTAATCAACCCCTTATCAAGTAATTCTTTCACTTTCCTAGCCTAATCTCCTCATTTTGTTGTGGAGACATCTTATAAGTATTTTTGTTAGGAAAACTATCCCCTGGAATGAAATTGATGTGATGGCTAATGTCTCTCATAGGTGGCAAGGTGTTGGGAATCTCATCAACCACTATATCAAGATATTTCTTAAGCAAGGGTTTGATCTCCAAAGGCAACTCTTCTTTCTTTTCTATTGCCATAACATATCTAGGCTTTACTATGATGGCAAAACCCACATTCTCCTCTTCCATGGTCTTTAGGAACTCCTTCCCATTGACCAACATCACACTAGACCCTACTTGGGAATCTTGTCTCTCATCTTTCAATGGTGTGAGGGTGTAAGAAACCCCATCCTTTTCTATGGCATATGTGTTTTTCCTACCATCATGGATTTCCTTTCTATCATATTGCCAAGGCCTACCCAAAAGAAAATGGCAAACATCCATTGGGACTATGTCACACAAAACCTTTTCCTTATATCCCCCTATGTGAAAATCTACCCAACTTTGTTCATTCCCAACTACTTGTTTCTCTTTGTTAAGCCAAGGGACTATGTATGGAGTGGTATGAGGGGTTCTTTGTAACTTAATCTTATCTACCATTTCAACTGAAACCAAATTTTTTGTACTACCAAAATCAATCAATACTTTGCAACATTTACCTAGGCACTTACATATAGTTCTGAAAAGTGACTTTCTTTGTGGTGGCTCCTTCTATATTGGTACATTGATCAAAGTCCTCACCATGAGAGACTCACCAACTTCTAGATCAACATTATGTGATGGAGAATTGACACTTTCATTATCCTCCCCTTTGTATAAACTAATTTCTTCTTTCTCCCCCATATGAAGTGGTGGACTGATATTCAATACATTGCCATGCTTGATGGCCTAGAAATTTATTGTACTTATAACATTTCCTAGTGAATCCACTTGATCCTCCTCTTTTGCCTCCAAATCTACCCATATTGTTGGGTCTTCTTCCTCTAAAGCTACCCCTTGAGTCTAATTTTTTCTCTTGATTGGTGCTTGTTTCACCTTGTGATCTTTAGGAATGCCCCCTACTAGCAAATGTCCCTCTTCCGCTAGAATTCCATCCTCTACCCCTATTTTTTTTCCTTCTCCTCAACTTATCTTTAGCCTTTATGGCCAATTGATAGCACTCTTCCACCGTTCTTCAGTTTGTGAGGCTTAGTTCATCCTAAAGGTTTTATCTCAACCCATTGATATATCTTGCCACTTTTTCTACATCATCTTATAAATGGCATGCCCTTATACTCAATTTGTAGAACTCCTATGTATAGGCCTTCACATCCATATATTTTTGCTTAAGGTTTTGAATCTTTCTGAATAATTGAATGGATAGTCACCAGGTAGGAATTTTCCTTCGAGTTTAGAAACCATCCTATCCTAAGAGGTGATTTTAGATTTTCCCTTCTTTCTCCTCTCATCTTGTACATAGTCCCACCAAAGTAAGGCATGGCCCTTGAATTTTGTCTTGGCCAACTTCACCCTTTGTTCTTCTAGTGCATCTTCATATTCAAAGTAGTTTTCTAGTGCCCTTATCCAATCTAAGAGTTCTTCATTGTCTAATTTTCTTGCATACACTGGTAAATCCATCTTTATCTTGGGACCTTCTCCCTTGAATTCCTTCAATAGATTTTCCATTCTCAAGTCATCAGGATCCATCTCTTCTTCAGACCCTTCTTGGGAGTGTTCCTCCTCCCCTTCTTCTCCTTATCGGTCACTCAAGTATTCTATGACCATTCCTCTTTTTTAACTTGTTTCAACTACATCCAGCCTGGCTTGAAGGACTTCTATCAACTCCTTCATTTGTCTCATCTCTCTTGCATGTTTCTCCTTTAATTCATTCACCTCTCTAGTGATTGGATTCCCTTTTAGAGGCATTCTTGCTTCTCTTCACTTCAAATTTTCCCTCTTCAAACCAACATATACTCTGATACCAATTTGATGCAGAGCAAGGGTGTATAATGTTCCAACACACACTCAAACAACCACTCTTGAGAACCCTTAGTCATCAATCAATGGGCTTTCCTTCACAAACCACCATTCTTCCTTGTAGCCTTTCAAAAAGACCTTTTTGTACATATATTTTGGAAAAAAACCTGATCTACAAGAAAGGAGACCCATTTAGGATGCCCTTTTGGCTATTCTTACACATATCCAGAAATGAGGTAGGATTTCTTTGTATGGAAAGGTTTAAAAACATATTGTCCTCCTTCTTACTAGGCCTAATTAGTAAATTATGCATGACACAACTAAGTTCTTAGCTTCAAGTGGTCTATACTCCTATTCCAATACTTCAAACACATCTCATATGGTCTCAAATAATTAATCCTACTGTGTGGATCTTTCCCCAATAGTCCTGCAACAATTTCTCCAAGTCTCTAGGGTTTCTAAGTTTGATACATGGAGCTATCAGATAGTTAGTGCTTCTCCACATGTTCCAACTCACACAACTACCTCTGAAACCTTGGGATATAGAAGTACATGTTAACATAGTCCATTCCACCATTTTTTAGAGTTTTCTACTGATGGAATGAAGAATTAAGCATTTTTCTTATTCACTAGTTACCCTACCTAGGGTTTCGACCAGTCTAGAGAGAAATCAACATAACTTCCTCAATTCTCAATGAAATTACATGCAACCAAAAGAAAAAGAAATTAGATTCAATACAATTTCATCTCCAATTGGTTTCAAACTAGTACAAGGTCATAAAGATCTGTACCACACCATATAGCAGCAAAAAATGTTGAAAAATGTAGAAAATAGAAGTATTTTATTGCTTCAACTCACAAAAATTCAATAACCAACCTTCCCCTTCGATGACAAAAGGATTTTTAAATAATTTACAACCATGTTCCAATGGTCACAAACCACATTTAAAATTATGGACTAACAAAACATCATTATGTCCATTTGTGACAAAAAGTTGTTTGACAACATTATGCAACATTGACAATTTTTGCATTTGCACACAACCTTGCACCTAATGACTCAACCTAGACTCCAACTAACATGAAATGGTCTAGAAATACCTTATTACATGAAAACAACACAAACCAAAAAATAATTCCATGTTTTTACCCTTGAAGGAAAAAATGACCTATGGGGGCCCCTGCACCATCTAGTGATTGGAATGCAAAGAGGGGATTCTTTAAGAGATTAGAGATGTGGATTTTGAATTAGATTTGGGCTTAGATTTGTGATAGGTTTTGGGTGAATTATGATGACCTGAGGATTGATTTGGGATGATTTATTTTGATGATGTGATTGGGTTTAGGATGATTGGATTGATTTGATATCAAGGTTGTGATCTAGATCCCTAGGATAGATGATTTATGATTTTCTTACTTAGGATAGGAAAATTCCCAAGAAAGGGTAGATGGGGGATGAATTTGAAAAATTTAGCAAAAGGGAGCCACTCCTTAGGCTAAATTATCCAAAAAGAGGGATGGTTTAATTAAAGGTGTAGGAAAATTCTTAAGTTATCCTTAAATTAAAGAGGATGATGTGGGATCTAGATTGACAAAAAAAAATTGAAATGGATGATGATGAGTGATAGTTTTTGAAGATTTGGAGGATGTATCCTTATGATTGGATGTGGATAATGATGATCAAGTTTATGGTATGAAGATGATTGGTGATTCTAAGGTTTCCCTAAGTCCAAAGGGGTAGATTTGAATGATGGGGAGGGTGGGTACTTGATAATGGAATTTTTTAGGTATGCTAATGGTATAAAAAATGATCAGAGGATGGAAAAGTTGTATATTAATGTTCGAATAGACTAGGTAACCCTAAGAGGTCAAAGGGAAGGACTCAATTTTTGTGACAAGAAAGAGGTGTAGTTTCAAGAAAAGGCACAAATGCAATAGGTTTTAACACAGGTGTAGAATCTCAGGCATAATAGGGTTTAATAGAGGTGAGAAAATTTATGTCTTAGACCCAGTTTGATAGTTTGATTCTTTTTGGCAAGATATTTTAGCAAACAATATAACACATTGGCTGGGTTTGAAATTTTTTGATGTTTTAAGAGGGTATAGCCAAATCCTTAGCCCTTTGGTTGAGTCGTCTTGATGGGCTTCACATGAGAAGGCACTCCAAGCACTTGATTACAAACCCTAAGCTCAAGTAGGTTTATAGATTAATGTGGGCTCACCACCCAAGCAAGATTGGGTTAATACTCCTTAATACTCGGGTGGTTCTTTGGGGCACCCTTTTTCATGAAAGCAAATAGCTAGAGATCTAGTGGCATAGGGTCATCAATGGATGCCAACGAGATCAGATTCTCTCTCTCCTTGGGAACTATCCTAGTTCTCCATAAGGATTTCTATCTCAACCTAAGGGAGTATGTGATGAGTAACTTCAGGGTATGATTCATATCCCTTGCACCATAGTAACCTACGTTTGATGGCTTTCTAGGTTTACAATGTTTTTCTAGGGAGTCCTCAATATACATAAGGTATGTGAGTCCCAAACCATGAACACTATTCCATCACAAGCATGGTTCAGGAGTGAGGTACTGAGAGCTCATTCCAACCCTTCACTCCTAGCTTGGAATCACCCTAGGCAATCAGAGCTCCACCAATTGCAATGCAACTAGATTGGGGTACAACTTTAGTTCTCCCCCCTTTATATACCCCACTGGTACGTGTGGTTGGGATCATCCCCTAGGGTGATGAAATCCCTAGGTAGGTCCCCTAAAAGGAAAGGCACACTAGGTGTTTTTGATCCCCCAGATTGCACAAAGCACAAGGGGAGAGCATACACACAAGCTAGCGACCTTATGTTTACCTAAAACATTGATCTAAACAAAATGAAGAAATGTAAAGATTTATGATCCCAAAGATCACACTAGGTGTGAGGGAAGAGAATACATCTATTACACTCTTCCAAACACAACAAACAAGTTAACTTCCCACTACTCTAATTTAGTGCCTAAATTAGTGGAAAAACAAAATATCTTGGCCAATCGTCCTACGAAACCATAGATTAGTAGTTTTTCAATATTGGTCTTTGACAATCAATAGTTGCACCACTTGTTAGTCCAAGAGTTAGTTCAAACTATTTAAACCAGAACATAGGTACAGTTTTATAGAAAACCAGAACATGGATGCAAAAAAATAGATTTCCAAAATTATCATAGAAAATAGAAGCACAGCAAGATGACAAAATGACGCTTTTGTAATGTTAAGTACAATAATGAATTTAGAGATTAAATATTAAACATGAAATATTTTTGTGTTCTCTACTGATATATTCTCAAGTGCCAAACTACCAAAAACAAGAAAATGTGCCAAAATATGTTGTGAAAAGATCAAATTATTTGTCCCGAACAAAAGCACAGTTCTATGACGAAAACGGTGCATGTGATCAGAAGCCTGGTCAGATTGAATTTATGTTTTTAAAATAGAAAAAATAGTATTTTCTCCTAGCCAAAAGATGTAAATACCTAATATTTTGCAAATCGATACTGATACTAAGCACCAGAACTGATTAAATGTGAATTAGAAGATCCTAACCTAATTGTAAGCGGGGGCATTCTTTATGCTAATGGAGGCACTAAAAGTCATTGCAAAGGTGTCGTGGCAAAGGCACCACTAGTCGCAATGGAAGCACCACAATTTTAGGTAGAGGCACTGAAATCCAATTATGGCCTAGTTAGCTTAAAAACTTAAACAAAATGTGAGTTTGTTTCCCCTTTAGGTTAATTTTTAAAACCCAAAACGAAATGTTAGGTGGTGTCTAGTGAACTTGATTAGCCTAGGTATATTTTAGATTGATTTTAATCAGTTGTTCTTTTTATATTTTCCTCTTAGCATGAGATTTGTAGTTGTAGTAAAAATAAAAGGCAATGAACTAAATATTAGCAAATGATAGTAATTTATGTAAGCTACTAAGCTCAATGAAATACCAAACACCACCCTAGATGGCAAAGAAAACCTACAAACATCAAAAGCTAATTAGCACAAAAGATAGGCAAAACACTGCAAACACAGGTGCCACAATTGTAAATGTAGGCATCACAAGTCACTGCACATGCACCAAAATTTAAGATACAGGCATTGAAGTCTAAAACGCAAGCACAAAAATTCATGACAAAGGCGCTGAAAATCACAATAGATATGTGATAACACAATGTCTAAACCTACAAAAACTTAGAAACACACAAACTTTTCAAAAAGTGTTAAAGGTATGTGGGTCACACCAGACATTCCAAATGTAGAGGGGGTTAATTTATCATCAAAATCATAAAAGCATAAAGTAAATAAGCATAACAACATAACATAAAGTTATACCTTTGATGACCCTCCTTGATTGAGCTCCAAAATGCACCCAATTCTTGTTTGATTTTCTCCAAGTGTGGATATGTGGATTGCTCACAATTGCACCAGCATAGAGTTAGCCAAATTCAAGATGGATAAATAAGAGGATGAAGGCCCAATTTATAGAAAATTTGAGGGTAAAATGAAGGGCTAGGATTGAAAATTGATGAAGGGATAGGATTGAATGTGGAGGTGATGCATAGATCGAGAAATGTGACCAATTAGAATTGTGACAAGTACGACAATTGAATGCATCGAGAAGGGTGAGGTGTGCTAACACATGTATGATCACACCTTGGAATGACACCTCATTTAATTTTGGAGGAAAGGTGTAAGATAGTGGAGGTAGGTGGGATTTTTAGCATAATTGAGACAAGATTAGGGGGTTGAGGGTGAATTTTAAATTAGGAAATATTAGTAATGATGGGGGTTAGGCTAGTCAATGAGGGATTAATTAGCATAATGAGATGGTGAGGTTAAAAAACCATAGGTTTATTGACCCAAGTGGAGTCAAAAGTTGGAGAATGGGCTAATGGAGGTTAGCTCATTAATTAATCATAGATTAACTAATGTAATTGGGTTTATGAAGAAAGGGGATTTTGATGGGAACAATTAAATAACTAAGATTATTTAATTGACTAGAAGAATTATAGGTTTAGGTAATGACATAATTAATTAAATAAAAATATTTAATTAATGAAAAAGTCAGATTGGGGGTGACTACACCTAGCATCAAAATTCATCTATGCTAGTACCTTATTTGTCACTTCATATTTCTCTATGGGTACATCTTCTATTCCTTGCTCAATTATCCTTTGGAATTCATCATTTCTTGATCTGATGACAAAGTATCTAAAATCTTGAGACTTTATAAGCTCTCTATCATCAATAAATTACTGGAAATCCAAATCTTTGATATCATTAGTATTTTCCCTTCCCCCTATGATGTTTGCACCAAGCCTATTTTGGGACAATCTTATTTCTTGATCCCTTTGGGGGTAAGGAATTTCTCTATTCACCTCCTCATTGGTCACTTCAATTTCATCATTTTCATCTAGACCAATGGTGATAATCAACCAATAGTGATTGATCAATCTTTCTTCTCTTTTGTGGTTGTTCCTAAGGAAGAGGATCATCTAGAACAATTACATCAGGAGGGGATGGAGGTGCTTGAAGTACATATGGTGGTGCTATTGTAAGAGGGGGAGATTGTTAAGTTGGCTCTTTGATTACAACCCCCTTATTTCTTCTTTTAATATAATAAACATATGGATCAATGTGATGTTGATAAGAGGGCCTCTATTCAAGAGCTGGAGCTTTACCAATTATTTTATCAATGGTTTGCAAGATCTTCTTTCTTGCAGTTGGATTAAATATTTTTGCATATGCTCCCTGATAATTGGAAATTTATTTTCCTTTTGCCTCTTCAGCCTTTCTAAAGGCTATCCATTTCACTTTTTATTTCATTTTCATCCTTGTCATCTTTGTAATTTCTAATGACATCCTCACTAAAGTACACTTGATGTTGATAAGCTACCCTTCTTATTCTTATTCTGAGTTGATTTATAAAACCCTCTAGATCAAAGGCTCTTGAAATATCTTGAGCCATCCTATAAATTTTCAATATAGGATATAACTTATCCAACCCTTCTATATTTAGACTGAAGTAGGCAAAAAATTGCAATATATGGGAAAAAGGAGCCTTTCTTCTACCCACCAAGGTGGAACTTATCAGTTTCACTCAATTGTCATATGATCTAGAAAAATGCTATTCTATAAGGCACAAACCTTGTAGGGTGTGTAGCCTAATAGGGCATCCATATATCCTCACAACTGTATAGTCTAAATGGAGATAATAATCTCCCCAATTGTGTTATACCCCCAATTCTAGTCTTCTATCTAGTGGCCTTAAAAAATCCAAAATATTTCTACAATCTTACCTCTAAAACTCCTAAGAGTTAAAGAACCTTTTTTTAAAAATAATTTTCAAAAATAACAAAGATTTTTTCCTCCCAATCCTTATCCCAAATGTGTGTGCAACATTGTACTATGATAGTATTTTCTTTATCATCATCTGCATGTATTTGGAGTGTTGGATCCCATTCTTCTTTTCCTACATACATTAATATGTGGCAAAGCAAGGAATACCATATAAAGGTAATCACCTTGTTGCTTTTCTTGATTTCCACTAATTGCTTATGAATAACATTTGCAACATAAGTTGTGTAATCAAACTCATCACTAACAAGGAGAATTTGAATATCTACTACCATGTACATCAAAATGACTAGAATATTCTCTTGTTTGTCCTCTCTAAGGACTTGGAATAAATCATAATAAGTTCTAATGAAATAGTCTTCAAATTTTTCAATTTTAAAGGGCTTCATTTTATTTGGAGGGATTCTGATAGACTTCCTATCAAAACCCTTCACCCTCTGTTTAGGAAGCCAAAAATATCTTAAACTACTCCTATCTTGATATTTTTTCTTGAAGGAATCAAAATCAATAGCCTTATAGGTAGCCAGGATTAATTTGAACACCTCTGAGAAGAAGGCCTTATCAATTCCAACTAGTACACCACCATTTTTATCCCTATTTACTCATACATTCTCATCATAGTTAGTTGCAATGACTTTAAGGAAGTCTACATTAATGAACACATTGAGTACTACCAACTTCCCCAAATCATAGGTCCATACATTTAAGAATGGGGCCTTCAAATTTTTCTTCCCATACCAATCGACAAACAATTCCTAGCTAGATATGGGGTTTTTTGTCTATACATTCACACCTACATCATCTACTATGTCATCCATAACACCAGGACCATGAACCTTAATTTTATTTAAGGATGAGCTTGAAAATTGGGAAATTAAGTCTTCATCTAGTGTCCTTTTTGAAGTTGAAGAAAAGGGTTGGCTTTTTTGTGGACTCATGATTATAGTTCAACTTTGAAACTAGGATTTTCTAGGGCCAAGTTTTTTGGTTTTAAAGTCTAACAGTAACTACGAGAAATTTAGAATAATTCAAGATAGAATTATGCATGTCCTAACTTAATTTTAACTCTAGAACTCAGTTCAACACAATTATAAACCCTAGGAAAATAAATTATTTAAATCTTTAGTCATAGATGTACTTACTTGTTTCTAACCTTCTGAAAACCATAGTTATTGTATAATTCTCTTGAATGCTACAAATTCTTCTCGTCGAATACTCAAAATGCTATGTGAATCATTTAATTGATATGATTGTAGAATTTATAGAAGGAAAATTAATTATCACTTGGTAGAAAACCATCTTTTCCACCATTACTCTCAGCTCGCACAAGCTAGAGCATGTAACTATCCATTTTCAAATTTTGAATGAGTTATTGATCATCGAGCAAAAATACAAGATCTGATAGTTGCTAGCCATTTGAATGATTTGAATATTTTTTATGTCCATCGAAAATATCCATAGCCAATAGAATTTCTCCATGCAGGATCACCTTTACAGCTCATCATGAGAAGCATTGTTGGGAGAGAAGTGTTATACTCACCGCATGGCATCTTTTCATTCTTTCATAACTTGAAGATCTAATTGCTACAAAGAGCTTGAAAAACCATGAAATACTTTGATATTGTGCCATGTTTCATTCCATTCACTCTCATTTTTTATATAAAACTTGCTTGAATAATGAGAAACTATCACATTTCTTTCTTGTGGCTTTAAAACTTGACAAGTGTCTTCTTCCCATAATTTTATGGACCTTATATAAGCTTTCTTGAAAATTTCCTATAGAACAGTAGAAAACCAATGAAATCATGCAACACATTACCCTTTTGATATAACTAATAGAACACCTTTGGGAATGTGCCAAATGTCCTTCCATGCATTAACAAGGTGCTTATGGGTCTTCGTTGAGGTAACCTGTGAAATGGTAGAACATTTCAAAACTTTCCACATGGCATGTGTGGGGTCTTCAAAAGTTTCCCACAATAAAGAGTGACACTCAATACACCAGGTGTCACCATTTCTATAATTCCACAACTAATATTTTCCTTCAATGATAAACCCTTTGTGGAACTATAGAATCCAATAGAAATGTGACATTTATCGACATTTTATTGATTTTCTAGACCTTTTACTTAATAAAATATTCATGCGGGAAGGATTAGCGAGGTCGGGTGTGGGCAATTTAAGGTTTTTTAAATGCATGTGTTTTTAGAACAACTTAATGTTAATAAGGAAATAAGGGGGCATACTTATAATAAAATATGGGGTGTAGACATAAGACATTAGGGACTTGACAAAATAACTCAACTTCAAGGTCTAAGTGGTAACCCTAGGGGCATGAGGGGTTAGTAAACAGACAAATAAGAAACCCAATATTGTAACTAAAGATACTGGCAACATGCAAACATCAACTTCAACATAGAATTAGAATAAAAGTAATAGCAACACTTGCCTGGGGCTAGGATTTTTAGTGTTTTAGACCTAAATAGAGGTCTGCATTAGTATTTATAACAAACCCTAGCAAGAGTAAACTCATTTAGAAGCATAAGACATAGGAAAAAACTAGGAGCTAAGATATTTTGCAAAAAGTGTCATCACCTAGTTGGTTTATGTCCAAATGTGGTGCCTAGTCAAAAGAAGCTAATCCTAGATAGATCTAGGATCACTTTTCCTACTTCACAAGTTTACCCTAGTTGGTTTATATTGCAAGTTGTCTATATATGATGCATTTGTCTTGTAATGGATTTATCATTGGTAATCTTGCTCAAGGTGTGTTCATTTGTGTTTCCAATCTTCAGTGCCCTTATAGTTTTTTCCCATTAGCTTCCATTAGGTTTTCCTTTAGGGTAACTTTATGGGAGTCATGAAACTCTATCCATCTAATAATTTGGATCTATTAAAGGGGTCTAAACCTAAAAATAAACACCAACATGCACAATACAAAATAAAATAAATAATAAACCCTTATTCTTATGAGATCTAAGTGGCATTCCTATTATATCTTGTTTGTTCATAACCAATTTTTTATTGAACTTATATCCATTTCATATCATCCACATCATCCTCAAACTTAGAAGAAGTTAAAGGTAGTCTAATTTTTTGTAATTTATGTTATTGTTGAATCTATACATACATTCCCACATCCTCATTATTCCTCATGATTAAGATGAAATGGATAGACCTTTTTCTCATATTTAAAAGTGTTGGGAAAATGTTTCTTAACCTTGCAATTACATAAGGTATTGTTGATACAGAAGTGACAAGGGGGCGTGGGGGGTACCCCCCCATGAGGGGTCCAGGGGGATCATCCCCCTAACAGGGGATCCAAGGACCATGTGGCCCGATGGGGGCTCGGGGGCAACATCCTCAAAAGTTAAATTTTATGTACATTTTATTATTATAGCTTTGGGCCATTCATCATTAGTCTCATATCTAACAGACAATATTTTATTAGCCTAACTTTCCCTAGAAGACAACCTTATTTTATGAGGGTGATGTATTATGGTTGTGTATTATGATGTATTCTAAGAGTCTAATAGTGGTCATGTTGCCTCTAGATCTATGGTTGGTGATACTCCTATGAGAAGCATTCTCTGCAAGTATATTGTAATCTTTGTGATTCTGAATAATATATTGGGTGAACTTTGGAGTGTGGGGTTTTTCTCTTGAAAGGATTTTCCCTGTGTAAATCACTGTGTTGTGGTATGTATGATATTTATGTTTATTTTTGTTTAATTTTTTATAACTGTTGTAAAGTTCTGTAAAGTTTTGTATTATCCTCTTCTCAAGATTAGTGTAGGAATTTGTTCCACTACCTTAGCTTCCTTACAAAAATTAGTAAGAATTAAGATTTTTGAATGACAAAATACCTATGTCTTGACATTTAACAAAAAAAATTGAGTTTACCTACATAATGATTAACCAAAAAATCATCTATTTTTCATCACTTGCCTTATATCCACCACCACCATTTGGATTGAAAATTCCTTAAATCCTTTTGTTGCATCTCTATAACACCACAAAGAAGGAGAAGATGTGGTGTCATGATTTCCCTATTTAATAGAATTTGAAGACACATTGACCCCACGATTCCCTTAAAATATATCCTACTTTGGGGGACTATCATCTTCTAAAGATGAATCCAATAGTAGTCACTAAACCATCAAATGGGATAAATGAGAAACATTACACCATGTAGCTTTCTTATTAGTTGACTATTTACTAACAAAACATTAAGAACAATACTATGAACCACTTGAAATAATGTTTTACATCTAAATGTTATATTTTTCATAGTATATAACTTAATTCCAAACCCTATGCTCTACTTGTCACAATATCTAATCAAGAAATCATTTAGAGATGTTTATTTGCACTTGAATCCATGCATTGAGGGGGAATGAATCAAATCATCCATTTCAAGAGATAGCTTCATATATTTTCCTAAAGAATAACCAGTCCCTTAAAAGTGTGCATTCACCCCAAATTATAAGGGGTGATATGACAACTAATCCTAGATAGGTAGAAGTAAGAAAATTTATCATATAATTGAAAGTAGTGTAATGATGGAAAGTGTACACCCTTCTTGAAGATGGTACAATATAGGAATGATTAACATTAAAATGGACCTAATCTTTCCTTAATCTAGTTTTGTAATGTGTTTCTACATTCACATTGGATTTAGGGCCCTTTTAAGCTAAATATACCTAATTTTTCCTTAATTTAATGTTGTAAAGTGTATTTATTTGCACCTTCACATTAAGTTTTAGGCCCTTGTAAACTAAATGAACTTAATTATACCTTACTTAAGGTGTTGTAAAGTGTTTTTCTACACTGTTATACTAATCTAGGATTTTCATTATTAATTGGGCTTTTTTATGCTTTAATTGGCCCTATTTTTCATCCACAAGCCTTAATTGATGCATCTTTCTGAGGATAAACCTGACATAGACCAACAAACAAACATAATTCTGGTGTTTTTAGGTTGTGTGGCCCAGATTTAGTGATTTGGTACTCATATGCCACCTTGGGAATATGAGTCCCACCAAGGTTTTTGGGCCCCAAACCTAATTTTACATCATTATAAGTATTTTTGAAAAAAGTTTCCCATAGTTAGGCATAATGAGACTCGTACACAACTTGTGGCATATGAGTCCCATGAAGCCAAAATCAAATTTAATTCAAATTCTTGGTGGGATTTTATCCTCCGAGATCTGATGTTGGCTTGTAGTGTTGTAATTTTGAGAAATTTAGCATAAATAAGTATAAATACAAGGTTATTTCACTCATTTTCACCTAATAATTTCAAGAGAGCATTCCTAATAGAAAATTTAAGATTACAAGAGTTTACAATACTTCACAAGAGCATCCAAGAGCATCCAAGAGCATTCAAGGGAAGATTTCTTCACCAATTGTCGCAACAATTCAAGATCCATCATCATGTCAAGGTTATCAAGCATCAAGTGTGTTATTGAGCTAGTGTTGTGATGTTACATTCAAGATCCAAGATTAAGCATTATTCTACACTTGCTCCAAGATCTAGATCTACATTCTTCATGGCCACTACATGTTAGATTGCATATTTACAAGACATCAATCAAGGTATCATTGTTCATGTTTCATGCTTCATGTCTCATGTTTCATATTCTTATTTCATTATCTCATCATTTGGTTTAATTACATAAATGGGGTTTGACCTAGGAAAACCCCTATTCCCTAACAATAAACAAAGTTCTCTTCTATTTGGTGTGTGATTTTAGATCTAGGTGTCTTGGAGATTAAAGATCCTTTGAATATTAGGTTGCAAGGTTGAAGAAAGTCATCAAGTTTTCACAAGGTTGTCATCTTCATGAAAAGTCACCTACAAGTTGCAAATCAGAGTTTCAGATCTGAAAACAAAGTGTGAAAGGAAGAGAAGAGATAGGAGAGAACAATCAAGCCTTAACCCTCCAAAAAAGCTAAGTGGGACTAATACCCACTTGTGGCATATGAGTCCCATTGCAAGGATTTTTCTAGATCTCAAGAGATTTAGACTCACCACTGTCAAATTCTAGTTTTGGCACAAAAACTCTAGTATGGGACTAAATCGCCTAGACTGGCGTATGACTCCCAATGGGAATCAAACAAAAAAAATTCAAGGTTTTCAAGCTTTTTTTGACCTCATCACTCTTCCAAGTGCACCTTTGATCATTTTTAGTTTACTATTTTTGCATTTCAATTTCATTTCGAAGGTCATTTAGTTAGGTTTTGCATAGTACTTTGCATTTCATTCATATTTCTTGTCTTTCCAAGCCCTCGATTGGTGGTGAACCCTCTTATTTTCTTTAATCAAAACCTAGGGAAACCCTATTGTATGTCCCTTTACTTCATTTCATCCCTACCTTGAGATCTCTAGGAGTTTCCTTAAATGTTATGTTAGTGAAATAGGAGGATCCCATATCCTCTTATGTTCCATCTCCCAAAAAGGTGGAACCCTATTTCTTACATATCATTTTGGTGAACCTACATTTAGAACACCTTAATTTTGATTTGGAGAGAATCATAGTCCTAGATCTAGCTTGCATTAACTTTGCATTAGGTTTTGCATTAGTTAATTGGCATCTAGGGTTTCTAAATCTTACATTAGTTAAAGTGCATATAGGTTGCATTTTTGCATCTTGCATCATTGAATTTCACTTAAAAACTACATTTTCACTTAGCCTAGACATAATCCTAACAAGAAAACATAACATTCACACCAAATTTGTTGAAAACGGTGCAAAAACCCTAACCTAGGACTCATATGCCCCTTTGTGCGATTTAGTCCCAATGTAGGTTGTTTTGCCTAGTTTCTAGGTATTATGTGGTGAGTGTTATTCACTGTTCAAACCCCTAAAAAACCATGATTAGGACTCATACGCCCCTCTAGGAAAATTAGTCCTAGATCAGCCCTAAAACTGCCTTTTACAGCATTGAAAACCTTGTTACTGCACTTTTGTTTGTTGTCATTAGTTATCTATTTTAGTTGTTTGAATTTTTGTTACATGCATTTCATTAGATTTAGCTTAATTTGGTTCTATAATGGCATTTCTTAATTTCAAATTTACATTTGCAACATTTCATTTTTAGATTGTTTCATAGTGTAATCAGTAATTACTTTGTCTTGAATCTAAAAATTGCATTTACACATTTCACTTTAGGTCATTTTATTGCACTATACTTGAAGCATTGTATACTTTAGATAGCTTACTTTTTCACGGTAGAATGTTTAATTTTAAGAGATGTGGTTTTGATATGGTTAAAAATGGATTGCATAAGTACAACATCCTCTTTACAAGTTCAATTTAGAGTACAACAATGAGGTCATTAAGAAACATGTTAGTCATCCTTTTACTATCTTTCATAGTTATGAGAATATCTTAGAGCAAGTAGATCAAACCATTAACACAATCCTTAATATTACATTTCCTATATCAAACCCTACTATCTCTCCCATTTGTGAGGATGATACACTAGTACAAAAACATCAATAAACTATTGGAAAAATTACTAAAAATTGCTTATAAATGATTGAACTTGGTCACGTGACCATTAGTAGTTTATTGCCAATCATATATAATGCGACCAGATTGATGACTAAACCATTTTTAGTCATTTATTGGTTGTTTTGGTTGATCAATTTGGTAGTATATTTAGTCGTTAATTTAGTCATTGATTGTTGTTATCTAGTCACTTATTTAGTCATTTTTTTTATTGATATGTTTAGTCATTGATTGTTGTAATCTGGTCACATTCACTGATTTTTGTCCATTGGTAGTGTATTTAGTCATTAATTTGAATCACCATTTTGATCAATTTGGTAGTATATTTAGTCATTTTTATTATATAGGTCATATATTTAGTCATATTTATTCACTGTTCACTAATTTCTATCAATTGGTAGTATATTTAGTCATTTTTATTTCACAGGTCATATATTTAGTCATATTTATTCACCGTTCACCAATTTCTTTCAATTGGTAGTATACTTAGTCAATTTAATTATTAATTGACATCAATTAGTAGTATATTTAGTCATTTTAATTTACTGATATTTGAGGATTTAAACATAAAACAAATAAATACACATCAATCATCAATTGCACATAGTAAGATAGCCATTGAGAAGGAAAAATCGGTGAACTTTATTAATAAAATAAAGGTGTTCTAGTTATAGCTTAGAAATAGAGTATTACAATTTTTATTTTCAGTCACAAGACTGAAATCCTCAGTTACAATATTGCAAAGAAATTACTGCAAGAAATAAAATTCTCCAATTTTTTTTTGCAATGATGGAAACACATGCTTGGAGCCCTTCAATGTGAGCACATTTCCCTTTCATCTCTTAAAACTTATACAACGTGGTAAATATTCCTTGAGTAAATTGCAAGGTGTAGAATCCAAGAAGGAGAGTGTTGATCATGTCCCATATATGAAGCTACCTCTTCAATTCAGTCAACAATAACCCAACTAGAATCTTTCCTCCTTTATATGAAATGTGCCATCTAATATGAGAAACACAGTGCTACCTTTTCCACCATGAATGAAGTTGTGCCTCAATACACCCAAAAAATTACTAGCAGTCTCAATTCATAATGAATAAAAGTGCATTGTATATTAGAAGTTTACAAAATTAAGTCCAAACATAGCAAAAAGATAAATCAATTAAAAAATTGTAGGAGATAGATCACATCCACAAACATGAAAGACCTATGCAAAATTGGAGAAATTGGCTTGGAAAATGAAGGCAGCAGGGTATTTCCAAATTCAATACTTTTGCTTAATGTTGTGGAATAGAAGAAAAAAGAATCATTTATCTACCACTATAGTGAAAAGTTAGCAATTGCATTTAGTTTGTTAAGCATGGCCCCTGGTACAACTATTAGAGTTGTTAAGAACCTTCGAGTATGTTCTAATTTTCACACTACATCTAAATTTTTCTCCAAGATTATTGCAAGAGAAATTATTCTGAGAGATGTGAACCATTTCCATCATTTTAAATAGGGATAATGTTCTTGTGGAGAATATTGGAAATGCTAAATGAAACAATTTGAAAAATAGGCTTGCACTATAATAATGTGCACTACATCAAATATCTAGTAATAATGAAGGGACGTCCATCAAAGCATAACAATAGGGATTTTTTTGTCATATGTTGTAGTTACAAGTTCCTTGCTAGACATACATGAAAATGTGGAAGCATAGACAAGGCAAGTGAACTGTTTCAAAAAATGCCTCAAAGAAATGTGATATCATAGATACCCACTCTCCTGCAATCACTTCAAGTCATTCCTATAGTGATGCGAGGATTTCCCACATCACCGCAGGCATGACTTGAAGTGCTTGTGGAAGAGTGGGTGAGAATCTTTAGTTCTTTTAGGATGGCCAATGACAAATTCTAGAGGTTCTGCAAGAAAATATTCTACATGATTCCTTCCCTAAATGCATTAAACACATCACATATATCAATTCTTTAGAAAATTTAGTTCAAGTGATATGTTTAGGTTCCTCTTGTTCAAACTAGTCCTACTCAAACTCTGTTAATGTACATACCAAGAATTCAGCTATTCAAATAATAATGCAAGGAAGAAGTGACATCTGACAACTCCAATATTTCAAAAATGAAGACTTGAAGAACAAAATAAGCTCACATGGGAGAAAAAACACTTACAGAAATAGCTCATAGCAGTATTTGTGGAGCCTTGAATTTTTTTCATTATTCCATTGCCATGTTTTACATCATTGACTCTCTGAACAAACCAAACATCCCCTCACATATTTATGTGATGCCAACTTGACAATAGTACTTTCGTACTTGAATCATCAAAAAATTTCTCCAAGTAGTAATGTTTATTCACAAGCTACATCCTCCAAGGATCATTGCTATGCTTGGTCAGCAAACTATAGTAATTAATCAATATTAGATGATTAGAATCTTTGGTAAATTTATATACAAAATTCAAAACATATGAATTGATATCTCACATGATACCCGCTCTCCTGCAAGCACTTCAATTCATGCTTGGGGTGATGCAGGAAATCCCCGCGTCACCACAGGCATGACTTGAAGTGCTTGTGGGAGAGCGGGTATCAACATTTCTTTGAGCCATTTTTTGAAACCTGAAGGTGGACCAAGGCTTGTAATTGAACCTTAATTGAGGTAGATGTGTCATTAATCACTTCATCTCATGATAGTTAAAATTTTGGTTGCTTCTTATGCTAATATTTGATGTGTCATGAAATGGCTCGAGAAGTTGTGTTAAATTATCGCATAGTGTCCCAGGATGTTGCACTAAATTATACACAAAAGTTTCAGATTGCACATCCAAGATTGGGACATGACATTGTCTCCTACATTCATGTGTTGCAGATAGCCTACCCCATCTTCAGAGAATGTGGGATATGCTTGTCCCTAATACTTCATATCAAGTAGGCCCATCCAACGATGCATATATTCTTATAGATCAACTATGTGTTTACTCACCTCCCACTCAGTGACTGAAGGTTTAAACTTTTAAAGCCTATTACTTATAGTGGCCAACTATAGTGAGGATCATGTAGAACTTCAGACTCATACTTCAACATACACACTTAGACTTCAGCATTCAAATGTAAATTGCAATTTGAAGTTACATTTTACAATACTTCCCTGATCTTCAAGTGTTCCAAAGTCTTACATATACTCATTATTATAGATATTTTCACTGTGATCTTGCTCAAGTACCTCATATATAGGGATTATGTCTCAACACAATTGTATCATGCTCCTAAAAAATTTCTTCAATAATTGAACTATAATGCTTCCATTACATATCATGGCATAACTCTTCACTTTTCAAGCATTATTTCTTGATTCTTTTGGAGTAGATCAGATCTACAAGATCTACAACATCATTGGTAATCCTAATCATTAGATGTGGGCTGAAATTCTAAGACTTACTACTTCTATGAATTACCAATTTGATCAAGAAAGTGATTACAACATCATAGTGGTCTCTATGCATGCATCTTTGTTGTAAGGGAGACACATAAATTCTTGTAGATTTGAAGAAATGTAAGTGAAGGAGCTTATAAAGATTATTGTACAACCTTTGAGAAGTACCAAAAGATAATTTGAAAAAGAATTATGACAATTTGATGAATATTTCTTGAGGTAATTCATCAAATTCTAGCACTAGATAGAACAGGAGAAATTTGAGCTCAAGAATGGAATGATTGATAGCCATTAGGGTGCATTGTTATGAACATATCTTTTTATTATATAGGAAAACACTAGGAAATATAAAAGTATTTATTCTAAGTAAATGTAGTGTTTGAATAGGAAAAATTTAGAGATCATGGGATGAAATGGGTAAATTTGGTCATTTTGTTATTCATTTCATTAAAAGGAATTTGATACTTTCTTGTTTGAATTTGCAATATAGATATGAAAGAAAGACTATTATAATCATCTTTAGAGTCTAAAGGACTAAATGTAAATTAAATCAAAAGAAAATGGTGAATTATTCTTTTTCTTGGAGTTTTCTATAAGAGAGGGGGCTTATTGTCTTTGTAAAGGCTTGGTATTAAAATAATTTCCAAGGATGATATGAATTGCACATATCTTATTGTATTGAGGGAATGTGTGTGGAAATGATTACTAACTTGATATATAAAGACTTCTTGTTTTCATGAAAATTTCTCTTTGTTTGGTTGAGTCCTTTGCTTTGACAATACTTTGTAAAGCATTGTGGACATATGAATAATGTTATCTAGAACTTGGTATGGTCATTACAAAATTTTGACTTCAATAAATAAAAGGCACTGTTCATAGGCTATTTGAATTATCATTACAAACGGTTGGCTCATTCTTCAAAACAAATCTCGCAAAAATTAGACCATATGAAATTGAATTACCATAACATTCATGGCACTAGCTTTGTAATGATTACCAACATAGGAACTTTTTTCTCTTGCAACATATATAATGTGGGGCAAAATATCACTTTCATTTCCTTCATCCCTTTTGTTTTCATGAATAACCTAGATCAATATAAATAACAAGTTTTACTTTAACGAAATAGGGGCTCAAGATTAATACACAATCTAACAATTCCTATAGAGATGCTAATTTGACAAAAAAAATATTGTTGCAGTTAGGTAGTTGATTATCACCTACACAATATTGGAGTGGTTTCTTATGTCTGAGTTTTTGTGCACAAAACCTTAGATACTATTATGAGACACTGAATCTAATGGAACTAGTCCTGTCTCCAATGCTTTGGTAATATTTTCCTCCAGACTTTTATATTCACCCTATAAGACACTTCACAATCTTAAATTCTAAACACATTATTTTTAATACATTATAGGGAAATTTTTTGTTATACTCAGTTAGTTGACTTCTAGCAAAAAGTTAAACAAAATTTTCATGCTCTACTACCTTCATATCTCGCCATTCTATGAGAAAATTTGGATTAGAAGGCTTGTGTTGTTTGGAGAAATACATAAATGGAACCCTTGTCTCTATATTGAACTTTATGCAAAAGGGAACCCATCTTTTGGAAAATTTTAGAGTTTCCACTAGAGACTAAAAAGTAATGGCAGAGGCACCATCATCTAAGACATAACATTCAAATATTTCTACTAGCTAATCAAGTGCAAACATTGAAAGAATAGTATTGGTAGTCATTATAGCAGGCTCCTTGAAAGGGTCTATTGTAGTGATAATTATGTCAATAGAAGGAAGCTTGGAATTAGATACTACACCATATCTACAACACAAATAATCACCAAAAAAGTATATTAGGAATGTCTAAGATTTCAAGTTATACAACTCCTAAAGCAATACTAAATCTACCAGGCCTCACTTTATGTAGTACCATGGTTTTCACCTCTTTGTAAGTCTCTCTGGGTAAGCATTATATTCAATGGGCTGCCATTTCACATTCTCAATGGAATGAAAAATAGAGCTCATAGAAAAAATCTATCATCCAAAGTCCATTTAATTCAACAATAGAGTGCACTAATCTATAGGCTAGAAAAACCAACAAAAGCACCAAGTGAATGCATGCATAAGCTCTATATAGTTTTGATTTATGTATGATTTACAACATATGTATGTATGTATGTACATATGTATACATAGCACATACTTCTTTCACTCTATGGTGTTCTTTCCAAAACCTAGAAGCCTAAATTGTATTACAAAATACATCACAAATAAGATAATAATGAACATAGGGTTTTATGAAAGGTAGTGAGACCTAGAGTGATATTATGATAGTTGACAAGAACTCACTAATGCATGAAATTCATGGAGAAAATAGTTTATAACAGAGATATACATGATAATATGTATCAAGAAAAAAGTACATATATAAGGTGTTATCATGAAGATACACAATCATGAGTTAAGACAAAGAGGAATAGAGAATGATAATACTATAAAATTATAAGATAGTGAGCTTGCTAATTGTAACGCCCCGCCATGCAACCCTAGGGGAAGTTGCAATTTACTACACAAACGAACTATTTTTTTTATTTTTTTCAAACAAGAACCATTTACATACAAGTTCACTAACCATTGCCAACCAATCCCCTAAGGTTACGAGATAGAGTTACTTAAACCCAAACAAGAAACATGAACTAACCATAACATTTAAATACTAAATAAAGTTCACATACATTCCATAAATAATAATTCACCTCCAAGAATATGAGATACCACTTGATTCCAATAATATAATTTACAACATGATTACAACACTCATTCCCCGAATGAGATAAATCCAATAAGCATGATTACATATTACAAAATTCCACCTCAATAACAATGAGGGGTAATGAAATACAAGACCAACTGAAAGAATTAAGCCTGAGAAGAAACTGAATCCCATAAGCTCTCCAACTGGAAATCTCGACCACACGAACAAGAATCCAACCCAATGGATTAAGGAGCATGTTCCACCCAACCATGTGATACCCGAAGGATCACCCCCCGTGCTAGGAGATAGTAACAAGGAATTCCTACACAAGACCATCTACCACTAGACACAGG
Source organism: Sequoia sempervirens (assembly GCA_007258455.2). Taxonomy (NCBI): domain Eukaryota; kingdom Viridiplantae; phylum Streptophyta; class Pinopsida; order Cupressales; family Cupressaceae; genus Sequoia; species Sequoia sempervirens. Next base: position 405,400,466 of record VDFB02047230.1, on the reverse strand, counting down.
CTACACAAAGCTGATACGAAATAAATACAAGTACCCCATCACATGACTGAACAATCATACGCACAACATGTAGTATGACTCTCACACCACTGACATAGGTCACATTGCTTCTAGACATAAAATAGATTGAGAATGTCACAAAGACCAAGAACCAACTGTTGACTTAGGAAGAGTGTCATCGCATAGCTCATCAAGGGATATCCTCTGGGAATCTTCCTAGGCTCCGGCCCCCACCATGGGTTATCCTGGTGGCCTCTACCGAAATCCCAGCACCCATGCTCACTCATGCGGAATCAAATACCTCTCATGAAGATAAGATAGATGACCTTTCCATTCCAAGCCTTCTCATCTCATCCCAAGTCTAGACGAGCCCTTGGGTCCATGAGCGAGGCATAATTAATCTTGTTTAATGTTTGATGCAACCTAAGCTTCTAAAAGTTTATTTAGTTATCACTGAATTAACCAACTTGCAAAGAGTTTCCCTGACACCACTTTGTGTGTTGGCCCCCATTGCAAGCCACTCCTCTAAGACAACACACACAGTGAAAACCATAATAGGTAACTAGATAATATGACCTCTCCAATCCAAGGAGGTAACAAATCAAGGAACTCACTCCAAACACTGGAGGCAACAAGGTCAAAACCCACTCAAAACACTGGAGAAAACCAAAATACAAAACCCACTCCTTCCAAAGGAGGTACAAATTACATAACCCTCTCCTATTCCCAAGGAGGCACAAATCATCCCCGTTCATGGAAACTGGGTGAAACCACATAGTGTAACTATACGCACTTTCCTCAGCACAACAAAAGATGACTAACATAACGACAACCCATACCAATAAACGATCCCCCATCTAGAAGACTTCCAAAACATTTACTCTAATTCCACAACATCGAGGACGAAAATTATAACACTACAAGCATTTCAGACAGTTAAATAAACTAATGTTCGGATTTCCTAAATCCAGTCAATCACAGTTTTCATGAATTGCATTTATCCAATCAAATAGACCCATTTCTTTTCATGACATTGAAATATTTACAAACCAATCATTTACTCTAAATTTCACAATTAAATTCCATAATCAAAGTGTTTTAATAAATAAAGTCATTTGATTAAAATAATCAATCATTAACTCTACGTTTAACGGTTATATTCATAACCGACATATTTTAATAAATAAACGCATCTGATTAAAATAAATGATTCATTTCTCTAATTTTCACGATCATATACTATAAATAGAACCACTTGATTAATAAAACATTTAGATTAATTAATAAGTCCATCTTTTACTCTAAGTTCCGCAATCGTATTCTATAATTAAACATCTTGATAAATAAACATTTAGATCAAATAAATTTGTATTTATTTCAACTTAGCATTAAATAAATCAACTAAATCACATTTGATTAAAATAATCAAAATAATTTAATAAATAAAACCTTTAATTAAAATTAATTAATCTTTATTTCAACATAGGATAAATTAATTAATCAAAATCAATATTTTAAATAAAATGTTTGATCGTACATCAATTTCATTTCCTCTATACTAATGAGATAATCATTTCAAAGTTCACATCTGTTAGAAACCCATGATCAAATTTGCAAGCCGAAAGGACCTTCCACAGAAGAGAAAAACAAAAAAGCAAGAGATTGCAAAAGATGTGCAAATAATAATATTCGAGAATTCAATTAATTACAAGATATGATTTGCTTTATAAAAGCAAATATGCAAACCCTAATCTTATCTTGAGCAACAAGATAGCTCGATAAGATAAAGATGAAAGCCTAAAACTTAGGAATTAAATAATTACCTAAGTAAACTTATGCAAAGTGTAATTAATAATTAATTGCACCAACACCCCCCCATAAGTGCAACTTAGGGAGAAGCAAATAAAGCATGCACCTAAAACTAAGATGAATGCAAGAAAGCATGAATGGGTCCCGACAACAAGGCCTAATCAGGTACCCAAGTACAAATGCAATATGAGGTAGAGAAGGAAAACCCAGTGGGACAAAACCCCCCTACAATGAGATGACTCCTGCAGAGAAGCACTGGAAGAACACTGTGGAGTAACACTAGAACTGCAATCTGACAAGCAAGGAAAGATACCTCTATCTACAACTGAAACCAAAACCGGAATCATGATAATGTGACAGCAGACCTGATGCCACGGAACACTTGAAAACTCATAAACTGGAACAACCCTGGAATCTGTGAAGCAATAGTAGATGCGATGATGACAGAATCTAGAAGCTGTGTAACTCGATGCCGATGCCAAGCTGAGACTAAAACTCTTCCATGGGAAGGAGTACCATACAAAATCTAGAACATTAACCATAAAAATATGGCCTTCAAACTGAGATGGATCCAATGCGGATCATTTACCATAGGCTCTCAATCTAAAGTGTGAACCGATGTGAATCAACAATGTGTCTAGCTAAGCAAAGATATGGCCAAAAGAAACTAAGAGACCAGATAAAATCATGCGAGTTGCCATCAAAATAATATGAAGATGGAGATCAAAGTGCATGCACACTCTAATCAGATTTATTATGCAAGAAACCCCCCTAAATGGAACTTTATCATAGTTCATTTATTACAATAACCTAACGATTGTAAAAGAAGAGCATACTGAAAATGTATAAATAGAAAAATAAAATAGACCTCATATCTGTGTAGAGGACTGAATCATCTTTCCAACGCTGCAAAAATGACGGAAAACAGAGCACTGAGTCAAAAGATATGCCCTCCAGAGTGAAAACAACAAGATCTGAGTTCAAAGGCCTGTAAAATAAATCTGGAGCAAGATCTGGTAAAAAAACCAGCACCACTGGATCGGCGTCGGAATCAGTTTTCCAACGGTATCTTGTTTGTGAAAAAGGGAGATCGTATGCAAGAAATACACCCAATTTTGTGAACACTACTCTAGAATGGAAAAAACATAGTGCGCCATTAAATTTGACGGTCATACGGCCGTCGCAGCAAAAATATGGACCCAAATTTAATGGTCAAACGGCCGTCGGTGCTTTTTCCCAATTTTCCTTATTAAAAAATTGTTTTTAAAAAACAATAAAAAAAACATATAGGAATTTTTTTGTTTTTAAAAAAAATTTAAAAAACATTATTGGTGGGGGAGCACGTGGGCCACCCCCCACCCCTCCATAATGGCGCAGTACGCCTATGTAGGCTGCGCAGGTCCGTACCTGCGCAGTACCCCTGCGTAGGTACGTCCCTGCACAGTAGCCTGCGCAGGGTGCTACCCTTATAATGTTTCAAAAAACTTTTTTTTTTTTTTTTATTTGATTTTTTCAAAAAACTTTTGAATTTTTTTTTAAAAATCTAATGATTTTTTCATGCAAAAAAAAATATTAAAAAAACCTATATTTTTTGAAATGCGTGCACAGGCCGTACGTATGAAATAAATAAAATTGCTTCAGAAGTTCCGATCTGAAATAGGTATTATATGTCATTTTTCATCTCTCAGATGCTCTGGATCTGATGGCGAGGTCCGATCTGCCTGAAAATGCACCAGAAGTGTTGCAACTCCCAGATCTGACAAATCTTCAAACCCTCATAACTCTGGCATAAAATGTCAGATTCAGGCAAAACAAAAGTCGATCTTGACTTTTTCGACAGCCCTGAACTCGAATATGAGCTCATATTTCCTCCAACATGCGTCCAAAGCAACCATGTAAGAACACCCAAATAGAGAGACAAATTTGAGGTATGAAACCCTCGAGGAATCCCGAACGAACTCTGCGATGAATCTCTCTAGAAATCTGAGAAGGGCTACAAATCAAGGCTCTGATACCATGTTAGAAACCCATGATCAGATTTGCAAGCCAAAAGGACCTTCCACAGAAGAGAAAAACAAAAAAGCAAGAGATTGCAAAAGATGTGCAAATAATAATATTCGAGAATTCAATTAATTACAAGATATGATTTGCTTTATAAAAGAAAATATGCAAACCCTAATCTTATCTTGAGCAATAAGATAGCTTGATAAGATAAAGATGAAAGCCTAAAACTTAGAAATTAAACAATTACCTAAGTAAACTTATGCAAAGTGTAATTAATAATTAATTACACCAACAACATCCTTTAAACATATGCTTCTAAAACATTATCTTATATTCTAAGGTTTACTGACCATTCATGATAGTCAATAATGAAATCTCTAAGTAAAGATATTTGTTTGTCAAATCAACTCTTTCAATAGTCATTAAATTACCTAATATTCACTTGGCACCATTAAGGAATTAAAATTTAATATTTAATTTCTATTTGCTCAATCATGGATAAGGATTAAAATAATCTCTTTTAAATATCATTGTTTATTAAAATGACTATTCCATTTCAACTATAATAATGCAATAATCATTTTAAAAGCAATTCTTATTTCAAATATTCAAACATAATTTAAATGTCTCAATCAACAACAAGAATGTTATCATTATAATCCAATTAATTAAACTTTAATACCTTATTATCCAACATAATCAAAATGAAATTTCTAAATAAAGATATTTGATTATCAACTTTTTCTTCAATAACCATTAAATTATCTACATCACATTGATATTCCCCGTTTAACAACACTAAATAATTTATTTCAGAAAAGTATATATATAAAATGTATATGCATATACATTGTATATATACATATACATGCTAAATGTATATGATATATATACATAAGTATATATATAATATATATATATAAATAAATTATTATATAAACAAATATTATTTAAATATTGAAATAATATTAAATATATATCTATATACATATAACATATATATATAATATATATATTATATATATAGTACATATATATATTATCATATAATATATATAATATTAAAATAATATTAAAAATGAATTTACATTTTGCATGAAAGAAATCGATTTTTTTTTTTTTAAGGAATGGAACCCTAGTTAGGGCACACGTTACCCAGCCTCCCCATGGGCGGCGGGCCTGTGTGCTCCGCACATAGTGTCTGCCTCCCATGGCGGCGGGATTGTGTGCTGGGCACACAGTTCGTCCCCCATGGGGCGCGGCGGCGGTGACGATTGGGTGGTGGTGGGGGTGGCTCCCCTGCCTCCCTTAAAAAAATAAAAACTTTATTTTATTTTCATTTTAAAATACAAATAAATTCTCCACAAATACACATGGAGAACTTCACAAAAACCAGGGTTATTTTCTAGAAAATAAATAAATGGAAACCCTAGGGCATTTATAAATATACTTGCGGGTCTTATTGTGCAAATGCCCAACAAAATCTTGCAACCAAAACAATGAATTTTTCAACACAACCATAGGGTTTAGATTTCAGTTTTGACAACAAATCTCTCTTGGTTTTCATTCTATTTTTCCATTGTTTGATTCTAGTTTTGGTTTTCATTTCCAAATTTCAACAAGTTTGCAAGTTTTCAAAACAATTTCTCATGGGTTTCATTGGATTTAAACAACATTTCAAAGATTTCCAAATAGCATAATAAGGGTTTAATCTATTTTTAAAATGAAACAAAGCAAGGACAAAGAGGAACCTGCTTTTTCTCCAAAGCTTGAAGAACTTCCAAAAGGATGCTTTCAACTCCACCTTTGAATCCCACTCCAACAAGAGTCCCAATCTCCTTCATAAATCCAAGCAAAGCCACCAACAAACTCTCCATCCAAAAAAATTGAAAACCCATCCCACCAAAAATGAAAATAAAATGCTAAAATAGAGTTTCCCCAATTGGCCAAACCCTAAAAATCCCACTTACTAAATATATTTTAAAAACATTTGGAAGATATTCCCAATTTTTAATTTAAAAATAGATTTCTAATTTCTAATTCAAACTTCATGCATTTTCAAAATTCATTAAAACAAAAGAATACAAATTAGCAAAGAATTTACTTTATCAACAATTTTCTGAAGTGAAATTAAAACACATTATCATTTATTCATTTATTTAATTTAATTTAACTCTAACTATCCAAACAGGATTTCTACTTTTATTTTAATTAAATCTTAATACTCAATACTACCAAAACAACTATCTTATTTAATATATCACCATTTATCTAATTAATTAATAACTCAATGTAATTTTATTAATTAATCAAATCAATCAATAAACTAAAAATTATTTTGTTAATTAAATCAAATAAATCAATAAACTGAATAATGTTTCACCATTGCAACTAAATATATTCAATCATCAATTAAACTACACCTAACATTTAATAACCTTTAAAATATGAAATTAAATAAATACTCAAGGGTGAAAAAGACCAAATTAAAACAACTAACCCGACAACAACCCGACAACATGCTATGACTAGGGTGACGACTTGGCATGGAAAACCTAGCTACTATCTCCCAATCGATTACCATTGGTCAATGGACACGCTCAAACCTGTGAACCAGGTGGAGTCGATGTCATGTACCTATCAACCTACAACAAAGAACACATCGAACATGCATATCCATATAATATGATCAAACACACCGTGAAGAGAAAATCTCAGAATTGTAGGGTGCTCGCAAGCAAGTGATACAATCCCGTCCCCTTCACCAATACAATATCACTAACTGACGCATCTAACATCAATGATATGATCAACAACATAAAACATCATTAAATTGAATATCTTCTAAGTTAATCCAAAGCATGTCGTAAAGATAACATCAGAATACAATAACATCACATCCAAAATATAACTTTCACATCGTTTAACAATTACAATCACAAGTAACCAAGTTCCAAAGTCACATCATATACATAACAAAGCATTACGAAGAAAACACTGCCGATCCAAATATCCAACATGGAGGGGTATTACACTAATAGTAGATAGAGTTCATTCCAAAGAGTAAATGATAGTGTTCCTTCAATATCTTAAGGGTTTTATTGGTATACCATAAGGTTATTCCAAAAGATCAAATGCATCATGAAAGGAATAAGGGAAGAAGTAAGGTATGTGAGAGGATGTTTGCATGAGCAGTGGGGTGAAAGTCAACTAGGCCTTGAAGAATCATATACCATAGACAAGATCAAAAAATCTAATGGAATGTATGAATTTAGAGTTCTCACAGGGAAGTGTTAGAGATTGTAAGAAAGGACAAACAAAGTTGGAGCTGTGGATTGATAGTCAAGATAGGAGCTCATAAGACTGTAAACAAAAGGATGAAGAATACCATTCTTAGCATGAACACAAATATATTATAAGGGCATGGGAGAAATTTGTACTAAAACTTTGTAAAGTAGCTTGCTTAGTTTAAGATCATTATTCATTGTTTTGACCTCTCATATGGTTATTGTCAAATATTCAAACCTATATATTAACCTTTGTGAAAAGAACCATGTGTTGTTGAGTTATATACATCAAGTTTCTAAGACCCTAGAATCGTCTCATGGAGTTATTGAAATTTCAAGGAGTTTGCATCATTATTATTTTCATGGTAAATACATCTAATACTTTTTATATCTTATTCTTTTCTCAAAAGGCTTAGGGTTATAGAATGTCATAAGGGTTTCATGTCATAATGAGAGGTTATGTAAAGTTGTGTTAATTGTCTAAAAAAATCAAAAAGAGGTCATTAATGTTAAAAACTTTGCCTAAACCTTGATTGGAATGATTTCTTATTTGTTAGAGTTTGGAAAGATTAAAATTTGAATTAAGCCCTTATTCTTACCTATACTTGTAAGAAGGTCATGATTATAGCAAAGAATCAAATTCCAAGTCATCAAATAGTATCTCATGAAAATATATGATTTGAAAGATTTCATGCACAATAGACAATCTTTGAAGAAAAAATATAGTCATACTTAAGCTCCTAATAGTGGCAGTCATACCAAATTTAAAAAGGGGTAGGCTTGATTCATCATAGAAAAGGGATAGGAAGAGATCACAGGTGACCTTAAGGGGAAAAACTTGTAAAATATATTTGAGAGGTTAATACAAGGTTCAAATGATAGAGACAAGACCTAAGATTCCATTCAATAACATGAACACAAGAAAGATAAATGTTACAAGAAGCCACAAACTAAAAGCTTGTGATCTCAGTGACTGAGAAGGTATAGGAAAAAGTGAACCTTGGTAGAGGTTTCTAACATTGAGAACTTGAAGGAAACATAAAAGGAAAAGTCTTCCCTCTACAAGTTGTAGAGTGCAGTGCTAAGGACCTATGCATCTTAAATAACAGAGATGACCTGCATAATGATCTTTTCTTGAAGTACCATGATAGGGGTATAATTCATTAACTATGTTAGTGAGAGATTAGTTAAAGACTTCAAATGACAATGCATAGATATTAAAGGGATTTGTTAGAGTATGTCAAAAATAAATGGTAGTCCAAAAGCTAGTGAATATTTGTATGAGATTAAGCATGGCAAAGAAGTATGATAGTCCTAATATAAAAGCCTAAGATAATATGATTAAATTGATTCCTAAATGATCTCCTACACCCTCATGATACATTTAATAATTGTTAAAGCTTCTCACATGTCCTATGACATTTAATAACTTAGGCAACAAGTTACAAAAATATAGCAACCAATTAGAGGAGTTGGAAGGTACTTTGATGGAATAAAGGAGAAATTGAAGATAAATAGGGGTAGTTTGACCAATCATCTTCGTCCCCAAGAATCTAGGAGTGTCTTCAACTAGATAAGGTCAAAACATCAAGTAATTTTCAACAACCATAGTTATGGAGCAACTTTCTAGGAACATAAGAAGGATCCAACTCAGTTGCTCATATGTGCATGTCCAAGAAATGCATTTTGTGCATATCTTGCAATCATTTCCCTCCATGAGATGAAATATATTTGAGAAATTTTGTCAAGTAGTTCATGTGCCTTCTCTATGCTTCCGATTTTTGCATACATGTCTACCAGGGCATTTACAACAACATTTGATATTATGTGCATGCACATGTGTGTGGGTATATATGCATACATATAGATAGATTGATCCATCTATCTACTTAGATAAATATGTATGCATGCATACATCATATACATATCCACATACATATATAAAAGTTGCATAAATATAGCAAAATTTGGATTTACACCTGCCAATTGCATTTTCTTGAAAGTTTCAACAAATCCATTTTGTGCATATCCTGCAACCATTGCATTCCATGAGTTGACATCTCTTTAAGTCATTTCATCAAAGATTTTGCGTGCCTTCTCAATGTTTTCAATTCTTGCATATATGTCTACTAGGGAAATTATAACAACAAAATTTAATATACACACACAAATACATACAGTGGAATTTGGCTTTACACCAGCCCATCTCATTTGCTTGAAAGTTTCTACAGCCTTTTCAACAAATCTATCCTGTACATATCCTACAATCATTGCATTCCATCATATAAAATCTCTTTGAGTAGTTCATGTACCTTCTCTATACTTCCAATTTCTGCATACATGTCTACTAGGGAAAATTTTAAGCCTCATTCCAAGTTTTGTTCTCTTTTTATTTATTGTTGTTATATTTTTTTGTTTTCTATTTCTAAGACATTTGTGAATGTGAGTCACTTAATGATTGAAAGGGAAAAAAATTTATTGTTACTATTGTTATTGTTATTTGTATATATGTATGTATGTGTTATGTATCTATATATATATATATATGTTGGAAATACTATTGTCATTGATGTCAAAGGGGTGAAGAACATATTGTTATTATTAAAGAAGAAAATCAATTTCCATTATTCAAGGAAGATAACATCCACTATGATTCTTATTGCTAATGTCTCCCATACGTAGGAGTTATCCTCTATTTTTGTTAATGGTTAGAAACCTATGAGATATTTCACATATTGTCATTCCTACCTGTTCTTGTAAAGTTTTTGTAAAGATAATTTGAGTGCTATAATTTATGTTGTATAAACAAGATAGAAATAAAGGCCAAGTCCATATTCAGCACACACTCTTAAAGTGCTTACAGTTAAAGAAATCATCACACAACTTGAACATCAGAATGACTTTGCAAGCCAAAGAGTTAAGAGTAAATGTATTATTAGGAAAAAACATGGCGAAAGCACAACATAATTCATGGAATTAGAAAGTACATTTACATATTCAAACTTTTGAATGTTTTATATTTTGAATATGCCAAACATAATCAAGTCTTGTTGCTCTTTTTTGGAGTCTTATTGATCATCGAGCACTTTCAAGCTTTGTTGAGTTAGAGTAAATAAAATTGACACTATTTTACCAAATTAACCTAGCTCTAAATCAAGTTTGATCCACAAATTCAATGGAGAATCCTATTATGACATAGAATTGGAAACCATGTAAACTTTGTGCAACAAAAATTTCAAAACTAAAAATTTGTGAAAGTGGGAAATCAAAATTACAACCAAAACCAAAGAAAGACTCAATAGGAAGAAAAACATATGAAAATGAAAACCATAGTCATTTTATATGCTAGATAGTATATATACTAAAATTACAAGAATGAAATCTTCCATATATATGTAAAATCAAAGCAAAGATTACTTTCAAAATTTATCATAATATTGTGGAAACTTGATTGCAAAACTTAAAAAATAAGATAGTCCTCAGTGTATGCTATCAAAGTTGCATGCTCTTCCAAAGCAACAAAGAAGTAATAAAACTAAAATAGGTACTATTTAACTTGTAGACTAGTTGTTTACACTCACAAATGTCTTTAGAACTGACAAAATTCAAGCAACTTTTAAAGAGCAAAGTACCCAAGGCATTTCTTTTTTGGCTCCTTTTCTAGGTTTTTATACTATTTGGTTATACTTTGTGATGGTGCATTTTTAAAAAATATATGACTTAATAATCATTTAAATACTCACAACTCTCATAGTTTTAGCCGTAGCCTCAACCTTTCATTATTTTCAGGATTGAGGCAAGAGTGTTGGTAGGTTCAAGTACAAGAAGTGGCCCAACAACAAATGATGGGTTTACCACAACCAAATCAAGGCCCTACCCCTCTACATACTTCAAGGCTCTTTCTCAACAATATTTTTTGCATATCCATACCAAAGTTGCAGGAAAAACATACCCTAAATTTAGAATAATGTAGAAGTGAATTAAACATAAGAAGTAAAAGCTTTCATGGATAAGTTTATGGAGATATTTTTGCACTTTTTTTTGTTTATACCAAGATGATCAAGTTCACTCTTATACTCACAACAAGCAATTCCTATTAATTACTCTTGTACAAGAAATTCAATGCTTCTAACCTGTGAATATAATCTTCAAAGGAGGCCAAAGTCTACATAATATTTAGCTATAAATTCATTCATTGTTGTATCATGTGGAAACAAACATTGAAAATGCAAAAGTAAGCTAACAAAAATGCCAACCTAGCACAAGAAACAAAAATAAATACCTACTTCTAATCCTGCTTCTATATATCACATGGCAATAGGAGGATCACATGCAAAACCCTAGCAACTAGAGTAATGAATACAGTGCCAAAGATGACAATGAGCTAGGGAAAATTTAGGAGATCTCCACATTATCTAATCATAGGATAATATATCATTTATATATTTTTTTAAATTGAAAAAAATAATTCTAAACCCTATATAGGATACATTGATACTTCAAAAGCATCTAAAATAATTTGAAATTATGCAAATATATGTGAATTAAATACCTGGATTACAAACAATAGCGTGAACAATGTAACCTTGTTGAGCAGAGTAGGAATGAGATAAGCAACAATGAATCCTATACCTCCTGTCATGCACATCTCCTTGCCATTCTTTGTCATTCTTTACTAAAACACTTCTCTATTTTGGTGAGCTATGCCTGAAAATAAGGTTTTGATGAAGGTTCTAGAGTATGTTTATTAAAATGAAAACTCCATTTTGGCAAGCTACGCATGATTAATAAGATTTCGACAAAAATTTTAGAGTATGTTTATTAAAGTTTTAGAGTATTTTTGTACGCTATTGATTCTTGATTTCTTAAATGATCTATTCAAATGGATTGTGACTAAATAAATGACTAACTATTTAGTCATTTTTATTTGTGTGACTAAATATTTTTATAGTCAACGACCAAATTATTCATTTATTTACTCATTTATAGATGAGCTATAAAAAAATAGTACAATTTAGTCATTTTAGTTGTTGCGACTAAATTTTTTAGTTGTGTAGTCATTTATTTGCGAAATTCTACTAGTGATATGATACAAGAAGATACAAGCATAGACAATCATGAAAATCATAATTGTTCTTCTCCCGATACCTCTCCTAGTAGTGACAAAGATATCTTGGTGAAATAAGATACAATCATTGAGAGTCATGAAAGTATTGATTGTCTCTCTCCTCCTCTCTCTTAGGAAGATATTATTGTTGGGAATATGGTGTTTCAACCTTAGAGTCCTAACATTGAACTATTGAATTATTATTGTATTTATTTATTTTAATTAATTTCCTACAATGTCATGTCATTAAGTGGGAGCCATTGGCTAGGTGGCATCCCCATTGGAGTTGATTTTATGACACATATTCATCACATGTGGAGGTAGGCATTCCATCTTGGAATCATGGACCTAGGACAAGTGGTGTCATATTCTATGACGAGTCATAAGGTATATTTTGAATGGAGAAAGTGTGGTGCCTTAAGTGGGGTATGACAAAAGTGTGAAATAATAAGTGTGATAGTCATGTTTGACTTATTCTTTGAATGTTGAATGTGTTGTAAGTGTGACAAAATTTTAGGACACATGTTATATGACATTTGTAAGGTTTTTCCATAACCCACTAGAAGCATGACTTAGGTGCCCAAGCTTGGAGAGAGTTTTGGCATGTTATGAAAATTGTAAGAGAATGTAAGAGAATGTTGAACAAATGTCCAAATCATGCTTATGGCATGAGTTATTATTGCCACATGGGTTTGGATTACTAAACTCTTCTAGAAGCCTCTCAAATCTTGTATCTCCTATAAATAGGATGCCTTGCATTATAGAATGCATAGTTTGTTTGCAGGTATTGAAGTGCAAATGGTTTGACTCCTAAGAAAATGTTTTGGTGTGAAGCATTTGTAGAAGAAGCATTGTGCTTGGGGTGTATTGTAACTCTCTTTTTTAAACTTAATACATTGGTACTGTGCTTTTGGAGGGTGAGGTTTTTTACCTGAAAGGGTTTTCCCCACATATATCATTGTCCCTTCTATTATGTCTATCTTTCTTCTATTCTATTGTGTTTCTCATATTGTTATGCTACTAAAATTCTCTAAGATCTAAACTTACATCAAGTTGTTCTATTTCACTATTCCTATGTGTTTCTCATTAATGCAACTATTTAAAGGTGTTAAAATGAAAGTTTTTTCATTCACTCCTGCTTAGATTAGTGTAGGAAGTTGCTTCCACAATCATGTATTCCTTTAAATTATGACACAAGAAGATGAGATCATAGACACATTTCTAAACATCACCTTACCTAGTCTCCATTCATCCCTTTATTGTGAGAATGTTTTAGTGAAATAGGATAAAATCATAGATGACCATGACAATCAAAATTTTCCTTCTCCTAATATCCCTTGTCTATGCGAAGAAGATAATTTGGTGTTAGAAGATACACCTATTGAGAATCTTGTTCCTCCCTTCCCTAATGCTCCTACCATTTGGAAAGATCTATTTGGTAAGCATGAAAATCATAGTTGTCCTTCTCCTGATGCCTCCCCTACTTGTGATGAAGCTACTTTATAAAGTCTAATTACAAGCTCTTCTACTAGGGTAGATAGTATGGCACAAGAGAATGAGACCTTAGAGAAAAAGGATGAAGCCATGGACAATCAAATTGAGCCTTCTCTTAATATTCCCGCTATTGATAAACAAGAAAATCTAACCATTGATTACTCCCTCACTTGCAACGAAGTTATTTTAGAAGAACCAACCTTTGAATGTCATGAACATCTAGCTGGTAGTTATCCTAAAAAGTCTCCTCCCAGGGAGAATATCATGGTAAAAGAAAATAATAACATTCACAACAGTGATATATTTCCTTAGATGACAATGATGAAGTAACATTAGACTCTCCTTCACTAAGGGATGTTAATATTATTCACCCTCAACTCATCCTTTACCCACCTTCACACAAATCTCAAACTCAAAACAAACTTGAACTTATCCTTTACCAACCTAAGAATAATGTTTTGCAACAACCAAGTTATAATACTATTGCTCATACATATAACACTGGAAACAATCCGCAACCAAGAAAAACACCTTCAACATCCCTCCCATTGCCTAACCCAATCTTACCAGGCCCTCCTCGTTTACCTCCACAATGTAGAAAGGAGTATGATCTCATTGAACAACTTAAGAATACTCCTGCTAAGATATCCTTAAGGAACCTTATTCAAGCCTCCCCTCATTATCATAAGACAATTCAAAGTGCTTTACAACAATTTTCCCATCCCTTCTAATGCACAATCAAATGACATAGTAGCCATGATTCAAGAAATGAACGTTGAAATTATTTTCCACCAAAGTGAACTCCCTCCTTTGGAAGTGCAAAAAAAAAATGATGCTTTCATGATAATAGCTAGATACAAAAGAAATGGCATAAAGAAAACCCTTGTTGACAATGGCTCCACTTTTAATGTGTGTAGGATAAACCTTTTGGATAGGCTTGGTGTGGATAAATAAAAAAATCAACCTGATTCTTTATCTATTCATGGATTCAAAAATGTAGGAAAACAACTGCTTGGTGTGAACACTTTTCCTATTACGACTAGAGAGGCCACATTAGAAACATCGATCCATGTTATGCCTCATGATCTTTCATATAACCTTCTTTTAGGAAGACCATGGATTCATGCAATGAATGGGGTGTCTTCTACTCTTCATTGTATAATGAAGTATTCCTACAACAACAAAGTGTACATACTCAAAGTTGATCCTGAACCAAACAATTGTTTAAACATTAAGAAAAACAAGGAAAATCCTTTGAAAATGTTGACACCAACTACACAAATAGAACTCGTACAACAAAAAGACAAAGAAAATAATATTGAAGAAGTCATGAAGCTATTATAAGATGATTGGGGTTCCTTAGACTTTGAACCAACATTCATGGGAGAATACAAAATCATAAACAAAGACTATAAAAAGGTAAAAGAAAAAGTGGTAATGTCAACTCAAAATTTGGAAGACCCTTTGAAAACATCCACCTCAAACACTTTGGAAGAAGAATAAAATTACACAACAAACTTTAACGAAACTGACTATCAACAACCACCAAATTTGAAATAAATGAAAAAGCTTTATGGAAAAGGGTATGAACTTATGAAGCAACTTGGATATAGTGGAAAAGGATGTGGTGCTAGAGAACAAAGTATCTATGTCCCTATAGAGCCCCACACACAAGAAAAGACTAGTGGTATTGGTTATTGCCCCTCGAAAGAAAGAAACAAGCCTTCAATTAATATCAACACTATTACAAAAGATTCCTCTAAGTCGACTTTAACATTAGTGCATCCTGAAATGATAAACACTAGTGGTGTTGATTTTTACCCTTTGAAAGAAATGAAAGAAATAGAGAAATCTTCGTTTAATATCAATGTCATCACACAAAACACTAATGATTCAAATTCATTAGATTTTACACCTTCCTTTAAAGGAGAGAAAAAAATCTTGCAATCTAAAGAGTCTTGTGTAGGTATGACACCTTGCACTAAGCAAGAGATACATTTGTCACAAAATAATGAAACAACCTCCACTTTTGATCAAGAGAGTATCTTGACGAGACTCCTCCAAGATCATCTGATAACTCTCCCTCCAAGAACATGAAATAAATTTTACTACAAGAGTTCATTTTGTGCATATCAGAGAATTCATGGTCATTCTACTAATGAATGTAAGGCTTTGTCTAATAGAATTCAACATCTTAAGCAATATGGTGCTCTTCTATCATGTCCCCAAATTAGAAATCCTAAAATGTAAATACAAATGAAAATAAATATATATATATAAAAATAATTACAACTTGAATATTGTTATAATTATAATTATCAAAGATAATATTATAATTATAACTATTATAAATATATTTAAAATATAAATTTAAAATATAAATAGTAAATTAAATATTAAAAGAGTATAAAACTAATATAAAACAATAAAATCAATATAAATATATAGATCCATTCAAGCATCATTATAACTACAATGATCTCGGTAAACATTATTACCATACAAGCCTTTTTACATTGTTTATTATAAAAGTAATAATACAAACCAAATGCTACGAGGGTCGAATACAACAATCCTTAAGTAAATACCAAAATAGTGATCATAAGTAAACAACAGTAAAAATAAAACGAACTAGTTCAGGATGATGATTAAAGACAAAAGAGAAGAATAGCATCAATTTGTTAAGGAAGACAACGTTGCAGAAGTGATGTGTCCCTCTAACAAAGCAATGGTGTGAAGACATGCCCATTCTCATCTTGAGATATAAAAATGATGGCAAACAAATACCTAGGGGATATCATGGATGAAACGGTAAAGAACACCATAGAAACCTAAGCTAAGGGACCATCAAATGCAGATCACAATTGTTTTCTAGAACTGAATCAATTCAAGTTACCAAGGCGTTGGAGTGAATACTTAGATATGCACATTTGGGTATTTCATTGGAACGAGAAGATTCATGAGTTATGGTTTCAACTCTATCATTGACGCCATTTCCATTTTCCTATATCACCGAGTATTTGTTTCCATCACATCTTCCTTCTTGGTCGGGAACATTACAATCGCCTCCTCTTGTGTTCAAGAGAGTTCATATGTGTTGATGTCGCTATATTTTTGAAGGAATTGTATTTCCTGAATTGCTCTACATTTGTGAATATTCATTAGCATTGAATGAAATCTCAATAGCAAAAGATATCAGGCACACAAATAGCAGCGTAAGAAAGATTAGGAATTTCTAATATACATTGGGGAATTTATCACAAATATATCGGTAGATGAAGAGAAGATTATGAAGACTTAATCTATAGATTCTATGATGAATTGAGGAATAACTAACGAGTTTGGAATAGATAACAAATGAGCAAGGTATCACAAGAAAAGATGGGGGGACTTATGGAAATGAAATAAAGAGAACTACTGACCACAAGAAATCGGTCTATATTGACTTCAATTAAAGTTTCAATTAGGGAAAAAGTATCCTCTAATTCATTTGTCATTTGGAAATTAAGGATTTAGGGAAAATTTAGGGTTATCCCAAAAAGGGGACACTACATCTTCCTTGTGTTGAAGCACCTATTTCTTCTAATTGACATTTATTTTCATTCTATTATATTTCTCATCAATCATCTTGGCTCATACTTGTCTTGCACTAAGTGGGGGGCAAGAGGTTGGGTATCCTTGTACTCATATGTCACTTGTCATTATCTCTTTTAGCTATTTGACCACCTTTCATGTACATATAAGAGCAAGTTTGGGATGTGGATGGCATGCCTTAAGTTGGCTCACATGTGACATACTTATTCATGATGTAGTTCAATTCATAAACATATGACTTGGTATAGGGCTTTATGAATAAGCTCTCATGTCTTGTTCTACTTTAAAGCAATTGCTCATATCAATGGTGTTAGAAACCACTTTAAATTGGGGGCATACATCGACACTCATGTTTCACTATGTGATTTTATTTATTCTTATGATGCATCCTTTTCTTGGAGGTGTCATTGGGTTTGATTTCCTCTGAGAGTATGATATTTCTTTGATTTTTCCTGTCTTGGAGATATTAGGCACAATGTTCCCTAAGAAGAGACCTTACATGAACTAAGAAAAATCCTTTTGAATGTACCTTACAGTATTTCACATTTACAATAACCGTTATATGGACACAGGTCTTGCATAATGCACTTTTCTTTCTTGTGGAGCCATCTTGTTTGTTCATGTGTTTCAAGCATACAAAGATTTTTTTGCCTCATGGAGCCTGAAGTTCATTGTTGTGTGGCACCTTATCAAAGTTATCAGGAGGTATAACTTTGGTATGGTTAGATGGGAAGTCGATCCTAGGCATGACTTTCCCATAACCACTTGCATGTGTGTTGTGAGCACATACCGGCTATGTGTGTATGTGTCTCACCCTTTTGGATTACTCACCCAACAAATAGCCTGAAGTTTCATTGCTTCAGAGTGAGCATTTTTGGACAAAAAGCTTAGATCTGATCCACATTTTGTTGGACAAATGATCGAGGCTTGATCCACCTCTTTTTATTTTCACTTGTTTTCTTTCTTTTAATCATTGGCATTGCATGTTTGTGTATCTTGATGCTGCCTATTATACACCTTATATGTGTCATTTTGTGTTTATGTTGGTTTGACGTAAGATCTTGGATCCTGGGGGCTTGGCCACCTCCTTTGATCTTTTCATCCTTTATCATCCACAATGGTATGCTTGGACTCCTCTTGAATGTCTACTTTAGTGTGAGTTTGAAGCAAGTTCATCCTCTCACTAAAGTGGGGGCTAGATGTAATAACGAAAATTGTATTCCCTTATTGGAGATGGTACAATCTAGGAATGACTAACATTAAAATGGACCTAATGTCACCTTAATCTATTTTTATAATTTGTTTTCTACATTCACATTGTATTTAGGGCTCTTTTAAGCTAAATAGACCTAATTTTGCCTTAATTTAATGTTGTAAAGTGTATTTATTTGAACCTTCACATTAAGTTTTTTCCCTTGTAAACTAAATGAAATTAAAATTATACCTTATTTAAGGTGTTGTAAAGTGTTGTTCCACACTTGCACACTAATCTAGGGTTTTCATTATTAATTGGGCTTCTTTATGCTTTAATTGGCCCTATTTTGCATCCACAAGCCTTAATTAATGCATCTTTCCAAGGATAATCCCGACATAAACCAACAACCAATCATAATTCAGATGTTTTTAGGTTGTGTGGCCTAGATTTAGTGATCTATGACTCATACGCCACCTTGGGTGTATGAGTCCCACCGTGGGCCCCGATCTTGATTTTACATCATTCTAAGAATTTTTGAAAAATGTGTCCCATAGTTAGGCCTAATGGGACTCATATGCCACTTGTGGTGTTTGAGTCTCATGTGGCCCAAAATAAAATTTAATTCAAATTATGGGTAGGATTTTCTCCTCCTAGATATGATGTCAGCTTGTACTGTTGTAATTTCGAGAAATTTGGCATAAATAAGTATAAATACAAGGTTATTTCACTCATTTACACCTAAGACTTTCAAGAGAGCATTCCTAATAACAAGTTTAATATTACAAGAGTTTGCAAGAATTCCTAAGAGCATTCCTAAATCATTCAAGGTTAGATTTCTTCACCAATTGTTGTAGCAATTCAAGATCCATCATCATGTCAAGGTTATCAAACATCAAGCATGTTGTTGAGCTAGTGTTGTGATGTTGCATTCAAAATCCAAGATTAAGCATTGTTCTACACTTGTTCCAAGATCTAGATCTACATCCTTCATGGCCACTTCATGTTAGATTGCAGATTTACAAGACATCATTCAAGGTATCATTGTTCATGTTTCATGCTTCATGTCTCATGTTTCATATTCTTATTTCATTATCTCATCATTTGGTTTACTTACCTAAATAGGGTTTGACCTAGCCAAACCCCTATTCCCTAACAATCAACAAGTTTCTCTTCTCTTTGGTGTGTGATTGCAAATCTAGGTGTCTTGGATCTTGAAGATCCTTTGAATATTAGGTTGCAAGGTTGAAGAAATTCATCAAGTTGTCATAAGGTTGTCATCTTCACAAAAATTCAACTATAGGTTGCAAATTAGAGTTTTAGATCCAAAAACGAAGTGTGAAAGGAAGAGAAGAGATAGGAGAGAAGAATCAGGCCTTAACCCTCTAAAAAAGCTAAGTGGGACCGATATGCCACTTGTGGTGTATGAGTCCCAGTACAGGGCTTTTTCCAAATTTTAGGAGATTCAGACTCACCACTATCAGATTCCAGTTTTGGCACAAAAACCCTAGTTTGGGACTAAATTGCCCAGACTAGCATATGAGTCCCAATGGGCATCAAACAATAAGATTTTAGGGTTTTGGAGCTTTTTTTGACCTCATCACTCTTCCAAATGTACCTCTTTCATTCTTAATTTATTATTTTGCATTTCAATTTCATTTCCTAGGTCATTTAGTTAGGTTTTACATAATACTTTGCATTTCATTCACATTTCTTGTCTTTCCAACCCCTAGATTGGTGGTGAACCCTCTTATTATCTTTAATCAAACCCTAGGACAACCCTATTACAGATCCCTTTCCTTCATTTCATCCCTAGCTTGAGATCTCTAAGGGTTTCCTTGAATGTTATGTTAGTGAAATAGGAGGATCCCATATCCTCTTGTGTTCCATCTCTCAAAAAGGTGGAACCCTATTTCTTACATATCAAGTAGGAAACCATGGCTTCACTAATAAAACATGTTTATCCAAAAACTAAGTGCCATTTTCTCATGTTTATAATCAATCCTTTAAAGACTCACAATATAACACAAAAAAAACCCTTTTTATAGTTGGAAATATCTCTAAAGAATATTTTAAAGCTACAAACCATTTACATATAGCTTCAACTAGCTTCAACTTGTACATAAAATCTAGTACTTCCACCATAGTTTTTGTAAGTTTAACCTTCTCACAACCCTTATTTTTCCTAGCATGAAAGCAACTATCTTTTTTACCTTATCATTGACTAGATTTAAGTTCTTTACTTTCCCTCCACCTTGCTTGCTCAAAACTACCTATGTCATTATCATTGATCTATGCATCCCATCTCAACCCACCTTAAAAATATCTACCAATGGTACCTCTACATGATCTACAATCCCATATATATCAAGATCAATAATTTCTATTGCATTTACTACATTGGCTTTGCAAATCATACATCCTTGGGGTTTGAAGTGAAATTAGAAAACATCATCTTTACAAAGCTTCAACACTTTTGAATTTTTTAATTTATTTGTCCTAATGTATTTGATAGTGGTTTTTTGTAATGGACTTATGTTGATTATAAAATTAATAAATATACATGATATTAAAAATAACACATTATAGTGGGCATAAGGGTGGGTGACTTGCCACATAGTTTGTGGCAAGTCTGAGGATTGGATGAGGTGGTCTAAGGTGGCAGGGTAGTGATGTTTTCACAGGTTCCATTTGAGGCTTTTCTGGTGATCATTATTTAAGTGATTGGTGGCCTTTGGGAAGGAAAATCTTGGCTTCCCAAGACTATTGAAAAGACTCCTCACCTCATCTCCTCATGTACCAATTCATCGGAGTGGTGGAAGCTTTAATTGTGGTGCATGGTGGACAATTGGGCATGTTGGTATTGTTCAACATAATAAAGATGGTGTTTGATGCGGCCTTGTTTCATTTTGGATGTGTGGTGAGAAATCATTTTTCTCTTCCCACAATTGTGTTGTGGGTGTGTTAAACCATGGTGGAACGTTAGAAGTTTACGGTAGAGATTTCAATGGATTCCATTGTTTGCTTTGGGGCTGATACTCCCTTGGCTTTGGACTATAAGGATCATCAAAATGCCTTCAAGGAAGTCTTGGACCAACGTCTAAAGTGGATCCTTCTCAATATTGATCCATTAACGGCGGTCACTGTGAAGATGGTGCTCAGGAAAAAGCACCTAGAGCACAAGGAATATTTTCAAGCCAACTCGCAAGTGGTGTCCCACTTCTTAGCATCCATCTTGGACAACGGGGTTTTGAAGGCGGATGCTAAAATTCTTCTGGGAAAATTATTCAAGGAGTTGCTTGGTAACCTAGAGGAGGTGCTAAAGATGGTCATCGGGTAGGTAAAGGTGTGTCATGGCCAAGCGACTGGGAGTTGGTAAAGAAGCCAGGTGAGGTGATTCAAATCTTTCCTTTCATTCTGGATTTGAAAGGAATGAGTTTGGTTCATCATAGGATGATTGTGGTTGTGGTTGTTCCTTTGCAAAGACAAATGGTTTTTTGTGAACCTGGGTTCTTTGTGTTGGTGTTTGGGTGATGGTGTTAGTTCCCTCTTTGGCTTTGTAATGTCTAGTATGGTTGTGGGTTTATGTTCCTTTTTGGCGGTGATGGATGGTTGGCTGGGTGCAGTTAAGTGCCATTTTGGTTTGTCTATGGGGTTTTTGTTGGGAGACTAGGATGGTCAATTTTTTATTTGGCTCCCATTTCTCCTACATTGTAGACAAGTGTAAATTTTCTTCCAATTAATATAAATTACTATCCTTACGTAGCAAAAAAAAAAACACATTATAGGGGTTGACCCCGCAATGCAACGATTAAGTTGCAAGGGTAGCAGTTGGGCTATCTAAGGTTTGAATCCCATAGTGGATAGTGGGATTTCCATAGAGAGAAAGAAGCATCATTCAACACTTGAGGAGAGGGGGTGGAATGATGGTCGAGTTTGACGAGCGCTCTGGCAGGTTCAACAAAGGAAGTGGCGGTAGTGGATAAGATGGTGACAAAAGAAGTGGTGGAAATGGATATGGTGGTGACAAAGGAAGTGGCGGTCATGGACATGGTGGTGACAATAGTGGATATGGCGGTGGCGGTAGTGGATATGGTAGTGGTGGCAATGATGGATATGGTGGTGGCAGTTTGAAATGGTGGGGATGAGGTCCCCCAGATGTGGCCTCACTAGTTCATAGCTCCAGTCAAAAGTGTTCAGGGTGCTGCCCCTTAGTAGTGATTTACTGAGAAAAAAAAACTTAACACATTATATTTTTTAGAAAGGTAACACTAAGGGCTATATACCTACAAATGAAATTTGTAGATTACTTCATTTGACCCCCAAAAAAGGTGAGGCAAATTTCTTTTTTTATCAAAATTTTGATAGGAGCAAAGGAGACTTTACCAAAGGCTCAATTTAAACCTAGATGATTTGATCTAAGGGGGTTCAGTCTAGTCACCCAAACATAGATTGAACTCCTAATGTATTTTCACTAAAAATATGGTTTTAGAAAAAAAATAAGGTGGCCCAAAAGTTGGACAAACTAAATTGTGTTTTTACCTATTTTTACTTCTACTAACTATTTGAACTGGGCTTAAATCATTAGTTTTACATAAGTCCAACTCCTTATCCTAGATCCAAGGCAACCATGAGATATAATGAGAATAGGAAAAAATATATTTTTTACAAAGCAATTATCCCTTTCCAAAATGGATTGGGCGATATCATAAAGGTGTGCCTCACTTTCTGGTCTAAGTGGGCCACTCAAAAGAAGATTCTTTTTTATCAAAATTATATCAAAAAAGTTATAAAGAGTATGAAGATAATGTAAATTAAATGATTTGTTAGATTTCCTATATAGATTATAAATCTATTTTATGATTTTTTTTTTTTAAATCTCATTTTAAAATACTTGCTAATAAATTGTTTCTTATACTTTATATTATTTTTAATTAGCAATATTTCTCCATAATATGTAACTTAAGTTAGATATAATATTTTCTCATAATCTCTTAAATCTAGAAAATTAATACTAATATCTATGACATATGTTTTAAATAATATTTTTGTTGCATATTTTATTTATTGTTTTTAAACTAAGATTAATTATAGTTTAGACACATATTTCTTCATAATGCATAAATTTTTTATATACTCATATTATTATTTTTGTTGAAAGAAGGACATCAATAAGGATAAATGTCATATTTTTGTAAAATAAATTCTATTGTTTTCTATTTTTCAATCAATGTTGAACATAGATCTTTATTTTTGGTAATAAACCTATATTTATTAAAAATAATTTTTATTTTATTTTTTTCCAGCAAAAGACAAGAGCTTGTAGTTATATTAATATCATATAATATGTAATTACAATGATTTTCTTAACTATTAAAAATAAAAATAAATATTATAATTAAATCAAATAATTAAAAAATATTTTTTTTTGAAAATCTTACTTTAAGGGTTATGCTACCTTAAAAAAATCATGATGACTATGATGGATTGTGGAATATGTAGCCTAAATCAATAAATTTTGATCAACAAAACCTAATATTTTAAATGGAGGGAATCTATTGGCACATAGATTCCACATAGACCACCTTTGATTAAAGGTCCTTTAATCAAATGTCATGACATGTCATATAGGTAGTAAGCATCAAGTAATATCATATATATAGCTATTAAAAGACCTGTGATTAAATATCTTGAAGTTCATTTAATTAAAGGTCATGTTCACATGGTTTTGTCACATTCTTTGATTATAGGTGGTCGATTTTGAAGTAATTTGAATTTGTGATTTTATAAGTGCCCACAAGTGAGATACAATTTTACAATAATTTTTCTAAAATAAATTCTATTGTTTTGTATTTTTCCATGGGTTTCAAACATGGGTCTTTTGTTTGATAATAAACCTACATTGATTAAAAATAAAAATAAAAATAAATTATAATTAAATATATTAACATCTATACTTTTTAAAAAGATTACTTTGAGGGTTGTGTTCTTGCAAAAAATATCATGAGTATGATCAATTGTGAAAAATATGGTCTAAATAAAAAAAAAAATTCTAATAAAAAAAACCCAACATTTGAAATAGAGGGATTCAAATGGCACATGTGTGCCAATGGACACCTTTGATTAAAGTTCCACTAATTGAAGGTCATGACATATCATACATAACTAGAAAGGAAATTTGATTAAATATCTTTAAGGTCCTTCAATTAAAGGTCACATCCATGTGGTTTTATCACAGTCTTCGATTATAAGTGGTCAATTTTGAAGTACTCCAAATTTGTGGTTTTATAAGTGGCAAACAAGTCAGATAGAATTTATGGTTTCATTTGAACATCCATTTCTCAAAAATAGATATATGTTTATTGGAAACATAAATAAAAATGGATAGCTCTTTTGGTTTGTATTTCCAAACCAAATTTGATTTAGAAATTTGAGTCTAACAAAATTTTGATGATTTTTGTTCTATAAGATATAGTTTTTCCATGGGCAAAAGAAGTTGAACATACAAATAAGATCAAAATTTGAATACCATTCCTCCTCCAAAAAGGCATCATTATCTCTAGAAAAAAATGAGATGTAAACCCAAATTAGGAACTAGCTTCAACTTGTACATCAAATATAGTCCCACCACCATACATGTTGTAAATTTAACCTTCTCACAACCCTTATTTTTCTAGAATGAGAGAAACCATCTTATTGCACCTTATCATCACCTAGATCTAAGTTATTTCATTTCTCTCCACCTTGCTTGCTAGGAACTACCTATGCCATTATCATTTATCTATGCATCCCATCGCAATCCCTTCAAAATATCTACCAATGGTATCTCTACATGATCTTATAAGTCCGACCAACAAGTGAGATAGAACTTATGGTTTCATTTGAATATCCATTTCTCAAAATAGATATATGTTTATTGGAAACATAAATTGATATGGATATCTCTTTGGTTTGTATTTCTAAACAAATTTTGATTTAGAAATTTGAGTTTAACAAAATTTTAATGATTTTTGTTCTCTAAGATATATTTTTTCCATGGGAAAAAGGAATTGAACATACAAATAAGATCAAAATTTGAATACCATTCCTCTTCTAAAAAGACATCATTACCTAGAAAAAAAAATCAAATTTAAACCCAAATTAGTAACTAGCTTCAACTTGTACATCAAATATAGTGCCACTACCATACTTGTTGTAAGTTTAATCTTCTCACAACCCTTATTTTTCCTAGCATGAGAGAAACTATCTTATTGCACCTTATTGTTTCCTATATCCACGTTCTTTCCATCCTCTCCACCTTGCTTGCTAGGAACTACCTATGCCATTATCATTGATCTATGCATCCCATCTCAACGCACGTTCAAAATATCTACCAATGGTATCTCTACATGATCTACAATCCTATATACATCAAGATCAATACTTTCTATTGTATTCTACTACATAGACTTTAGAAATCATACATCCTTGGGGTTTGAAATGAAATTAGAAAACATCATCTTTACAAAGTTTAATTTATTTATCCTAATGTCTTTAACAGTGGTTTTTTTTTGTAATTAACTTATGTTGATTATAAAATTAACAAATGTATGATATTAAAAATAACACACTATATTTTTAAGAAAGATAACACCAATGGCTATATACCTACAAATTAAATTTGTATATTACTTAATTTGACCCCGAAAAAAGTTGAGGAAAATTTATTTTTTATCAACATTTTGATAGGAGAAAAGGAGACTTTACAATTGAATGTTCAATTTAAACCTAGACGATTTGATCTAAGGGGGTTTATTCTAGTCACCCCAAACATAGATTGAACTCCTAATGCATTTTCACTAAAAAATGGTTTTAGAAAAAAAATAAGGTGGGCTAAAAGTTGGACAAACTATTATGTTTTGATACAGAGAAGGGAGGAGTTTGTCAAACAATCACAATTCAAACTACTTCAAACAATCCTTCAACCTTCAAAACCCTAACTTGGTGTTATTTCTCAATTTCTTCATATTCTTCTTGTAGCATTCCAAATAGTGAAAATTGAACATATCTTTAAGAATAATTTTCAAACCCATAATAGGATTGACATTCTAGATACCCTTTATCCTCTACTTTGACATATCCAATCTGAAGATATGGTTGTTTCAAAACATTAACTCCTAAAACTAACTGCTACCATGAAGATGGACTTAATTAGCCCTATTTTTG
Source organism: Sequoia sempervirens (assembly GCA_007258455.2). NCBI lineage: Eukaryota > Viridiplantae > Streptophyta > Pinopsida > Cupressales > Cupressaceae > Sequoia > Sequoia sempervirens. The sequence goes on along the minus strand of VDFB02047230.1, from coordinate 405,373,774 downwards.
AAAGCAAGTATGTGAAGAAACTTCTTCCAACCCCCAAAATCCACTCCAAGGCTCTAAATAAAACACAAAAGGACTGAACCAACAATTTTTATCAATAGAATCAACCACAAATTCATCAAACTTTAAAACCCTATTTTGGCTTGCTTCCAAGGGGGTTTATTCAATCTTCGTATTCTAGGCCTCAAACCACTTCACAAATGCCTCAAACACATCAATTAGGGTCTACACATGCTTCCTAGACCAACTCCCACACTCTATTAATGCTTTCCAAACAAACCCTAACCCCTAGTCATCAATTTAGGCCAAAAAACCCATAAAATTTCAACTAGGGAAACACCAAAAAGTCATCATTTGAACCCTACTCCCTACTCCTAAAATCCACATTAACATTAATCCCTACCTAAATGCACCCATTTCACCAATTTGCAAGCAATTCTATTAGTGGAATGGGTCATCAATGCATTTTAAATACTCTCAAACCCTCCAAACAAGGTTTTTAGACCGTTCACAGAAAAATGCTTATTACATTCTTCAAACCCTATGAAATCCAACCAAATCAAATCCAAAATAAATTTAATTCATGCCTCCACCCAATTCAATTCATTTTAGAACATAAATTCTTAGTACGAACCCGTACACACACCTATAGCAACAAGTTTACATAGAAATTTTCAAAGAAATCAGGGAAATAATATTGTTTAAACTTCAAAAACAACTCTCCCAAACCTTCCTCAAGGTTTACAAGCATATTTAATTGTTTCCAACCCTAAACCAACAACTACAACTAACTTTTGAATGCATTGACCATTCAACTCCCAATACAAGACAAAAATGAAAAATTGTATTGCACTTTTTGCAACTTTTGCAACATGAAAACTTTATCTATAAATGACTCAAAATGACTCAAGACATTGAAAATGGTCTATTATCACCTTATTACATGACATTTAGACTCAACACACCAAAAACTTAACCCAGGACCATATTTACATAAGTTGACATGGTGCCCCTGCACCATACACCCAGACAGAAAAAGACTCAAGTCCCTTGAGGATTGTATTGCAATAAATAATGCTTGATCACATCATCTTTTTGATCTCCAAATTTCCTTCCATATGGTAAACCTTTCCATTGAACTGGGTATTGAAGATTAGTATCATTCTTTGTGTTATTAAAATTTTTGCCACCTAGACATTGCTCCAACTTGAACAACCTGCTTGATGGATGTTGTCTGACCTTCTCTTCATTTTGAACTTCAATGTTAAACCTACTTGAACACCTGCAAACATATCTCTACCATCCTTGTCTTGAAATGTCCTCCTCTTTACTCTTGTTGCACACTTGAACTTACCCACATGTCCTTGCCATTCACCTTGAATCACTTCAACTTTTCCTTCCATCTCTTCCCTCAGATTCTTTGCCCCTAGAACCTCTGTTTTATCAAGTTTACAAACATTTGTATTGATAGAATTTGACTGCCCACTAGCCTCTTTTGAAATCAAAGAACAAAGCAATCCTTCTATCATGGCCTCAATATGATTCTCAACCCACTTTTGAATCTCCACAATTAATTCATCCTTGACCTTCTCATTATCAATTTTTTTCCCTAACTCAATATCATTTCCTTCCAAGTTCATTTCACTCTTCAAGTCTACTGTTTTGATACCTTCAAGTGTAGGAGTGGGTGAAAACTCCTTAGGATCCTCTTCCTTTATCTTTACAAACTCTTTCTTACCTTACATTATCACCTCAAGGCTTCCTTACCTTGTCCTTTATCATCCTATACCAATGGAGTCAAAGTAAAAGAGATGCCATATTTCTCAATCTCGTAAGTATTGGTTCTACCATCATATATTGCATGTCTATCAAATTTCCATGGTCTCCCTAGCAACAAATGACACACATCCATAGGCAACACATCACAAATAATTTTGTCCTTATATCCACCAATATTAAACTCAACCCAAGCTTGCTCATTCACCAAAACAGATTGAATTTCATTCAAACAAGACACTTTATAAGGTGTTTCATGTGGTATCTTTTCCAAATTTATTTTATCAACCATTTCAAGAGACACCATGTTATCCGTACTTCCAGAGTCTATTACAATGTTACATACCTTTCCATTGCATTTTCAAGTTGTCTTGAATAGTGTTCTCCTTGTTGGAGTTATGGGCAGACACTGGGGGGGGGTTGAATCAGTGTCTGAACTTTTTCAACTTCGACCAATATTTTTCATTCTGATTTCCTTTTCTTTCAACAATAGAGTAGAGTAATCACTTTTGAAAGCACAAAGATATGACAACATTAACTCAATCTATTAGACAACTTATGAAAATATGATTTGAGAGAGATATCTTGCATTTGTCAAAACATAGCACAGATTTTATCTCAATATTACTCTGATTAATGCATTCATGAGTTGAATGTAATCATTCATAAACATAATTGAGAACAGTAATAAACCCAACAGTGAACTGAAACAACAACAGCACAGAAAAGCAATGAGCACACAGAAGAACAAAGAGACAAAAGATTTGCCGAGTGGAAAACCCTCTTGGGGAAGAAAAACCACTCCTAAACTGCCTTACTGGCTTAATCTTCAAAAACCACTTTTAACAATGCCTTATAGGCTAATTTCTGAGCACCAACTCAAGGAGCACCAACCCCTCATTTAGAGACACCAATCTCAAGGAGCACCAACCCATTACTCAAATTTCAGAATTACAATAATAATAATAAATCAGAGGATCTCTTTGTTTTCAGTTAAGTTCATAACATTCTACTTCTAATGCTCTAGGAATCCAACTCTTGTATTACAAAGTTTTCCAATACATCTCTTTGATACGACCAAACTATCTCTTAGAATTATAGGCAAGCAGCTCTTTCATAGTTTTCAACATTGTTTTTTTTTTTATATATTCATTTCAAGTATGTCTATTATAAAGAAATCTTCAACAAGTGTTTTTCACAAGATTCTGAAACTCTCTTGCTATTTTTAGAATCTGAAGCTGGATAATGATGATCTGTAAATGATGGTAAAAATCAGAGTAATGCATATCCAGAGAGCTTTAATTTCTGCGCTAAGTCAAGAGATTTCAAATTGTAACTGAAAGATTTTCATCAAAGCCATGATTGCCCTCAACAGAAAATCATAACCTCTAAAATCTCAGAGAATATTTTCCAGAGATTCGATTCCAACCAAAGATGTTGCATGCAACTATACTTAGAAAAATCCATGCCGGCCACAGTGTATGAGTCTTTGTTAATCATTTGCTAAGACAACAGTCGCCATGTGTTCCTTGTGATTTGCTATGACCTTATGCGATTTGCGTTTCCTTTTGTCCCTATGCGTCGCCATGACCTTCTACCATCGGGGAGAAACCATATCGAAGATCTTTATGTTTCCCCGAGATCACATTTTTTTTATTCATAGTGAAACAGTCACTGACACATCCACCAGTTATGCCGAAAGGCAATTCAATCGTTAATCATACTTTGGTTCCTTTTGTTTCGCCCTGACCCTTCGTTATCGGGCAGACCTTATAGAGAATTCACTTTGTTTTGCCAAAAGCCCCGAGCTCACAATAGAGCGCCAAGACATTAATGTTCTCACACCGACATAAACCTTTTGTCTTATGTGCTTCACTATAACATTATGATATCGGGGAGACCTCCTGTAGAGCACACCATGTCTTTCCGAAAGTCTTCATCCACTTGTGTGTCGCTGTAACATAATGTTGTCGGGGAGACGTTATACAACCAACATTGAGTTTCACCGATGGGCTTGTTTGCTGTAACATAAAGGTTCTCTCGCCAAAGCAACCTTCTATCTTATGAGGGTCGCTATAGCATACCATCATCGAGGAGACCTTTCGTAGAATGCTTGAGTCATACCAAAAGTCACCAATTCATCCTGTGTCCCTGAGACAATTCAATACCTATGTCGAAGGCAACTTTATCGCCATCAGTCGTCCCTCTGTCTGTCACTGTGACATTCGCTCTCGGGGAGACCACATATAGATATACTTCGTTATACCAAAAACCCACATAATACAAATTGGTTGCCGAGACACATAGTTTTTCTTTCCGATGAGTCCATCCATCCTATATATGTCGTTGTAACTTCAAACTATCGGGGAGACATCTTGTAGATCGTTTCAGTCATACCGAAACACCCCCAATTCACACCAGTTCGCCAAGACTTCCAGAAAGTCCTGTCGATATGCAATTATCCAACGACAGTCAGTGTGACATTAAACATCAGTTATGACATCATGCTGAAAGCAAAAAGTCTGGCCGAAGTGAATCCCAGATGTGATGTCAGCGAGACAAAACCACTTCACCGAGACCTATTCCGAAAACCCTGACTCTTGCCGATACACATCCATCCACCATAGGTCGGTGTGACATTGCATATTCGATAAGACCTTATCCTGACGATATAACATATGCTGATAGAGAACACTTTCTGTCGCCGAAACAAAAGAGAAGTCTTTCCAACAATAGCCTATAAGTTAAATTCAATCGACATATCATCAGAAATGTCTTGCCGATAGGCAACACAGACATTTCAAAATGAATCAGGGAGACCCTGCCATTCTCACACCAATGTGTAAGCCTGAAAGAGAAACAACCAAAACCATTAGACAAATGAGATGTCAGAAACAAGGTAACTGTAATGCCTTCAATAATGTGAGTTCAAAGAATGTAAACAAATGGCTTGTAATCATGTGAAATACACCAGTGGTATGCAAGCATAACCATCCTGAAAAAGAGACCATCTGTCCAACTCTGTCAGACAAAGAAATAGCATTCATAACATGAACCAGAGATCTCATCACCATGAATTTGAATCATAACAAATAACTTTCTATAATAGCCAAGAGACATCAAAGAAGTGCCATAATAAAGCATAAGAAACCAAACTGAAACTATCAACAAGTAGAATCAACTGAAAGGGATTTTGTCATCAAGGACAAACCATATGATCAGAACTGAGATCTAAAAAACTCCCCCTTTGTCCTTGATGGCAAAACACAAATGACTCTCCCCCTTTTTGCCTCAATGACAAAGGATAGAGGAGAAGAATGTGTAATGCAAGAAAACACAACTGAGAATCCAACCAAATACCATAAGAACCAGCTGCAAATAGAGCAATAGTGCAGCAAACTTATTGAATAAGTTCACTTCACCAATGCAAGATAGAGCATGATATTGTAACAACACAACTTCACACACTTCGAATGCAGAGAAATTATCAAAGAAATCAGCAGTAACAACCCATGCAATAACTCTCACTTCAAAATAAGAAACTTAATAACATCATGAAGATAATCTATCTTCAAGGCAACACATAAAAGCTCTCTCCTTTTGTTTCTATCAAAACATGAATTCAAGCAGCTTTCATATATATAACTTGCACTCACTTTCACACACAACACTTAATTTCAAAGTACAAAAATAAGTCCCAGCCATACACGATGAGGTTAATACTACTAGTCACCTTCCTTCATCGAAACACAAACATCAGAGCATATCCCATGAACATACATAGTTCTCAAGACTGTTGTAGCAACCTACTTAGATCACTGTACCATACTCAGAAGACCAAGAAAACTCAATTCCTTCATAAAAACTTGCAAAAGACATTGTAACTATCTTCATTCAGCACACCATCTTAACTTAGCTTCTTCATGCAATACCGAATAATATCATCACAGAAATAATTCATAACATCAACCATGTTTTTCAACCACTGTTCTCCAAAGAGAAAAACATCGACATCACATCAAAGGCTTTCTTTTTTTTAATATTTTGAGGAACTCAACAATATGACTCCACACCACTCAAAGATTCCATAAGGACATACCATTATTTCCAAAACCCAAGCATCCAAAAGGTTCATTTAAAAACAAAGTGCACAGTCCTTCCAAAAACTTTTGAAAACTGTCAACCACTAGACCAAGAAAAAACATTCCATAACATCTTATACCACCAAAAGCAAATACAAGATATCATACCTCATTCTAGACTCCATAGGGGTAAAATATATTACCATAATAGACTTCCCCTGAGTCTTTGCTTCTTCTCAAGACCTGGAAGGCAACACTTGTGCAATGAGTGCACAAGGAGTTTTCTCAGAGGTATCTTTATTGCTCTTTCTTCTCCACTCCAATGAATACTTTTTCACTTGTTTACTTAAAGTACCTATCTTTCTATTGAATCTGCATTGTTGTACTTTATGTCCAATGTTATTACATCTGAAACAAATGACTTTGTGATTGTTATGAGAAATAGAAGACTTTCTACAGAAATTTCCAGCATTGTTCCCTATATTATTATCACTTGTATTTATTCTACAGTCTATTCTCAAGTGACCAAAATTGTTACAGTTGTAACACACCACATCCTCATTTCTAGGGACATTAGAATGATTCTTATTTGACCATCTTATGCAATCAATTGCCTTATGACCATAGTCATTACAAACATAATAATATCCTTGGAAAGAATTATTATACCTGAATGAATGATCATGCCAAGGATGTGAAGATCTGAAGACATTTGTCCTTTCTCTATGAATACCTTTAGATTGTCTTCTAGTGTCAATGGTATCCTTTGATGCAGCAATACTGTAACCAAGATCAACCTTCATTCTTGGTGTTTTCTTGGCTGTAAACTTCTTTCCTTCTAGAGTAGTAAACACTGTTTCATGTTTAGATTTGGTTGCAGAGCTTTGTCCAACCTCATATCCCACTCATGTAGAATCTTTAGAATGCTTTTTCCTGCCCAACAGCTCATTCAATATATTAGTACTATGATCAAATTTTTGAAATTTACCAGATTGAGCCTTGATACTTTCAACCTCTTTTCTTAAAGCAACTACTTCTTCTTCAAGTTTTAGAAAAACAATCTTTTTAATCTCCAAGTCAGAACTCACAACATTTGCAATCCTCTTATATTCTTCAATTTCAATTTTCTGACTTATAATCATATTTTCCTTAAGAGTTAGTTCTTTTAACAAGGAATCATTATCAGAACATTTCTTTGAAGAATCAATCTCATTTTCTAGTTTATTACACAACTCATCCTTGTCTTTTAACTTGACTTCCAAACTCTCTTTTTGCCGAAGCTATCTTGTTAAAAACTGGTTTTCTTTTCTAAGCTGCTTAATAGTATCTAAGGCACATAGGAGTTCACCTTCCAAATCAACCTCACTCTTTGGTTCATCATATTCCTATTCAAAGTTAACTTCATCCAAAGATTGATCTACTTTTACACAAGTTTCTTGATCATTTAAATATTCATTAATGATCTCCTTGGTGTTCTTTTCAAAACAATGAAGGTTTACACCTTCTTCACTCTCAGATGTTTCACAACTTATTTCAGTATCCAAAGATATCTCCTCTTGTAACTCACTATTCTGATTCATTTCAGTCAACTTATCCCAAACTTCTTTAGCACTGCTATAATGAATGACTTTTGTAATGAGTTTATTTGGCAAGTTATTAAAAATAGCATTTATAGCTTTAGTATTGAATTCAAGAGCTTTCATTTCCTCAAGAGAGGAAGGAGATGTTGCAGATGTAGTACAACCATTTTCTGCTGCTTCCCACACTTCAAATCCTAAAGAAAGTAAGTATGTTTCCATCCTATGTTTCCATATAATAAAGTTTGTTCCTTCGAACTGAGGAGTTCCAGATCTAGGATACTCTACCATTTCAGAGCAACTGTTTATGAATTCTTCCTTGTTATTCCTTATACTAGATTCAGGTTGAACATGATGAATAGCATTTTTTTGAGAACATCTTTTTCCCTTATTCCTTTTGTTCTTTCCCATATTAACCAAACTACTCCAAGAAACCAAGAACAATCCTAGGTGGTTTAGACCTATCAGAGGACCCTACGCTCTGATACCAATTGTTGGAGTTATGGGCAGACAGTGAGGGGGGGGTGAATTAGTATCTGAACTTTTTCAACTTCGACCAAGATTTTTCATTCTGATTTCCTTTTCTTTCAACAATAGAGTAGAGTAATCACTTTTGAAAGCACAAAGATATGACAACATTAACTCAGTCTATTAGACAACTTATGAAAATATGATTTGAGTGAGATATCTTGCATTTGTCAAAACATAGCACAGATTTGATCTCAATATTACTCTGATTAATGCATTCATGAGTTGAATGTAATCATTCATAAACAAAATTGATAACAGTAATAAACCCAACAGTGAACTGAAACAACAACAACACAGAAAAGTAGTGAGCACACATAAGAACAAAGAGACAAAAGATTTGCTGAGTGGAAAACCCTCCTGGGGTAGAAAAACCACTCCTAAACTGCCTTACTGGCTTAATCTTCAAAAACCACTTTTAATAATGCCTTATAGGCTAATTTCTGAGCACCAACTCAAGGAGCACCAACCCCTCATTTAGAGACACCAATCTCAAGGAGCACCAACCCCCTACTTAGATTTCAGAATTACAATAATAATAATAAATCAAAGGATCTCTTTTTTTTCAGTTAAGTTCATAACACTCTGCTTCTAATACTCTAGGAATCAAACTCTTGTATTATAGAGTTTTCCAATACATCTCTTTGATATGGCCAAAATAACTACCTCTCAGAATTATAGGCCAGCAACTCTTTCACAGTTTTCAACACTATTTTTTTTTTTTATATTCATTTCAAGTATGTCTGTTATAAAGAAATCTTCAACAAGCATTTTTCACAAGATTCTGAAACTCTCTTGCTATTTTTAGAATCTGAAGCTGGATAATGATGATTTGTAGATGATGGTAAAAATCAGAGTAATGCATATCCAGAGAGCTTTAATTTTTGCGCTGAGTCAGGAGATTTCAAATTGTAAATGAAATATTTTCATCAAATCCATGACTGCCCTCAACAAAAAATCATAACCTCTAAAATCTCAGAGAATATTTTCCAGAGATTCGATTCCAACCAAAGATGTCGCATGCAACTATACTTAGAAAAATCCATGTTGGCCGCAGTGTATGAGTCTTTGTTAATCATTTGTTGAGACAATAGTCGCTACATGTTCTTTGTGAATTGCTATGACCTTATGTGAGCTACATTTCCTTTTGTCCCTCTGCATCGCCATGACCTTCTGCCGTCGGGGAGAAACCATATCGAAGATCTTTATGTTTCCCTGAGATCACATTTCTGTTATTCATAATGAAACAGTCGCTGAGACATCCACCAGTTATGTCAAAAGGAAATTCAATTGTTAATCATACTTTGGTTCCTTCTGTTTTGCCGTGACCCTTCGTTATCGAGCAGACCTTATAGAGAATTCACTTTGTTTTTCCAAAATCCTCGAGCTCACAATAGATCACCAAGACATTAATGTTCTCACTCTGACATAAACCTTTTGTCTTATGTACTTCGCTATAACATTATGATATCGGGGAGACCTCCTGTAGAGCACACCATGTCTTTCCAAAATTCTTCATCCACTTGTGTGTCACTGTAACATAATGTTGTCGGGGAGACGTTATATAGCCAACATTGAGTTTCACCGATGGGCTTGTTCGCTGTAAAATAAAGGTTCTCTCGTTGAAGCATCCTTCTATTTTATGAGGGTCACTATAGCATGGCGTCATCGGGGAGACCTTTCGTAGAATGCTTGAGTCATACCAAAAGTCACCAATTCGTCCTGTGTCACTGAGACAATTCAATACCTATGCCGAAGGAAACTTTATCACCATCAGTCGTCCCTCTATCTGTCGCTATGACATTCACTCTCGGGGAGACCTCATATAGATATACTTCATTATACCGAAAGCCCACTTGATACACATTGGTTGCCGAGACACATGGTTTTTCTTTCCGATGAGTCCATCCATCCTATATATGTTGCTGTAACTTCAAACTATCGGGGAGACATCTTGTAGATTGTTTCAGTCATACCGAAACGCCCCGAATTCACACCAGTTCGCCAAGACTTCCAGAAAGTCCTGTCGATATGCAATTCTACAACGGCGGTCGGTGTGACATTAAACATCTGTTATGACATCATGCCGAAAGAAAAAATTCTGGCTGAAGTGAATCCCAGATGTGATGCCGGCGAGACAAAACCACTTCGCCGAGACCTATTCAGAAAACCCTGACTCTTGCCGATACACATCCATCCACCATCGGTCGGTGTCACATTGCATATTGGATAAGACCTTATCCCGACGGTATAACATATGCCGATAGAGAACACTTTTTGTCGTCGAAACAAAAGAGAAGTCTTGCTGACAGCAGCCTATAAGTTTAATTCAATCAACATATCATCATAAATGTCTTGCCGATAGGCAACACAGACATTTCAAAATGAATCAGGGAGACCCTGCCATTCTCACACCGATGTGTAAGCCCGAAAGAGAAACAACCAAAACCATTAGACAAATGAGATGTTAGAAACAAGGTAACTGTAATGCCTTCAATAATGTGAGTTCAAAGAATGTAAAAAAATGGCTTGTAATCATGTGAAATACACCAGTGGTATGCAAGGAGAACCATCCTGAAAAAGAGACCATCTGTCCAACTTTGTCAGACAAAGAAATAGCATTCATAACATGAACCAGAGATCTCATCACCATGTATTTGAATCATAACAAATAACTTTCTATAATAGCCAAGAGACATCAAAGAAGTGCCATAATAAAGCATAAGAAACCAAATTGAAACTATCAACAAGTAGAATCAACTGAAAGGGATTTTGTCATCAAGGACAAACCATATGATCAGAACTGAGATCTAAAAAACTCCCCCTTTGTCCTTGATGGAAAAACACAAATGACTCTCCCCCTTTTAGCCTCAATGACAAAGGATAGAAGAGAAGAATGTGCAATGCAAGAAAACACAACTGAGAAGCCAACCAAATACCATAAGAACCGGCTGCAAATAGAGCAATAGTGCAGAAAACTTATTGAATAAGTTCACTTCACCAATGCAAGATAGAGCATGATATTGTAACAACACAACTTCACACACTTCGAATGTAGAGAAATTAGCAGTAACAACCCATGCAATAACTCCCACTTCCAAATAAGAAACTTAATAACATCATGCAGATAATCTATCTTCAAGGCAGCACATAAAAGCTCTCTCCTTTTGTTTCTATCAAAACATGAAATCAAGCAGCTTTTATATATATAACTTGCACTCACTTTCACACACAACACTTAATTTCAAAGTTCAAAAATAAGTCCCAGCCATACACGATGAGGTTAATACTACCAGTCACCCTCCTTCATCGAAACACAAACATCAGAGCATATCCCATGAACATACATAGTTCTCAAGACTACTGTAGCAACCTACTTAGATCACTGTACCATACTCAGAAGACCAAAACACTCAATTCCTTCATAACAACTTGCAAAAGACATTGTAACTATCTTCATTCAGCACACCATCTTAACTCAGCTTGTTCACACAATATCGAATAATATCATCACAAAAATAACTCATAAAATCAACCATGTTTTTCAACCATTGTTCTCCAAAGATAAAAACATCGACATCATATCAAAGGCTTTCTTGTTTTTAATATTTTGAGGAACTCATCAATATGACTCCACACCACTCAAAGATGTCATAAGTACATACCATTATTTCCAAAACCCAAGCATCCAAAAAGTTTGTTTAAAAACAAAGTGCATCGTCCTTCCAAAAACTTATGAAAATTGTCAACCACTAGACCAAGCAAAAACAATCCATAACATCTTATACCACCAAAAGCAAATGTAAGATGTCATACCTCATTCTAGACTCCATAGGGGTAAAATATATTACCATAATAGACTTCCCCTGAGTCTTTGCTTCTTCTCAAGACCTGGAAGGCAACACTTGTGCAAGGAGTGCACAAGGAGTTTTCTCAGAGGCATCTTTATTGCTCTTTCTTCTCCACTCCAATGAATACTTTTTCACTTGTTTACTTAAAGTACCTATCTTTCTATTGAATCTACATTGATGTACTTTATGTTCAATGTTATTACATCTAAAACAAATGACTTTGTGATTGTTCTGAGAAATAGAAGACTTTCTATAGACATTTCCAACATTGTTCCCTATATTATTATCACTTGTATTTATTCTACAGTCTCTTCTCAAGTGACCAAAATTGTTATGCAATCAATTGCCTGATGACCATAGTCATTACAAACATAATAATATCCTTGGAAATAATTATTATACCTGAATGAATGATCATGCCAAGGATGTGAAGATCTGAAGACATTTTTCCTTTCTCTATGAATACCTTTAGATTGTCTTCTAGTGTCAATGTTATCCTTTGATGCAGCAATACTGTAACCAAGATCAACCTTCATTCTTGGTGTTTTCTTGGTTGTAAACTTCTTTCCTTATAAAGTAGTAAACACTGTTTCATGTTTAGATTTGTTTGCAGAGCTTTGTCCAACCTCATATGCCACTCCTGTAGAATCTTTAGAATGCTTTTTCCTGCCCAACAACTCATTCAATATATTAGTACTATGATCAAATTTTTGAAAGTTACCAGATTGAGCCTTGATAATTTCAACCTCTTTTCTTAAAGCAACTACTTTTTCTTCAAGTTTTAGACAAACAATCTTTTTAATCTCCAAGTCAGAACTCACAACATTTGCAATCCTCTTATATTCTTCAATTTCAATTTTCTGACTTATAATCATATTGTCCTTAAGAGTTAGTTCTTTTAACAAGGAATCATTATCAAAACATTTCTTTCAAGAATCAATCTCATTTTCTAGTTTATTACACAACTCATCCTTGTCTTTTAACTTGACTTCCAAACTCTCTTTTTGCCGAAGCTATCTTGTTAAAAACTGGTTTTCTTTTCTAAGCTGCTTAATAGTATCTAAGGCACATAGGAGTTCACCTTCCAAATAAACATCACTCTTTGGTTCATCATATTCCTCTTTAGAGTTAACTTCATCCAAAGATTGATCTACTTTTACACAAGTTTCTTGATCATTTAAATATTCATTAATGATCTCCTTGGTGTTCTTTTCAAAACAATGAAGGTTTACACCTTCTTCACTCTCAGATGTTTCACAACTTATTTCAGTATCCAAAGATATCTCCTCTTGTAACTCACTATTTTGATTCATTTCAGTCAACTTATCCCAAACTTCCTTAGCAGTGCTATAATGAATGACTTTTGTAATGAGTTTATTTGGAAAGTTATTAAAAATAGCATTTATAGCTCTAGTATTGAATTCAAGAGCTTTCATTTCCTCAAGAGAGGAAGGAGATGTTGCAGATGTAGTACAACCCTTTTCTACTGCTTCCCACACTTCAAATCCTAAAGAAAGTAAGTATGTTTCCATCCTATGTTTCCATATAATAAATTTTGTTCCTTGACGGGATTTTAATCTGGATACTCTACCATTTCAAAGCAAACTGTTTACTTAATTCTTCCTGGGTTATTCCTTGCCATGCGGTCGGGTTGAACGCGTGCGATTATATGAATTTTTGTTAGAGAACATCTTTTTTCCACTTATTCCTTCTAATTCTTTCCATATTAGCAAACTTCTCAAAGAAGCCGGGGAACTGTGAAATCTAGGTGGTTTAGACCTATCCCAGGAGGGACCCTACGGCTTTCGATACCAATTGTTAAGGTTATGGAAGGACACTTGGGGGGTGAATTAGTGCCAAAATTTTTGAACTTTTGACCGGGGTACTTAGACCGATTTCCCTTTTCTTTAACAAATAGAGGTAGAGTAGTGATAACTTTGAAGCACAAAGATGTAAACAACATTAACTTCGATATTAGACGAACTTATGAAAAGGAAATATGATTTGGAGGATATCTTGGTACATTCAAAACATGGCAAGTTTTTATTCAATATTACTCAGTCAAATACATTCATGGGTTAAGATATGATAATTCATAGCATAATTGAAAGTGAAGTAAATAGACTAGCAGGTGAGCTGAAACAACAATAACAACCTGAGGAAAAGTGGTGAGGCTACGGAGAATAAAAGAAACCGAGACGTAGGGTGGGAAAACCCTCACAGGGGGTGAGAAAAACCACTCTAAGCTTGCGGCAATCTTCAAAGCCACTTTTAGCGAAGCCTTTATAGGCTAATTCCCGACACCAATCTCAAGGAGCACCAACCCCTTACTCAGATTTCAGAATTACAATCATAATATATCAGAGGATCACTTTGTTTACAGTTAAGTTCATAACACTCTGCTTCTGATACTCTAGGAATCCAACTCTTGTATTACAGAGTTTTCCAATACATCTCTTGATATGGCCAAAATAACTATCTCTTAGAATTATGAGCAATGACTCTTTCATAGTTTTCAACATTGTTTTTTTTTTTTATATTCATTTCAAGTATGTCTATTATAAAGAAATCTTAAACAAGTGTTTTTCACAAGATTCTGAAACTCTCTTGCTATTTTTAGAATCTAAAGCTGGATAATGATGATCTGTAGATGATGGTAAAAATCAGAGTAATGCATATCCGGAGAGCTTTAATTTCTATGCTGAGTCAAGAGATTTCAAATTGTAAATAAAAGATTTTCATCAAAGCCATGATTGCCCTCAACAGAAAATCATAACCTCTAAAATCTCAGAGAATATTTTCCAGAGATTCGATTCCAACCAAAGATGTCGCATGCAACTATACTTAGAAAAATCCATGTCGGCCACAGTGTATGAGTCTTTGTTAATCATTTGCTAAGACAACAGTCGCCACGTGTTCTTTGTGATTTGTTATGACCTTATGCGAGCTGCGTTTCCTTTTGTCCCTGTGCATCGCCATGACCTTCTGCTATCAGGGAGAAACCATATCGAAGATCGTTATGTTTCCCCGAGATCACATTTCTATTATTCATAGTGAAACAGTTGCTGAGACATCCACCAGTTATGTCGAAAGGCAATTCAATCGTTAATCATACTTTGGTTCCTTCTGTTTCGCCGTGACCCTTCATTATCGGGCAAACCTTATAGAGAATTCACTTTGTTTTTCCAAAAGCCCCGAGCTCACAATAGATCGCCAAGACATTAATGTTCTCATACCGACAGAAACCTTTTGTCTTATGTGCTTCGCTATAACATTATGATATCGGGGAGACGTCCTGTAGAGAACACCATGTCTTTCCAAAAGTCTTCATCCACTTGTGTGTCACTGTAACATAATGCTGTCGGGGAGACGTTATACAGCCAACATTGAGTTTCACCGATGGGCTTATTCGTTGTAACATAAAGGTTCTCTCGCTGAAGCATCCTTCTATCTTATGAGGGTCGTTATAGCATACCGTCATCGGGAAGACCTTTCGTAGAATTCTTGAGTCATACCGAAAGTCACCAATTTTTCCTGTGTCGCTGAGACAATTCAATACCTATGCCGAAGGCAACTTTATCACCGTCAGTTGTCCCTCTGTCTGTCGCTGTGACATTCGCTCTCGGGGAGACCTCATATAGATATACTTCATTATACTGAAAGCCCACTTGATACACATTGTTTTCTGAGACACATGGTTTTTCTTTCCGACGAGTCCATCCATCCTATATATGTTGCTGTAACTTCAAACTATTGGGGAGACATCTTGTAGATCGTTTCAGTCATACCGAAACACCCCCAATTCACACTATTTCGCCAAGACTTCCAAAAAGTCCTGCCGATATGAAATTCTCCAACGGTGGTTGGTGTGACATTAAACATCCGTTATGACATCATGTCGAAAGCAAAAATTCTGGCCGAAGTGAATCTCAGATGTGATGTTGGCCAGACAAAACCACTTCACCGAGACCTATTCCGAAAACCCTGACTCTTGCCGATACACATCCATCCACCATCGGTCGGTTTGACATTGCATATTCGATAAGACCTTATCCTAACGTTATAACATATGTCGATAGAGAACACTTTCTATCGCCGAAACAAAAGAGAAGTCTTGCCGACAACATCCTATAAGTTAAATTCAATTGACATATCATCAGAAATGTCTTGCCGATAGGCAACACAAACATTTCAAAATGAATCAGGGAGACCCTGCCATTCTCACACCGATGTGTAAGCCTGAAAGAGAAACAACCAAAACCATTAGACAAATGAGATGTTAGAAACAAGGTAACTATAATGCCTTCAATAATGTGAGTTCAAAGAATGTAAACAAATGGCTTGTAATCATGTGAAATACACCAGTGGTATGCAAGGAGAACCATCCTGACAAAGAGACCATCTGTCCAACTCTGTCAGACAAAGAAATAGCATTCATAACATGAACCAGAGATCTCATCACCATGAATTTGAATCATAACAAATAACTTTTTGTAATAGCCAAGAGACATCAAAGAAGTGCCATAATAAAGCATAAGAAACCAAACTGAAACTGTCAACAAGTAGAATCAACTGAAAGGGATTTTGTCATCAAGGACAAACCATATGATCACAACTAAGATCCAACACTCCTTTGATGTGTCTCCTTCTCCTTGGATGCTTTGAGAAGTTTTCTTCTAACCATCAAGGATTCTCCAACTTTTGGAGTAGCAAGATGATTAGGAGAGTTAACACTCTCAAAATCTTCCTCTTGCACCAATTGAACTCTCTTATCACCACTAGTTGAAATAGAAGCTTGTTTCTCTAGACACTTCCATGCTTGATGGCCAAACTGATTGCAATGATAATATCTCCCTAAAAATGTGTTTGAACATCTACCGTGTCCACCAAATCTTCCTCTAAAGCCTCTAAATCCACCTCTTTGATTAGCAACTTGGTCTTTGCTTTTACTTGCATCTTCTTGGTCTTCGTAGGACTGCCTTGTACCTCTTCCTCTATTAGTGTTTCCTTTGCCTCTTCCTTGTCTTTCTTTCCTTATTTTTAACTTATCTTCTTCCCTATTAGCCAATTGAAAACATTCTTCAACCATCCTGGAAGTAGCAAGACTCAATTCATCCTGAATTTGGAATCTCAAACCATTCATATACCATGTTATCTTCTCATTTTCATCTTCAACATGACTAGCTTTAATGCTCAACTTGTGAAATTCTTCAATGTAGGCCATGACATCCTTTTCCTTATGCTTTAAGTTTTGCGCGGCTGGCGCAGGGACGTCGCTGATGCCATCCGGGTATGCGGTGAGACGCCATTCGGGCAATCCGTCGAGACCGGGCGGCAGGATATGCCAGGATCGCTCTTTCTCGGTCGCCAGTTAGGGGGCTCTTTCATCATCTAATTTCCACATGGCGCTCACTTCCTTCGGGAACATCTTGTCGCTCGTCTGCAGCTTTCTTTATTCAGCTTCAGGCACCTTCCTTGAAATAGTCGAAACATGTACTTTGATACGCTGATCGCGTAGAAATTTGATAAAACAGTAGCGATTCCGAGCTACTTCAAACAATCCTTCAACCTTCAAAACCCTAACTTGGGCATTATTTCTCAATTTCTTCATATTCTTCTTGTGGCATTCCAAATAGTGAAAATTGAACATATCTTTCAAAATAATTTTCAAACCCACAATAGGATTGACATTCTAGATACCCTTTATCCTCTACTTTGATATATCTAATCTGAAGATATGGTTGTTTCATAACATTAACTCCTAAAATTGACTACTACGCTAAAGATGGACTTAATTAGCCTTGTTTTTCAAAGAAATTATGTGATGAAACTTCTTCCAACCCCCAAAGTCCACTCCAAGGTTCTAAATAGAACACAAAAGGACTGAATCAACAATTTTTATCAATAGAATCAACCAGAGATTCATCAAACTTCAAAATCTCATTTAAAACCCTATTTTGGCTTACTTCCAAGGGGGTTTATTGAATCTTTGTATTCCAGGCATCAAAACACTTCACAAACGCTTCAAAAAAATCAATTAGGGTATGCACATGCTTCCTAGACCAACTCCCACACTCTATCAATGCTTTTCCAACAAACCCTAACCCCTAGCCATCAATTTAGGCCAAAAAACCCATGAAATTTCAATTAGGGCGACACTAAAAAGTCATCAAACTCTACTCCTTGCTCCTGAAACCCACATTAACATTAAGCCCTACCTAAATGCACCCATTCCAACAATTTGCAAGCAATTCTATTTGTGGAATGGGTCATCAATGCATTTTAAATACTCTCAAACCCTCCAAACAGAGTTTTTAGACCGTTCATAGAAAAATCCTTATTAAATTCTTCAAACCATATGAAATCCAACCAAATAAAATTCAAAATGAATTTAATTCATGCCTCCACCCAGTTCAATGCATTTTAGAACATAAATGCTTAGTACGAACCTATACACACACCCGTAGCAACAAGTTTACACAAAAGAATTCAAAGAAAATAGGGAAATCTTATTGTTTAAACTTCAAAAACAAATCTCCCAAACCTTCCTCAAGGTTTACAAGCATATATTAAGTGTTTCCAACCCCAAACCAATGGCTACAACTAAATTTTGAATGCCTTGACCATTCAACTCCCAATATAAGACAAAAATGCAAAATTACATTGCACTTTTGGCAACTTTTGCAACATGACAATTTTATCTAGAATCGACTCAAAATGAATCAAGACATTGCAAATGGTCTATTGTGACCTTATTACATGACATTTAGACTCAACACACCAAAAACTTAACCTAAGACCATATTTACATAAGTTGGCATGGTGCCCCTACACCATGTTCTTACCTATTTTTACTTTCACTAACTATTTGAACTAGGCTTAAATCATTAGTTTTACATAATTCCAACTCTTAAGCCCAGATCCAAGGCAACCTTGAGATATAATGAGAATAGGAAACAAATATCTATTTTTTACAAAGTGGTTATCCCCTTCCAAAATGGACTGGGTGAAAGCATAAATGTGTGCATCATTGTTTGGTCTAAGTGGGCCACTCAAAAAGAACATTTTTTTTTATCAATTATAACAAGAAAATTATAAAGAATTTGAAGATAAGTAAACTAAATTATTTGTGAGATTTCCTATATAGATTATAAATCTATTTTTTGAATTTAAATTTTTTTATCTCATTTTAAAATACTTGTTAATAAATTATTTCTTATACTTTATAGTATTTTTAATTAGTAATATCTTTCCATAATTTCTAACTTGAGTTAGAAATAATATTTTCTTATAATTTCTTTAATCTAGAAAATTAATACTAATCTCTACGATATATTTTTTTATGTAATATTTTTGTTACATATTTTATTTGTTATTTTTAAATTGAGATCAATTATAGTTTAGATACATATTTCTTCATAATGCATAATTTTTTTATATACTCAGATTATTATTTTTGTTGAAAGAAGGACATCAATAAGGACAGTATTATATTTTTTAGAAATACAATTTTATTATTTCTATTTTTCCATCAATGTTTAGTTATGGACCTTTGTGTTTTGGTAATAATAAACAGATCCTATATTTATTAAAATAATTAAAAATAAATATATAATTAAATCTAATATATTAAAATATATACTTTTTGAAAATCTTGCGTTGAGAGTTATGTTGTTTAAAAAAAAATTATGATGACTATAGTGGATTCTGAAAAATGTGACCTAAATCAATAATTTTTTTATTAACAAAAACCTAATATTTGAAATAGAGGGAATTCACTGGCACATAGGTGCCACATAGAAACCTTTGATTAAAGGTCCTTTAATCAAATGTCATGACATGTCATATAGGTAGTAAACATCAAGTAATATCATATACATAGCTATTAAAAGACCTTTGATTAAATATCTTGAAGTTCCAATAATTAAAGGTCATGTCCACATGGTTTTGCCACATTCCTTGATTATAGGTGGTCGATTTTGAAGTACCTTGAATTTGTGATTTTATAAGGGGCCCACAAGTGAGATATAACTTTACAATAATTTTTCTAAAATAAATTCTATTGTTTGGTATTTTTTCATGGGTGTCAAACAAATGTCTTTTTGTTTGATAATAAACATACATCGATTAAAAACAAAAATAAATATTATAATCAAATAAAATATATTAAAATATATACTTTTTGAAAAAATTACTTTGAGGGTTGTGTTCTTAAAAAAAAAATGTCACGATGACTATGATAAATTGTGAAAAATGTGGTCTAAATAACATTTTTTCTCAACAAAAACCTAACATTTGAAATGGAGGGAGTCAAATGGCACATGTGTGCCACATAGACACCTTTGATTAAAGGTTCTTTAATCGAAGGTCATGACATATCATACATAACTAGCAAATGACCTTTGATCAAATATCTTGAAGGTCCTTCAATTGAAGGTCATGTCCATATGGTTTTACCATATTCTTCAGTTATAAGTGGTCAATTTTGAAGTACTCCAAATTTGTGATTTTATACATGGCCATCAAGTGAGATAGAACTTATAGTTTCATTTGAACATCCATTTAAAAAATATATATATATGTTTCTTGGAAACATATATCAAAATGGATATCTCTTTTCATTTGAATTTCCAAACAAATTTTGATTTAGAAATTTGAGTCTAACAAAAGTTTGATGCTTTTTTTTTGTTTCTAAGATATATTTTTCCATGGCCATTGTTTGTCTTATCATTAGCTTGCACTAACACTATAAATAGAGGGAAGACCATAGACTTCCTTGAGAGTTGTCAACCCTTGTGGCCAAAGTAAAAATGTCATATACACAAAAAAAGAGATTGTCGATGCTAATGCAATTAAGAGTGAATAAACTAAGACTAACTATGATTGATGTTTAAATGTGGATGTTTTTTATTATGTGTCAATATGAAATTGATCTTTATTAATAATTAAAATAACATAATATGGTGTCCTTCAACACAAATCCAAGCCATGTAACTTTTCAACCTTTTCAGTGGACAAATTGACAAACAAAATCATAATGTCAATTTTAAAACCCGAAATATTTGAATTTGAAATGAAATAACTCGATTTAAAGAAACCTAATTAAAAAAAAAATTTACTCTAATAAATAATTTGACATAATAAATTGTAAATTTAAAATCAAAATGTATTCATATTATAAAAATATATATATTTATGACATCCATACAAAACAAGTGACGCAAGCGTCGAGTTCCTGCCGAGAGGTAAAAGCCATGTAGCTATGAGTTTGGAAAAGTTTTTAGACAGCAAATAGGAATATAAATGTATTTAAAATTTGTAGGATGCATGCGGAACGTGGTCCATAAGGACATGTGAAATGGAAACACGTGTGGACGGATGTAAGGGAATTTTTTTTTTATGGGTATCATGTATACGTGGAGTTTTTTATAGATATGCCAATGAAAACTTGCTTTTTTGTGTGTGTATGTATACATTTGTGAGATGGAAGATTCTTTAAGATCTTAATTAGGAAGCAAGAATGCATTATCAATTTGTATTAATTATCGAATGCAAACAATCGGAAACATTTGCAATGCATGAGATAGATACGCATAGATGTGTCCACGTGTGCACAATGCATGGAAGAGTGAGATGCATGGTTGGCATGTGAAAGAGTCTTAATGCAGGAGGAAATGAAGCTCGCATTTATAGTATTAAATGAAAGAGAACAGGAGAAATAAACTATTTATGACTAGTGCAATTTTTTATTTATTTTTTTTTTTTTTAGAGAACGTTTTGGTTGAAAAATTCATGAGTCATTTTAAATGGAACAAAGTTTTGATGTAGAGATATTTCTAAAGCATCAAATATCATTTGCAACTATGTACAAAAAAACATGTGTGCGGGAAAAAAAGGAAAATGCATTCTTTACATGCCCCATTTTAATATGCATGGTGAAACAAAGTTTACCATATTTCTTTTTTTTGCTTGTATGTCTATTTGTAAATAAAATTATGTTTAGTGTATTGTTGTAGAACACATGCTATGTTAATTAATACAATTGAGTTATTTTAGTTTATCATATTACAATATGCAAGTGCTAATAGAAATAGTAGTGTTAGGTGGAAGATTGATAGGGGTAGCTCATTTGAGTATAAAGTTTTGTAAGATTAATGAATGTTTTTTTTGATGTAGTATGAAGATTAGTATTATATAAAGCTATTGATTTTATTATAAATAAGATTTAAATCCTGTCTATGCAATATG
This sequence comes from Sequoia sempervirens, assembly GCA_007258455.2. Classification (NCBI taxonomy): domain Eukaryota; kingdom Viridiplantae; phylum Streptophyta; class Pinopsida; order Cupressales; family Cupressaceae; genus Sequoia; species Sequoia sempervirens. Next base: position 405,351,715 of record VDFB02047230.1, on the reverse strand, counting down.
ATAAGATATTTTTGTGTATAGAACAGTGTAATTATGTCACAGTAAATTCTTAGATGAATGACTAGAAAGCTATTGATTTTATTATAAATAAGATTTGAATATTGTTTATGTAATATGAATTAAAATTTGTGTTTATATAATTAACAATAAGTAATTTGCAAGAATATAATAAAGAACCTTACTACCCAATATTTAATTTGTGTATATATAACATAAAATGTAATAGTTTAACTTATGAAAATGTAATAAGTGAAATAAATATTACGATAAATTCTTAGATGGAACTGTACAAAAGTATTGATTTTATTATAAATTAGATTTGAATGTTGTTAATGAATTGCGCATGAATTTTTATTTTAGTGTATATATTGTAAACAAAAAAATAATTTGAAAAGATATAAAGAATTTTATTAGGTAAGATAAAATGTAGGTACAGTAAAATAATCAACATGTTTGTAGCACTTTGCATCTAAACATTAAATTATTATAATAATCTATAGTAAAATATTCTTATAATGTTTGTAACAATGCTTGAAGCATTAAGTATACATGGAGGCATGTAGACATTTAGCGATGTGCACAGAATGCACAGGAGAGTGAAAAGCATTGTTGGCACCTGAGCAAGCTTGAAAGCGTGATGAGACTGAAATTGCATTTGCAGTATTAAATGAAAGAAAACAAGATAAATAAACTAGTTAGTATGAATGCATA